>SRLM01000606.1:413411-434032 GCA_015708895.1 Populus ilicifolia | reverse complement strand
CGAGATGTCTATTAGAGACATATTTATAGGAAATTCTGTCACCTTTCCAGATCATTAAAGAACAGCTCATTTGGACATCTGAGTCAATAGTTATGGACAAAACACCGAAAGGTGTTCTGAAACATCAAATCTGGACAGCTTTGCAACCACTTTGGTGCACGTTTTTCTTCCTCATTTATGAGCTATCTCTTTCTTCTTTTTGACCCAAAGAATCAATTGTTGTTGTGTGGACATGTAAGATCATGAATTGTTTTTGGGCTGATTTGAAGGTTGATTTAGGGTTGATTTAGGGCTTATTTGGGGCTGATTTTGGGCTGAATTTGAACATCAAATAAGTATACAAATGTACTTATTATTTGGGCTAAGATTGACATTGAAACCTTGAGTGTTTAATGGTTGAAGTTTGCACACAACATAAGGCAAGTTTGGGCTTCAAATAGATCATATGATATTCTTTTCTAGAATTGGAATAGAATTGATTTTTTGGGACAAATTTGGAGCACTTATTTCAACCAAGATTTGCTTCAATCTTCAACTAAATGTCTCTTTAATTCTTTGTTCTCAATTCCGATGTTGAATTTCTTGAATTAATTCATTTAAGCTCCAAAAACCTATCGAAACATTAAAACAAACTTCATTACTAAAAAACACATCAATTATTATAAAAAGACCAAATAAAAACAATAAATACATATGTAAAATAAGAGACTTAATGATACTTTTGATGCACAATCAGTACAACAAATGCTTGGCACTTTCATAGCTCATAATGTATGGTATAACCGACACCTGAGTTATGAAAGGAACTTGATTTGTTGTTAACATAAGTTATAATCATGAATGCTTGATGAAATTTACAAGTATTAGCATTAATTGAATAAGATGACTAATGTAATCATGTTAACAATCTATAATCTGATTGGAACCTCCTTTATGTGTGGTTTCCAATTGAACAATAAGAGTTTATACTATACTTGTTTGAAATACCATTAGTGGAACCTCTAACCTTGACATTTGTTATTATCATTGTTTAATCCTTGCTTTAATATTTCATCTCAAAGTTCTCATCTTCTTCTTTCTCTTTATTATTGTTGTTATTATTACTACTACTACTACCACTACTAGTACTATTATTATTATTATTGTTGTTGTTATTGTTATTATTGTTGTTGTGGAATTGTTGTTATTTATAATTTGTACAATAACCTCCCTGTGGTTCGACCCCGGTCTTGCCGGGTTATTTATTACTTCGACACTCCTGCACTTGGGAGAAGACATCAATCTCTTTGTCGTGTCATGGTGGTATAATTTATTTGAGCACTATTTAAAGTTTTACTTGCATAGTAAATTACATAAGGTTTTTTATCTTTTCTTTGTCCCAAAACAGCACCTACAGCATAATCACTAGCATTACACATTATTTCAAAAGGTAATGACCAATCAGGAGGTTGAATGACAGGAGCACAAGTAAGCAAGTTTTTAAGTTTAATAAAGGTTTTTTCACAATATTCAGTCCATTCAAAAATATTATCCTTTGTTAGAAGGTTACTTAAAGGCTTAGATATTACGCTAAAATCTTTGATGAACCTTCTATAAAAACCAACATGTCCTTAGAATGATCTAACATCTTTAATAGATTTTGGTGTTGGCAAGTTTGCAATTAACTCGATTTTAGATTTGTCAACCTCAATTCCGTTTGATGAAACAATGTGACCAAGTACAATGCTGTTTGTTACCATAAAGTGATATTTTTTTCCAATTCAACACAAGATTCTTCTCTTCACACCTAGCCAAAACCTTTTCTAAGTTAGTCAAACAATCATCAAATGAATCTTCAAAAACAGAAAAGTCATCCATGAAAATTTCAAGAAAATGTTCAACCATATCACTAAATATACTAAGCATGCATCTTTGAAATGTGGCTGGTGCATTACATAATCCAAAAGGCATCCTTCGATATGCAAAAGTACCAAATGGACATGTGAAAGTAGTCTTCTTTTGATCTTTCAATGCAATTTCAATTTAATTGTAACCTCAATAACCATCTAGGAAACAATAAAATTCATGACCTGCAACTCTTTCTAGGATTTGATCCATGAAAGGTAATGGAAAATGATCTTTTCTAGTCATTGAATTAAGTTTTCTATAGTCAATGCACATGCGCCAACTGGTAACAGTTCTAGTGGGAATTAACTTATTGTTCTCATTTGTTATCACAGTGACTCCAGACTTCTTGGGTACAACTTAGGTAGGACTTACTCATTTGCTATCAGAAATAGGATAAATGATTTCATTATCTAGAAACTTAATGACTTTATTTTTCACTACTTCTTTCATATTAGGATTTAGCCTTCGTTGCATTTCTCTAGAGGGTTTAGCATTTTCCTCCAAATAAATTCTGTGTGTACAAATCAAAGGACTAATTCCTTTTATATCAGCTATGGTCCATCCTAATGCATTTTTATGCATTTTCAGAGTTTGTATAACTTATCTTCTTAATGTGCATTAAGTTTGGAAGAGATTATTACCGAAAAAGTTTTATTTTCTCCTAAAAATGAGTATTTGAGATGGGATGACAACGACTTCAAATCAAGTTTAGGTGGTTGAACACTTGAAGGTATGGATTTAATTTATCGTGTTGCAATTCCTCAATTTGTGGCCTCCAATTACTTGTCTTTGATTCTTCCTAAAAATAAATCATTTGCAAATCATCAGATTCATCAATCTCAATTTCACTGGAAGTGGTTGGAAATTGATCATGAATTAATTTTTCAGTAAAGTCCACTTCATGTAAATCATTATCATCTCTAGGTTGCTTGCAAATGTTGAAAATATTCATTTCCAATGTCATGTTTCCAAATGATAGCTTCATCATTCCATTCCTATAATTAATCAATGCATTAGAAGTTGCAAGAAATGGACGTCCTAAAATAACAGGAAATGAATTACATACTTCAACAGGTTATGTGTCCAAGATAATAAAATCCACAGGATAAATAAATTTATCAACTTGTACTAACACATCTTCAATTATTTCTCTAGACACTTTTATAGATCTATCAACAAGTAAAAAAGTTATAGAAGTTGATTTTAACTCACCTAGATTGAGACTCTAAAAAACTGAAAATGGAAGTAAATTCATACTAGCATCAAGATCAAGTAAGGCTCTTTCAATTTTATGCTCTCCAATAAAGCAAGAAATTGTAGGACAACTAGGGTATTTATATTTCAAAGCATTATTGTTCTGAAGAATAACACTTACTTGTTCGGCTAGAAAGACTTTCTTTTTCACATTCAGTTTCCTCTTCACAGTGCATAGATCTTTCAAAAATTTAGCATAGGAAGGAATCTGTTTAATAGCATCTAGCAAAGGTATATTGATTCTTATCTATTTGAAAGTTTCAAAAATTTCAAAGTTGTGATTGACTTTCCTTTGTTTGGTCATGGCTTAAGGAAATGGAAGTGCTAGCGGAGAATCAGTCTTTTCTTTGCAATTTTCAAATTCAACCCTTTCCTTACCCTCAGAGATTGACTCATCATCTTTCTCATAAGGTTCAAGAGAGGGTTTTTCAATAACCTTACCACTGCGAAGAGTAGTGACTGATTTGACTTGATCCATGTGTTGGCTTCCGGAACTACTTGCATTTTCATTGATTGCCCCTTAGAATTTTATTGTGGTTGAGATGAAAACTTACCTTTCTCTTGGAAACTAAGAGCAGATGTTAATTTTGCAAGAGTATTTTTAAAATCTGTCATGTTTTGAGCAAGTTGAGTATTGATTGTTTCTTGCTTTTCAATAAATACATGCAATGTTTCCTTAAGATTTCTTCTAGAAGGTAGAGCATAAGGGGGTGCATATCCATGAGAATTTTGGAAATTATGGTGTGCTTGAAACGATAGGTGTGAAGTTTGTGCATTGTTGTTCTCACTCCTCCAACTAAAATTTGGATGATTTCTCCAACCAGGGTTGTATGTTTGTGTGTATGGGTTGTGGTTGGCCCTTTGAAAACTGTCTAAAGCATGGGCTTGTTCATGGAGACATTCCTTAAAAGAAGGCAAGGTTGGACAGTTACTGGTTGAGTGTTTATTTGTTTCACATATTTGATATGCAATGTTTTCAACAGATTTTAATTGACCACTCTTTTTCAATTCTAGTGCCTCGACTTTTTCTAGCTAAAGATGCAAACTTGGCTTGAAGGTCATGATCTTCCCTAAGGTTGTACATACCTCCACTAGATGTATGAGGTTGAGTTTTACTCAGTGCCTCATAAGTACCCGCAGTGTCCCGATTTTGAGCATTTTTATCTAACAAGTCTAAGTACTCCATTGCTTCATCAGGGTCTTTGTCTTCAAAAGTTCCATTGCACATCAATTCAACCATTTGCCTATCTTTAGGTGTTAACCCTTCAAAAAAAATGTGAAACCAATCTCCATGTTTTAAAACCATGATGAGGGCAAGTACTAAGCAAGTCTCGATACCTATCCCAACATTGGTAAAATGTTTCTCCTGGTTTTTGAGTGAAAGTGGTGATTTGTCTTTTGAAAACGTTTATTCTCTAAGATGGGAAAAACTTCTTTAAAAACTGTTGTTGCATTTCATCCCAAACACGAATGGATCCTGGTCTCAAATTTTATAGCTATGTTTTAGCTTTATCTTTTAATGAAGAAGGAAAAAGCTTTAATCTGATGGTATTCATGCTACAATTTAAATTATTATATGTGTTGCAAACCTCCTCAAATTCCTTTAAATGCAAGTATGGATTTCCAATTCAAAACCATGAAAAGAAGGTAAAAGTTGGATAATGTCTGGTTTAAAATTAAAATGAGATGCATCGGGAGGAAAAACGATGCATGATGGTGCACTTGTTGGATTCATGTGGTCTCTAAGCATTCTAGCACGGTTATTCTGATTATTCTCATTATGAAGTGATTGATTATCTTCTTCAACCATATTTTCTGAAAATGATGAGGATACCCTACAAAGTCTACCACTTGATGTACGTGACCACACTCTCATGCACGTGTAGGAATAGAATAAATGAAAAAGGAAAACAAAAAAAAAGTAGAAACAAGAGAAAAGGAACAAAGTTATATACAAGAAAAGTGAAAAGAAAAAATAAAATAAATATTATAATTTATATAAAACTTATCTCCCCGGCAATGGCGTCAAAAACTTGACACGACTAAGAGATTAATGTTTTCTCCCAAGTGCAGGAGTGTCAAAATAATAAATAACCCTGCAAGACCGAAGTTGAACCACAAGGAGGTTAATTGTACAAATTATAAACAAGAATTATAAACAATAACAACAGTAACAATAACAATAATAATAATAGTAGCAAAATAATACTACTAATAGTAGTAGCAGCAGCGGTAGTAATAATAACAATAATAAAGAAAAAGAAGAAAAAGAAAAGTTGATGAGGACTTTGAGATGGAAAATTAACATAAGGATTAAACAATGATAATAACAAATATCAAGGTTCCACTAATGGTATGTCAAACAAGTATAGTATAAACTCTTATTGTTCAATTGGAATCCACACAAAGGAGGTTCCAATCATATTATAAATTGTTAACATAATTACATTAGTCATCTTATTCAATTAATGTTAATACTTGTAAATTTCATCAAGCATTCATGATTATAACTTATGTTAACAACAAATCAAGTTCCTTTCATAGTTTAGGTGTCGGTTATACCATACAGTATGGGCTATGAAAGTGTCAAGCATTTGTTGTACCAGTTGTTATACAACATAAATCAAGATTAGTCATTTAACAATCAAAGTATTAAAAAGTGAACAAAATAACAAATATAAAATATGTTAGTATCAAACATTAAAGTTCATATTAAGTTTATACCATACTTATTCTTACACCATTAGTGTAACCTTTTCACCTTGACATAATTAACTTAGCTAGACATAATGAAAGAAAGAAAAATAGATAAAAAAAAATAAGAACATAAATAAGATAAGAGTTACCAAAGCGAAGGAAAGGAATTGAAAGGCATAAACTTGATATTAATGAAAACAAAGCATAAAGAATACAAAGAGAGAAAACAAGAGCATATCTTGATCTACACACCAAGATGTCTAAATACATGGCAAATGCCTCCTTTTATAGGCCAAAATTGGGAACTATTGATTTGATGACTAATTGATGAGTAGGTGGTCAACCCTTGACTTGGTGACAATCCTTATCTTCTCTTATCTACCCAAAACTTCATTGATAATGTCAAAACTAGAGTCACTTGAAAACATGAAAGTTCTAGGAAATTGTCTCAGCTTTCTTGTGTAAAAAAATTCAGCTCATTTCGACTTCTAGAACTCCAGATATGGCCAAAATACTAAACAGTGCTCGGGCTGGAGGACAAATTCGGGCTTCTTTGTTGTTGCAACAATTTGGACTTGAAAATGACCTTTTTAGATCTTGAGCATATGTTGTAGGCCTATGTTTTACCTTTCCATCCATATAAAGTAGACCCAAATCTGAGATCTATAGCTCCAGATATGACCCAATTACCGAACAGTGTTCCGGTTTGGATTGCACCGACATCTCTTTTCTAAGTTTGATCATGTTTTTGCCTTTGCAATTGAAGTTCTTAAAGTCATCAATCAATCCTTTCATTTATGTGATAGACCTGCATTTAAAATGTACATTTACCACAAATTAAAGGTATCTTATATTATTAGATAGATTATTATAAAATGTACTTTAGTTAAGGAGTTGTTGATACTTTAAGTGCAAAATGATGATATAAAACCATGATAAAAATGCACTTTTGAGTACTAATCATTATTCTCAGGAAGAAATCATGGATGAGAAAAATACTGGAAATGTTGATGCGAATCTTTTGTTAAAAGTGACAACATATTTGATATCGACATCACACCAATTGATGATTATTTTTCTAACGAATCCTTACTTTCTCTTAGTCTAATGCCTTAGTATAATAAAAATATCAATTTTTATGCTTCAAGAGATTTGCTAACTCATTGGAGTACTCAAGACAGAGGAAAGTTTTTGAATGAATTGAAGAACTTTGATTGGGATGACCCTAACTTATTTAAATATTATCCTGATCAAATATTTTAAAGATTCATTCCCGATAATAAGGTAAATAGTGTCATTAAACTTTGTCATTCTAAAGCATATACGAGTCATTTCTCATTAAAAAAAAAGATAATTACAAAAATCTTTCAAAATAGATTTTATTAGCTCACCATGTCCAAAGACTTACATGCATTCTGCAAAGCTTGTGAAAATTATCAAAAGTCGGATAAGGAATCTTTAGGTAATCTTTTATTGACTTTTGAGACATATCTTAGTAAATATATGTATTGTGCATCTCATGATTTATGACCTCATTTTCAGAAAGAACATGATCGACTTAGTTTTGGAAATCTGACTAAAAAAGAACTTATTAGCTAGTTTTTAAGAAAACTGGACAGGAAGCCTATCCCCGAACCATAGAGGGCGTTTAAGCCGTTCTTAGATGTAAAACTAAGGGAAGATATGAGCCACAATCACAACTATGATTTGAGTCTTAGTTTGTAAAAACTTGTATCTTTTAGTTTTATTAATAACATAATATTTGTGTTTTATTATTTCTTATATTTGTTTAAGTGTGTTTCAAGTTTGTTAATGTTCGGTGTTTCAGGTAATGTTTTTTATACTCTATCTTTCTACTTTAGAATATTGAGGATAATGTCTCACTTTGGTAGGGACAAGAGGGTAGTAGTTGATATAAAAAAAATTAACTAATTGTGTTTT
This sequence comes from Populus ilicifolia, assembly GCA_015708895.1. NCBI lineage: Eukaryota > Viridiplantae > Streptophyta > Magnoliopsida > Malpighiales > Salicaceae > Populus > Populus ilicifolia. The sequence continues at coordinate 426,253 of SRLM01000606.1, read as the reverse complement.
CTATTTCATAAAATATATGCAAAATTATTATTATTATTAGGATGACAGAGTAAAGGATATCTTTTGTTAAAGTGACTCTTGAGATGCATCTTAATAATAGACTTTATTTTTACAAATTATTTTTAAAATTTTAAATCATTGAAACTATCATTTAAGTATACTAACTAGAAATCCTAATTACTTTTTTTTATAAATTATTTTTATCAATTAAAAGTTTTTATACTATCCTTCAAATATTATAAACAGAAACCTTACTTACATTTTGGTTTTTTTTAAAAAAAATTATTTTTATAATTTTAAAACGTTGAAATTAACCTTTAAGAAATATAAACAGAAATCCAACTTACTTTTTTTATATATAAATTATTTTTATAATTTTAAATCATTTAAACTATCATTGAAATATTCTAAACACAAATACTACTTCTATTTTTATATTTCTTTTATGATTTTAAAACATTTAAACTATCCTTCAAGTATTATAAATAGAAATCCTACTATTATTTTTTTAGAATTTATTTTTTGTAATTTGAAATCATTTGAACTATTATTCAAGTATACTAAAAACAAATAATATTTACTATTTTATAAATTATTTTTATAATTTTAAAACATTTAAATTATCCTTCATGTATTATAAGAGAAATCCTACTTACTTTTTTTTAAAAATTATTTTTATAATTTTAAAAGTTTTAAACTATCCTTCAAGTATAAAAAAAACAGAAATCCTACTTATTACTTTTTAATAAATTATTTTTATAATATTAAAAGTTTTAAACTATCATTCAAGTATACTAAACAAAAATCCTACTTAAAAAAAATAGATTATTTTTATACTTTTAAAACATTGAAACTAACCTTCACATATTATAAATAGGAAATCCTACTTATAGTTCTTTCATAAATTATTTTTATAATTTTGAAACAATTCAACTATCATTCAAATATATTAAACAAAAATCCTACTAACTTTTATTTTTTACAAAATTATTTTTATGGTTTTCATGCTTTTAAACTATCCTTCAAGTATTATAAACAGAAATTCTACTAATGTTTTTTTTATAAATTATTCTTATAATTTAAAAAATTTTAAACTATCATTCAAGTATAATAAACAAAAATGATATTTGCTTTTTTTATATAAATTATTTTTAAGTGTAAAAGTTTTTATATTATCCTTCAAGTATCAAAAATAGAAATCTTACTTATTTTTTTATAAATTATTTTTATAGTTTTGAAACTTTTAAACTATCCTTTAAGTATCATGAATAGAAATCCTACAAACTTTCCTTTTACAAATTATTTTTATAATTTAAATATTTTTATATTATCCTTAAAGTATCATAAACAAACATCATACTTGCAAATAATTTAAAATTTAAAAGTTTTAAATTATTTGAACTATCATTCAAGTATAATAAACACAAGCACAACTTGCTTTATATATATATATTATTCTTGTAATTTTATAACTTTGAAATTAATATTTAAGATTCATATACAGAAATCCTACTTATTTTTGTTTTTATAAATTTTTACTTATAATTTTAAATCATTTGAACTATCATTGAAGTACTCTAAACACAAATACTATTTTATTTTTTACAATTTTAAAACATTTAAACTATCTTTCAAGTATTATAAACATAGATTCTGCTTATTGTTTTGTTATAAATTATTTTTTGTAATTTCAAATCATTTAAACTATCATTCAAGTATATTAAACACAAATACTACTTACTATTTTATAAATTATTTCTATAATTTTAAAACATTTAAATTATCCTTCATGTATCGTAAAGAGAAATCCTACTTACTTTTTTTTTCAAATTATTTTTATAATTTTAAAACTTTTAAATTTCTGTCAAGCATCAAAAATAGAAATCCTACTTATTTCTTTTTAATAAATTATTTTTATAATATTAAAACTTTTAAACTATCATTCAAGTACACTATACAGAAATCCTATTTTTTTAAAAAAAAAAATTTTTTTACACTTTTAAAACATTGAAACTAACCTTCATATATTATAAACAGAAATCCTATGTCCTTTTTTATAATTTATTTTTATAATTTTACATCATTTAAACTATCATTCAAGTATCATAAATAGAAATTCTACTTACTTTTTTTTATAAATTATTTTTATAATTGTAAAACATTTCAACTATTATTAAAGTATACTAAACAAAAATCCTACTTATTTTTTTTTACAAAATTATTTTTATAGTTTTTATACTTTTAAACTATCCTTCAAGTATCATAAATAGAAATCCTATATATTGTTTTTTTATAAATTAGTTTTATAATTTTAAATTATTTAAACTATCATTCAAGTATAGTAAACACAAATACTACTTTTTTTATATAGTTTTTTATATAAATTATTTTTATAATTTTAAAAATTTTACACTATTCATCAAATATCAAAAAAAGAAATCCTAACTTTTTTTATATAGTTTTCAAGCTTTTAAACTATTATTCAAGTATCATAAAAAGAAATAATAGTTATTTTTTTACAAATTATTTTTATAATTTTAAATCATTGAAACTATCATTCAAGTATACTAAAAAGAAATCCTAATTAGTTTTTTTATAAATTATTTTTATCGATTGAAAGTTTTTATACTATCCTTCAAGTATCATAAACGGAAATCCTACTTACTTTTTATTTTTTTATAAATTATTTTTATAATTTTAAATTATTTGAACTATCATTCAAGTATACCAAACACAAATACTATTCACATTTTTTAAAAATTATTTTTATAGTTTTTAAACTATCCTTCAAGTATTATAAATAGAAATCCTATTATATTTTTTAAAAAAATATTTATATAATTTAAAATCATTTAAACTATCATTCAAGTATACTAAATAGAAATCCTACTTACTTTTGTTTTATAAATTATTTTTTATAATTTTAAAAAATTAAAACTAACCTTCAACTATCATAAACAAAAATCCTACTTACTTTTGCTTTTATAATTTATATATATATATATATATATATAATTTTAAATCATTTGAACTATCATTGAAGTATTCTAAACATAAATACTAATTTTTTATATATAATTTTAAAACATTTAAACTATCATTCAAGTATTATAAAGAGAAATTCTACTTAATATTTTTTTATAAATTATTTTTATAATTTTAAAATATTTAAACTACCTATCATGTATCAAAAACATAAATCCTACTTTTTTATAAGTTATTTTTATAGTTTTCAAGTTTTTAAACAATCCGTTAAATATCATAAAAAAAATCCTAGTTTTCAAGCTTTTAAACTATCCTTCAAATATCATAAAAATAAATCCTACTGTTATTTTTTTTATAAATTATTTTTATAATTTTAAATCATCTAAATTATCATTCAAATATACTAAAGAGAAATCCTACTTACTTATTTTATAAATTATTTTTATAGTTTGAATGTTTATATACTATTTTTAAAGTATCATAAACAGAAATCCTACTTATTTTTTTTTAGAATTTTTAATCATTTAAACTATCATTCAAGCATAATACACACAAATACCACTTAGTTTTTTTATATATAAATTATTTTTATAATTTTAAAATATTTAAACTATACTTCAAGTATAATAAAGAGTAATTGACACGACAAAAAGATTGATGTCTTCTCCCAAGTGTAGGAGTGTCGAAGTAATAAATAACCCGGCAAGACTGGGATTGAACCACAGAGAGGTTATTGTACAAATTATAAATAACAACAATACAACAACAACAATAATAACAATAACAACAATAATAGCAATAATAATAATAATAATAATAACAACAACAACAATAAAGAAGAAGAAGAAGATGAGAACTTTGAGATGAAATATTAAAGTAAGGATTAACAATGATAATAACAAATGTCAAGGTTAGAGGTTCCACTAATGTTATCTCAAACAAGTATAGTATAAACTCTTTTTGTTCAATTGGAAACCACACATAAAGGAGGTTCCAATCAGATTATAGGTTGTTAGCATGATTACATTAGTCATCTTATTCAGTTAATGCTAATACTTGTAAATTTCATCAAGCATTCATGATTATAACTTATGTTAACAACAAATCAAGTTCCTTTCATAGCTCAGGTGTCAGTTATACCATACAGTATGAGCTATGAAAGTGCCAAGCATTTGTTGTACAAAGTGTTATACAACATAAATCATGAAACATGTTAGTATGAAACATTAAAGTCCATATTAAGTTTATACCATACTTATTCTTACACCATTAGTGTAACCTTTTCACCTTGACATAATTAACTTAGCTAGATATAATGGAAGAAAGAAAAATGGATAAACAAAATAAGAACATAAATAAGATAAGAGTTAACAAAGGAAAGGAAAGGAAATGAAAGGCATAAACTTGATATTAATGAAAACAAAGCATAAAGAATACAAAGAGAGAAAACAAGAGCATGATCTTGATCTGGACACCAAGATGCCTAAATGCATGGCAAATGCCTCCTTTTATAGGCCAAAATTGGGAACTATTGATTTGATGACTAATTGATGAGTAGATGGCCAACCCTTGACTTGGTGGCAATCCTTATCTTCTCTAGTCTGTCTAAAACGTCATTGATGACGTCAAAATTAGAGCCACTTGAAAACATGAAAGTTTTAGGCAATTGTCTCAGCTTTCTTGTGTAAAAACTTTAGCTCATTTCAACTTCTAGAACTCCAGATATGGCCAAAATACTGAGCAGTGCTCGGGCTGGAGGACAAATTCGGGCTTCTTTGTTGTTGCAACAATTTGGACTTGAAAATCACCTTTTTAGATCTTGGGCATATGAAAGTTGTAGGTCTATGTTTTACCTTTCCATCCATATAAAGTAGACCCAAATCTGAGATCTATAGCTCCAGATATGACCCAATTATCGAATAGTGTTCCGGTTTGGATTGCAGCGACATCTCTTTTTTAAGTTTGATCATCTCTTTACCTTTGCAATTAAAGTTCTTAAAGTCATCAATCAATTCTTTTATTTATGTGATAGGCCTGCATTTAAAATGGACATTTACCACAAATTAAAGGTATCTTATATTATTAGATACATTATTATAAAATGTACTTTAGTTAAGGAGTCATTGATACTTTAAGTGTAAAATGATGATATAAAACCATGATAAAAATGCACTTTTGAGTACTAATCAGAAATCCTTCTTACTTTTTTTATAAATTATTTTTATAATTTTAAAATAATGTAAACTATTATTCAAGTATACTAAACACAAATAGTACTTACTAGTTTATAAATTATTTTTATAATTTTAAATAATTTAAACTATTATTCAAGTATACTAAACACAAATAGTACTTACTAGTTTATAAATTATTTTTATAATTTTAAAATACTTAGACTATCCTTCAAATATCATAAATAGAAATCCTATTTACTTTTTTTTAGAAAATATTTTTACAACTATAAAACTTTTAAAGTATCCATCAACTATCAAAAACAGATATCCTACAGATATTTCTTTTATAAATTATTCTAGTAATTTTAAAATTTTTGAACTATCATTCAAATATACTAAATAGAAATCAAACTTATACTTCTTTTTTTTTATGTAAATTATTTTTATAATTTTAAAATGTTGAAAGTAACCTTCAAGTATTATAAATAGAAATCCTACTTATTGTTGTTTTTATAAATTGTTTTTATACTTTTAAATCATTTAAACTATTATTCAAGTATACTTACCAAAAATTATACTTATTGTTTTTTATAAATTATTTCTATAGTGTAAAAATGTTTATAGCATCTTTCAAGAATCAAAAACAGAAATCCTACTTATTTCTTTTTATAAATTATTTTTATAGTTTTCAAGTTTTTAAACTATCATTTAAGTATCATAAAAAAAAATCCAACTTACTATTTTTTTTATAAATTATTTTTCTAATTTTAAATCATGTAAACTATTATTCAAATATACTAAACAAAAATACTACTTACTTTTTTATTAGAATTGTTTTTTAATTGTAAAAAATTGAAACTATCCGTTGAGTATCAAAAACAGAAATGATGCTTATATTTTTTAATAAATTGTTTTTATAATTATAAAACTTTTAAACTATCATTCAAGTATACTAAACATAAATTCTACTTACCGTTTTCTTTATAAATTACTTTTATAATTTTTTAAAATTTAAACTATGCTTCAAATATCATAAATTTAAATCCTTCTTACTTTATTTTTATAATTTTAAAACTTTTAAATTATCCATCAAGTATCGAAAATAAAAATCCTACTTATTTCTTTTTAATAAATTATTTTTATAATTTTAAAACATTTAAACTATTCTTCAAGTATCATAAACAGAAATCTCACTTATTTTTTTTAGAAATTATTTTTATAATTTTAAAACTTTTAAACTATCATTCAAGTATACTAAACATAAATTCTACTTACCGTTTTCTTTATAAATTACTTTTATAATTTTTAAAAATTTAAACTATGCTTCAAGTATCATAAATATAAATCCTTCTTACTTTATTTGTATAATTTTAAAACTTTTAAATTATCCATCAAGTATCGAAAATAAAAATCCTACTTATTTCTTTTTAATAAATTATTTTTATAATTTTAAAACATTTCAACTTTAATTCCAATATACTAAATAGAAATGCTACTTACTTTCTATTTTTATATAAAGAATTTTTATAATTTTAAAATGTTGAAACTAACTTTTAAGTATCATCAACAGAAATCCTACTTTTGTTTTATAAATGTTTTTTATAATTTTAAAGCATTTAAACTATCATTCAAGTATACTAAATAGATATTCTACTTATATTTTTTTATATAAATATTTTTTTTTATAGTTTTTAAACTTTTAAACTATCCTTTAAGTATCATAAAAATCAATCCTACTTATAGTGTTTTTTTATAAATTAATTTTATAATTTTAAATTATTTATACTAAACACAAATACTATTTACTAGTTTATGAATTATTTTTATAATTTTAAAACACTTAGACTGTCCTTCAAATATTATAAATAGAAATCCTACATACTCTTTTTTTTTAGAAATCATTTTTATAATTTTAAAATTTTTTAACTATCATTCAAGTATACCAAACACAAATACTACTTACTTTTTTTATAAATTATTTTTCTAATTTTAAAATATTGAAACTAACCTTTAAGTATCATACATACACAAAAATCCTCCTTAGTTTTGTTTTTATAAATGATTTTTATAATTTTAAATCATTTAAACAATTATTCAAGTATACTAAACACAAATCCTACTTCTTCTTTTTTATAACTTACTTTATAATTTTAAAACATTTAAACTATCCTTCAAGTATCATAAATAAAATTCCTACTTATTTTTTTAGAAATTATTTTTATAATTGTAAAAGTTTTAAATTATCGATGAAGTATCAAAAAAAGAAATCCTAATTTTTTTTTTAGAAATTATTTGTATAATTTTAAAACTTTTAAAGAATCATTCAAGCATATACTATCATAATCCAATTATAAGTTATTCCCCTAAAAATTTTTTTTTTCAAAATAAAAAATAAAATAAAGGATAGCAACGTGGAGAATACAGGTCGGGAATCAAGTTGTGATTTTTGAAAAAAGTTCAAGGCCTAATTGTACGTCATTGTGCCCAAAAATAAAGAAAAAAAATGCAAATTCAAGGTCAAATTAAATAATTATTGAATGAATTTGTATAAAAATTACGTCTAGGGACATAATTAAATTTTTAATAGGTCAATTTGATTTAATCATGAGTCAAATTGAATTTTTATTATGTTTAAGAATTAATTTGGGTCCAATTGAAGGTTTTAATAAGGGCAAGGATTTAATTATACTTTAAATGGGTCAAATTAATTTTATTTAGGGCTTAATTAGTGAAAAATTAAGTTTGAGGGCCTAATTTTAGCTTAATTGAGAAGATTGGAATTTTAAGAGACCAAATTTAATTTTTATCAAGTTAATTAATTGAAATTACGGGCCAAATTGCAAGAAAATTGAAGTTTAAAGTTAATTAGGGGCTAAATTAAAGAAATCTGAGACCAGGGATGATATCGCAATAGGCGTGTAACTTCAGGGCTCCAATTAAAGTTCATCAGAGCCTTAATTGAAAAATTTTAGGGTCAATTAGGGGTTCAATTAAAAGCAATTGAAAGAAAAAGGACTGAAATGAATTTTGACCAAAAACAGGTTTTTGGCACTGTTCATCTTCTTCTATAAATCCCTAAAATAATTGGTCTGGTTATGTACTTTGCAATTGCATTTAATATACTTAATGTCCATCAAATTTGACAAAATTACATGAAACTAATCACCAGACATCCCTCTACATTCGGGTATGATCAGCACTAGCTCACTGGTAAATAAACGGATATGACACCATTCTAAAGAGGCTAACTTAGACAGCCTGCAGTTGCAGATTTGACAATTTGATAGTGCACCATGCTTACTTTGAGCTAACGATTGAGATCATTTTCATCTGAATCAAAGGCTGGTATTTTTCTCTAACATAGAAAAGATTGCCCTCTTCCACCGCTTATAAATAGAGGTGGATTTGATGGCTTGAGGGAGGGGAAAATGAGGTCCAAAATTAGCCAAAAAACTTGTTTTTCTATAAATTTCTGCAAATTTTCTTCTTTCTCTCTCCATTGTGACCTTCAGCCACCATCACCACCGATCTTTTCACCATCAGCTCCACCATAGGAAGCCAACTCAACCACCAGTCGACCACCAAGAGCCACCGTAAGTTTCTCTCTCCTCTCTGCAGCCTCTCTCGTGTGTTTTTTTCTTCCTTCTTCATTCCTCTTCTAGCTGCAACCGCTGCAGTCAACTCCATCGCTGTTTCCACCACCAACTTCAGGTTGTCCTTCCCTATCAGGCAGCCATAACCGCCACACTAGGTGGTTTGCCACCCTTTCCCTAGTCCTTCGTCTTCCTCGTGGAGTCCCACTGTTCATGCAGTTGGTTATTTTTTTTATATAAATCTAAAATTTTTCAAAAAAAATCATTTTAAAAAAATTATGATTTTCTTGTATATTTTTTTTTATCAATTTTGCATAATACCGAGTTGTGTATTTACACTGTAAAATACAATTCTGGTATTAAAATATAGGTTTCCTCTTAAATTTAAAAAAATTCTAAATATTTTTTTAAAAAAATATTTTGTTGCATACAACCAAATCTTAAAATTTTTCCAAGCATGTTTTTTTATAAAAAAATAAAATTGCATCTTTTTCATCTTTTTTTTTAAATCCAAAAATAAATATCATAACCAATTTATGATTATCTATTAGGATTTGACCAATATGTCAAAAAACAATTCAATCTTTTTTTTTTAAATCTAGATATAGACTTTCTCATGAAGAGATTACACGATAATATTTGTGAGGTGTAAAATTACACGATAAAAAACACTCTAAGGTATTAAAGATACAAGATGAAAATAAATGCAATGCTAAAATTCAGATTTTAGAACGATTAGAATTTAACCTGATAAGGTAGAGACTTTCTCATGAAGAGAAATCTGCCTTGAACCTTAGAAAAGACCAACGAATAGAAATCTGACTTAAAAAAAAACAATCAAACAACAATACAGCTTATCTTAGATAGGGTACACTGGGGGTGATATGTCCTTCCCCTGTACAACCAATCCCTTACTTAAACTCACACAGACCATAGGTTCAGGTTCCTAGTGACCATAACACTAGATGACGACTCTTGAATATTAATCATAATTTTATAATTAAATTCAAAACCTTTTCCAACATACAATACCCATTATCAGGAGGCACGACAAGACGATGCGCGCCCCGCAACACATACTAAACAGAAATCCTACTTATGTTTTTTGTATAGATTATTTTTATAATTTTAAAATATTAAAACGAACATTCAGGTATCATATACTACACAAAAATCCTTAAATATGGTGGGATAGTAAAATCTATTTTGTAAGATTTTTGTAGTTGTCTTTCTTGACACGAAATGGCCCTCACATGCCTCATAATGATAAAATTTAATGACACTACTTACCTCATTATCGGAATGCATCTTCAAAAGATTTCATCAAGATAATATTCGAATACATATGGGTCATCCCAATGAAAGTTCTTCACTCATTCAAGAACGTAATTTCTCACATTCAAATACTACTACAAGTAATTCTTTTTCAGTGGTCATGTAATTCATTTAAGCAATATTTAAAGTTTTACTTTCATAGTAAATCATATAAGGTTTCTTATCTTTTCTTTATCCCAAAATAGCACCTACGATATAATCACTAGCATCACACATTATTTCACAAGGTAATGACCAATTAGAACGTTGAATGACATGAGCAAAAGTAAGAGAGTTTTTAACTTTAACAAAGGTTTTTTTATAATGTTCAGTCCATTCAAAAATATTATCCTTTGTTAAAAGGTTACTTAAGAGCTTAGATATTACACTAAAATCTTTAATGAACCTTTTATAAAAACCAGCATGTCTTAAAAATGATCTAACATCTTTAAAAGATTTTGGTGTTGGCAAGTTAGCAATTAACTCGATTTTAGATTTGTCGACCTCAATTTCTTTTGATGAAACAATGTGACCAAGTACAATGTTGTTTGTTACCATAAAATGATATATTTTTTTAATTCAGTATAAGATTTTTATCTTCACACTTGCTCAAAACCTTTTCTAAGTTAGTTAAATTATCAAAAACAAAAAAATCATCTGTAAAAATCTCAAAAAAATATTCAACCATATCACTAAATATACTGAGGATGCATCTTTGAAACGTGGCTGGTGCATTATATAATCCAAAAGGCATCCTTCAATATGCAAAAGTACTAAATGGACATGTGAAAGTAGTCTTCTCTTTATCTTTCAATACAATTTCAATTCGGTTATAACCAGAATAGCCATTTAGAAAATAATAAAATTCATAACCTGCAACTCTTTCTAGAATTTGATCCATAAAAGGTAAAGGAAAATGATCTTTTATAGTCATTAAATTAAGTTTCCTATAGTCAATGCACATACCCCAACTAGTAACAGTTTTAGTGGGAATTAACTCATTGTTCTCATTTGTTATTAGAGTGACTTCAGACTTTTTGGGTACAACATGGGTAGAACTTACCTATTTATTATTAGAAATAGGATAAATGATTCCATTATCTAGAAGGTTAATGACTTTATTTTTCACTACTTCTTTCATATTATAATTGAGCCTTCGTTGTATTTTCTTAGAGGACTTAGCATTTTTCTCCAAATAAATTATGTGTGTACAAATCAAAGAACTAATTCCTTTTATATCACCTATGGTTCGTCCTAATGCATCTTTATGCATTTTCAGAGTTTGTAATAACTTACTTTTTGATGTGCATTAAGTTTGGAAGAGATCATTACTAGAAAAGTTTTATTTTCTCTAAAAAATAACTATTTGAGATTGAATGGTAATGACTTCAAATCAAGTTTTGGTGGTTGAACACCTAAAGGTATGGACTTAATTGATTGTGCTGGCAATTCCTCAATTTGTGGTCTCCAATTACTTGTCTTTGATTTTTTTTTAAAATAAACCATTTTAAAATTCTCAAATTCATCAATCTCAATTTCATTGGAAGTGATTTGAAATTAATCATGAATTAATTTTTTAGTAAAGTACACTTCCTATAAATCATTATCATCTCCTGGTTGCTTGCAAATGTTGAAAAAATTCATCTCCAATGTCATGTTTCCAAATGATAGCTTCATCAATCCATTTTTACAATTAATTAATGCATTAGAAGTTGTAAGAAATAGACATCCTAAAATAACAGGAAATGAATTACATGCTTCAATAGGTTATGTGTCCAAAATAATAAAATTCAGAGGATAAATGAATTTATCAACTTGTACTAATAGATCTTTAATTATTCTCTAGGCATTTTTACAGATCTATCGACAAGTAAAAGAGTTACAGAAATTGGTTTTAACTCACCTAGATTGAGACTGTGAAAAACTGAATATAGAAGTAAATTCACACTAGCTCCAAGATCAAAGCTCTTTCAAATTTATATTCTTCAATAAAGCAAGAAATTATAGTACAACAATGATCTTTATATTTCAAAGCATTATTGTTCTGAAGAAATCTGATTATAGATTGTTAACATGATTATATTAGTCATCTTATTTAATTAATGCTAATACTTGTAATTCTTATCAGGCATTCATGATTATAACTTATGTTAACAACAAATCAAGTTCTTTTCATAGCTCAAATATAGATTATACCATACAGTATGAGCTATGAAAGTGTCAAGTATTTATTGTACCAAGTGTTATACAATACAAATCAAGATTAGTCATTTAATAAGTGACACAACGAAAAAATTGATGTCTTCTCCCAAGTGCAGGAGTGTCGAAGTAATAAATAACCCGACAAGACCGGGGTCGAACCACAGGAAGGTTATTATACAAATTATAAATAACAAGAATACAACAACAACAATAATAACAATAACAACAATACCACTTGAACTATAGTTTATTTTTTTTTAGAACTTATTTAAAATATCATTCAACTATACCAAAAAAAAATGTTACTTTTTTTTTATAAATTATTTTTATCATTTAAAGGTTTATATACTATAGTTCAAGTACCACAACAAGAAATTCTACTTATTATTTTTTTATAAATTATTTTTATAATTTTAAATTATTTAAACTATTATAGAAGTAAACTAAACACAAATACCACTTACTTTTTATAAATTATTTTTATCATTCTAAAATATTTAAACAATTATTCAAGTATACCAAACAGAAATCCTACATATTTATTTTTATATAATTATTTTTATAGTTTTCAAGC
>SRLM01000606.1:379363-413352 GCA_015708895.1 Populus ilicifolia | reverse complement strand
AGATATGACCCAATTACCGAACAGTGTTCCGGTTTGGATTGCACCGACATCTCTTTTCTAAGTTTGATCATCTCTTTGCCTTTGTAATTGAAGTTCTTAAAGTCATCAATCAATCCTTTCATTTATGTGATAGGCCTGCATTTAAAATGGACATTTACCACAAATTAAAGGTATCTTATATTATTAGATAAATTATTATAAAACGTATTTTAGTTAAGGAGTTATTGATACTTTAAGTGCAAAATGATGATATAAAACCATGATAAAAATGCACTTTTGAGTACCAATCAAAACTCATAAATTAATTTATGGACTCCTTAAAGTTTAATAACTTGTTTCTTTTAAAAAAATCATTTTTCATTTAACTAAATACTAAAAAAATCAAAGATCTTAAAATACATGATCAAAATATTTGTTTGACTTCATGGTAACCTTATAGAAAGGTAAAACAAAAGGAAAAGAATTATCAAGTCCAATTCCAAACCAACTCAATATTAAAGGATGAAATTAAAAAATCAATTGAAAAAAATCTAAAACTGAATAAAAAAATAAAGAATTTGAATAATATCTCACACAATCAAATACCAATATGATCTTGGGATATTTTTTTGATATTGTTATATGATATAAAATGCACCGTACCTTTTAGCTTTTGTTGTAATACTCAAGTTATTGGACTAAAGCTCATATTATCTAAAGTTAAGAGTTATGATCATATTTTTTATTTATCCTTATTTTAACACTAAAGGGCACCAAGCTGGACCTCATCCATCTTAAACCTTATCCCTACTTGATCATAAACATATTGGAACAACCCTTAGGTAACTTGGGTCCAACGTCTTCCTAATCTTAGCTTGTACATTATAACTCCTTTCTTAACTTTATACTAGAATGATATGGATCCAATCTAATATTAATTCACAATGCTTCCAACTTAACTTTATATTAACCTTTAAGTTGTTTGAATATTACTATTTCTTTGATTTTTGAGCTCTTTAAACTTGAAACCCACGTGCCCTAAACCCTATGCATTGTGGACTCAACTTTAGGTTAACCTTTTGGTATGTGTCCTTGATTGGTCTCAAACCTATCCTTATATACCTTATATTCAACTATCTCTTGGTGGTTCTACCTTTTGTATGTCCAAAACTCAATCTCAATTTTACCTTTATATGTCTAAAACACAATCCTAAGTTAAAATTCACTTGATTTTTAGGCATTGTGAACTAAACTTTACCTTCAATTTTAGGCTTTTTAAGCATCCAAACTTAACCCTTCAAGCATTTCAAACTTGACCCATAAGTCCTCAAACTTAGTCCTGACTTGACTATTATATGCTAATTCTGGATTATTTTTTACAAATTATTTTTTTAAAATAAAAATTAAAAAATAAAGTAAAAGCTAATAATGCAAAGAAAGTAGATCAAGGAGGGCTACAAAAATAGAAAAAAATCAAGTTGTAATTTTTTAAAGAAATTCAAGGCTTAGTTGGACCTCATTATGCCCAAAAATAGAGAAAAATACAAATTCAAGGTCAGATTAAATGATTATTAGATGAATTTGTATAAAATTGAGTCCAATGACATAATTAAATTTTTAATAAGCTAATTTGATTTAATCATGAGCCAAATTAAATTTTAATTATGTTTAAAAATTAATTTGAGACCAATTGAAGGATTTAATTAAGTGCAAGGACTTAATTATACTTTAAATGGATCAAAATAATTTTACTTTGGGCTTAATTAGTGAAAAATTAAGTTTGAAAGTCTAATTCTGGCTTAATTAAGAAGATTAAAATTTTAAGATACCAAATTTAATTTTTACCAAGTTAATTGATTGAAATTAGAAGCTTAATTACATTAAATAAAAAAAGTTTAGTGTCAATTAGGGTTTAATTGAAAGCAATTGAAAGAAGGAGGACTGAAATGAACTTTGGCAAAAACAGAACTTAGCACTATTCATTATCTTTTTTTTTCTTTGAAAAAACTGATCTCATTACCTACTTTGTAGCTAAATTTAATGTATCTAATATTCACTAAATTTGACAAATTTTATATAAAAATAGTCATATACACTTTCTGCATAACCCCATATGATCAATTCAGATTAAATGACAATACATCATCTCTGGTGACAGCCTGAAGTAGCCAACCCAGTCAGTTTTTAGCTGTAAATTTACAACTCATAATACTTACTTTGAGCTGATGGTTGGGATCCTTCTTAACTAAATCAAGAGCTGAAATTTTTTCTCAGTGTAGACAAGATTGCCCTCTTCCACCGCCTATAAATAGAGGTGGATTTCATGGCCAAAAAGAGGGAAAAATTAGATCTAAAGTGAGCTAAAAAACCATTTTTCTTTCGATTTCTACACATTTATTCTTTTTTTCTCTCTCTATTATGGCCTTTAACCACCACTACCCTCATCACCGGTCTTCCCACTATTAGTTCCACCATAGGAAACTAACACAACTACCACCTGACCATCAAGAGCCACCGTTGGTTTCTTTATCCTCTCTGTAACCCCTCTATGTTTTTTTTTTCCTTTTCTTTTGCTTCCTCTACCATCGGCCACCAATCTGTTATATTATATATATAAGTTAACTAAGTAAAGGAAAGGAAATGATAAGCATAAACAAGAAATTAATATAAGCAAAACTTAATTATTACAAAAATATAAAGAAAGAGAGCAAGAACATGATCTTATTCTGAAAATCAAAATGCCTAAATGCATGATAAATATCTTTTTTTATAGGAAAAAAATTAGAAATAATTATTGAGTGAGTAGTCACATCTTGACTTTGGTAATAATCCTTATCTTCTTATTGTAGAAAATGTCATTGCTAACATCAAAATTTGAATAGATGATTTTCATGAAAGTTCTAGAAAATTGTCTCAGCTTTTCAATTAAAAAAAAATCAGTTCATTTAGACTTCTAAACTCGAGATAAGGTGGGCTACAAGACAAAGATTTGAACTTGCAAACAGCATAATTGTGTCTTAGACTTTTCATGAATGTTTTAAATCTTTGTCTTAGTTTCTATCCATATAAACCAAATTGAAATTCAAGATTTACAGCTCCAAATATAACCCAATGACTAAACAGTGTTCCAATTTGAACTAGATCAACATCTCTTTTCTAAATTTAACCCTCTATTTGTCTTTTCAATTTTAATAGTTAAATTCATCCATTAATTCTTTTATTTATGTGATATGCTTATATTTAAGATAATTATTTATCATAAATTAAATTTATCTTATATTATTAGATATGTTATTATAAAATATACTTTAGTTAAGGAGTTATTGATATTTCAAGTGCAAAATGATAATATAAAATCTTAATAAAAAAATATTTTTAAGTATTAATCACTTATCATGAACTTGTGAGCTCAATTATCTACAAGTTATTACACCTTATTCTAATGGTTAACATTTTGCATGTGAGTTTCTATAAAAAAAAAAAAAACTTCATCATTGCTACAAAAACAAAATATTGCTAGTTAAATATTTTTATATAAAACAAAAAAATAAAAAAAATATGATAAAAAATATTATCATTCGCTTTGCATGCGAAATGAACATAATAGATATACCATTGTGCGTGGTAATTTTATCATGAATCTCATGTTTCGGTTCTCTGCCACAAATTGTTATTGTCATATAAATTTAGCAGTAACTACCTTATACAAGTGGCTACCCATAATTTTATGAACTGAAAATATACATAAATAATATATAGACACAAACTAGTTGATTTTATTAACTATCTATTTAAAAATTCTTCTAAAATCTTTTTTGAATATTAAATTTCTAGTTTCTTGCCATATATATAAATAAAATCCTTCCTAACATATAAAACTTACATTCAAACATACACAATTCCTTATATTTTCTACATAATGATAATTTAAAGTAGAAATACATAAGCAAAATAAGATATATATATATATAAACAAAAAAAAATCTATAAGATATTATCTAAATTTTTTATCAGTTCATATGCTGCCTTTTCTTGATAACAATAAGACAACATCAACATTCTAAATAAAAACACAATAATAATTTTTTTTGTTTTAAAAAAGCTTATATTTGTTATAACTTCCTCAATGCATTTATCAAGCTTCCCACTTTTAATATAAAAACAATATCAACATTTTAAACAAAATCACAATGACAAGTTTTTTTTTTTTGAAGGCTTATGTTTGTTATAACTACCTTAATGCATTTATCAAGCATCATAATTTCAATTCTAAAGTAACATCAATAATTTAAACAAAATCACAAAGACAAATTAAAAAAAAAGGAAAAAAAAAGAAGAGATTTACCTAGAACTTTTTCCCTTACTAGTGTAAAGAGTTTAGATAGACCTTGATGGAGGGTGAGGGGAAAAGAGTGAGAGTGAAAAATGAAAAAAAATAATTAATTAACTTCTATATCTAGTAATAAAAAAAAGAAGGAAAAGTTAGAGGTTTACCTCATATAGAGGATTTTAACTTGAGGTTGAGGTTGGAGTGGGAGAGGAGGAAGAAGAAACGAGAAGGAAGAAGGAGAGATGAAAGGACAAAGAAAGAAGAGAGGAAAAAGTGAGAGTAATAAGAAAGAAAATGAAACAAGTTGTTTTTCTAAAGTAGGGATTCTAGTCTTCTAGTTGGGGCTTTTTTTACAGATGAAATTATCAACAATTAGTTAAAAAATTATTATTTTTTAAAATTTAGTTGGTCATTTTGTCTATAAAAATAAATTAAAATTTCTATCAGAACCCTCTTAAATTCAAAAGAAGATTTTTCAATTCATTGATGATATTGTCTATAAAGGTTAATGATATGAGAATGTAATTTTTATCCAAATCTTTAGAACTTTCTAATGGATTGAGGTCATCCGTAATTTGATTTATAATGGTCAATGGAATGAAAATGTAATTTTTATTCAACTCTCTAGAAGTTTCTAATGAATTAAATTTATTGGTGATTCCATCTGTATAAACAATCCCCCCCATTATTGTATTTCATATATATCCATCTTGTAAATATAGTAAAATCATTACACAACAACACCATTTTTGTTATAATAATACAATGACATAAGTAAACATGTATTTTCATGTGATAATAAATTCACATTATTATAAAAGAACAATTAGAAATATTACATTAAAGTTAATTTATAAGACATTGGTATTTTATAAGAATTGCCTTTTTCTTCTTCTTTAATTTAGTCATCCTTATGTCCACCACAATCTTTTATATTGAATTATTACTTATCGATATCATTCTTTTTATCAACTTTTGTATGTCCACTAGCTTTTAATGTATCATTTAACTCTTTAACATCATCATTAGTATTAATAAAAGTATTTTTAGCAATGCAAAAATTTAAATTTTCTTCTAAGTTAGTGGATGAAAGAACTCAATATAGATCAACTAACTTATCATGTTTAAAGATATCTCTCGTAGTTACTTCATCATTTTTATTCTAAACAACTTGGATATTATTTTTGGGTTTGGTTTTCATAACAGATAACTAATTGACTCTAGAATGATTATTTCTAAAGGAAATAGTGTATGTGTGATAAACTTATTGGCATTGCTTGACCAAAAAAAAAACATTATCAACATTATAATGTCTAGCCTTTATATTAATTTTGACTAAACCATGACAAAGATCCAATCTGACTCCTCTATCAATGGTATCATACTAATAAATTTTGAATAAAAAGATTTTATTTTGCTTGCTATAATATAACAATTCAATCACCTCTTTAACTTCTTATAATATTTAAATTTAAACCCATTAGAAGTCAATTTGTTCATACAAACTCTATTTTTATATCTTTATACCCTGACCATAATCTTTAGTATGAAAGACCTTTTTATTAACAAAATTCTTGTTCTTGCATGTAACTTTACTTTAGAACCTAAAAAATAGTAAATTCAAACTATTATTATCATTCTCTCTCAATTGACAAACTTGATACATGATTAAAATGATTAATAATTAAAGAGAGGTTTAATGAAATTAATTGTTATGAGAAATAAGAATTTTTTAGTGTAGAGCACATAATTATGTGCATACCTAAATTCATTTGCTATGAAGTATCTTTCCCTTACTTTATTTTTTGGTACATGTCATCTACAATGGAAAAATATTGATAAATTCTCACCCAAAGGAACTTACCCGTCATTATTATGTCTTGGAATGTAGTTGATTCTTTTTCTCAAGTGAGACTTGAAATAGCATAAGATATATATTGAGATTTCTTTAATAATATAAGACTCACATATAGAAACCTCAATATATATCTTTTTTTTTTATAACTATTTTTTTAAGGTTGAATAAGCATTTATATGGAATTAAATTAATGTTTTATTTTTTTAAAAGATAATATAAATTTAATTACGATGCATGTGTAATCCATAACCCACCAATTGAATATATACATCTATACTAGACATGGCCTTTAACTTTTGCCTTAAACTGTAAATGTATGATTACATAGTCCTTTGAGTCATAGAAATATAAAGGGAATATCATCTAAATTTTATATATTATCTATACAATATTCATTTAAAGCCTCTCTATATGTTGGATATGCAACTTTTTAGAGCATATATATCTAAAAAAGTGATTGATCTTCGTGAGTACATCTTATATCCATTTCGGCAATAAATCTTAGTATGCAAGTAGGAATGAGTGTTTGTATAAAAATATGACAGTTATAACTCTTCATTTCATACAATATAAAATCCTTCAAATTCACTAATTTAGATATATTTGAAGCATGTCTATTAAGAAAACATAGACTCTTAAGCTATCAATAGACAAGTAATGTGCATTTTTGTCCAATGTGAAGCTAGGTTTGGGTTTCGCGACCTATGACCCATAATAAATCAACTATATATTTTTACAATGAATATATATATATATATATATATTCATTCTAACCTTTATGTTCTCCTTTTTTTTTCCTTTGATGTCTATTACCTTGTTAAAAACATTTTCAAATATGTTCTTTTCAATATACATGAAATCTAGATTATGGCAAAAGATATTAGTCTTCCAATTATGTTTTTTTAATGTATGCGTTAGCTAAAAACCACTCCATATGCAAGAAAATAATTGATAATTCACATCAAAATTGTCTTCATTAAAAATTATCTTTTCTCATGACATTATAAATTAAAGTCCTAGATGATCACAACTACTTCAACTAATCAATCAATGATTGAAGAAAAATATCTATATTCGTACCTAGACTATTTAGACTAAGTAAGATCATAAACAAAAACATGAACTTTGACCTCATGTATACTTTTGGAGACAAGTTGTAAATTGTTAGTATTATCAGTGAACAAGAATAAAAAGCAGCAAATAACCCAAATGGGTTGAATTTGTCTATACATAACCTAAGATATATGTTCCATAATTTTATTGAAAAATAAGGATGTACCATATTAAAATTTTCAAGCCTCACCATCAAAAGAGTGTATTATAACTCTATCTACCGTATCATATGAATGATGATATATCATGTGCTCACCAATCTATGAAGACATGAATAGTCTTTGCAATCTAAAAGTGATTGAGAAGTATTTAAGTTTTTTTATGTATGGCAACAGTCCTTTCTTTACTAGTTCTGGATTTACACAGAGTTTGCTTATAGGTTATACATTCGATCAAATATATATATTTTTAAAGTAGTACAATATGCAAAATTTGAGACTCATGTCAATTTTTTGGTATCCTTGGCCAAGGGATTTCATTATAGATTTAGCAGCATAGACGTTCTCTTTTAACTTATTCTCTTTAGGTAAAATGCTTATACCTCATTCGATGATTATATCGTTATTGGCCTCCCTCAACCTATGATTTGACTTAAT
Source organism: Populus ilicifolia (assembly GCA_015708895.1). NCBI lineage: Eukaryota > Viridiplantae > Streptophyta > Magnoliopsida > Malpighiales > Salicaceae > Populus > Populus ilicifolia. The sequence continues at coordinate 405,476 of SRLM01000606.1, read as the reverse complement.
AATGAACATTTATGCAATAATTGATAATTTATTGTGATTTGTGCACCTATCTTATAATGGTTTGTCAGATTATTTTAAAAGATCAAAAAACCTGGCCGTGTTTATATTTGGTTCTTTATCTATGATTGAATATTTACCTGTATAACCCTGATTCATTCTCATTACATCTATAAACATACTCTTATAAAAATTACTATTACCATCTACAATCTCATTCATATTAGTGGAACTAGTGGTTAACCTAACTATCTTTTTTACCATTCTCTTGCAAGAAATATATGGTTCTTCGTGTGTAAATTAACACAAGTATTTCTCAATAAATATTTTTTTATAGAAGATGTATTGTAACAACATATGAATCAGGAAACTTTTTTATTCTACACCTTTTACATGAAAATTTAATACCATATCCATTAATATTTCATGGATTAAATAATGTGTAGTTATACCTTCAATCCCATTATAATAATCCATTATGCACAACCTTTTGAGTGAAACTTAATACACCAAAAAACAACCATTCATTATTTATATCAAACCTATATAAAATATTAATAACAAAATATATTAATTAATTATATGAACTAAACAAATTAACTAATACTGGTTTAACTCAAATTTATTTAAATCAATTTTAATAGTACCTTTAAATCATCATTAATTTTCTATAAAAATTCAAATTCCTCCACATTTAATTATTGAAATTATCAACTTACAATAAAATTAACAAAATATAAAATTTACCCATTAAATAATCCATTATGTAGTTTATTACAAAACATTTAAGTCACAAAAATAAAATCAATTTTATCAAATTATAAACAAATATAATTTTTTAAAATCTCAAACAAAACCTAACATGTATAAATCATAAATTCATAAAATAAATTTCTATTAGAAATAGTTATAAAATAAACTATTTACTATAAAAATTAAGATTTTAAAAATGAGTTAGAAAAACAATTAGTTTTACTTCCTTGATGTAGAAAATCCTAAAAAAATTGAACCAAAACATAAATGCTAACAAATTAAGTGTTAGAGTGACTAGATTTATGGTGATGAAAATTTTATTTGTAATAAAATTTTGTGATAAAATGGGAGGGGGTTTACTATTATTTGTAAAGACAATGAAGAAATGGAAAAGGGGCGAGGGGGGTTGTTGTCAAGTCATAATTAAAATCTTGCAGGCAACTTTACCGACGAAAATTAGTAATGATTTTATTTTATCAATAATATTATTTGTAAAATTAAACATCATTTTTGTTTTTTTTGTTTCATTCCTTTTTTTTTCAACTATAATTTTCTCGGTATGCAATGATGTATAATTTCTATTGATATATATCGAGGGATAAAGTGATGACATAATTTGTTGGTAAAATTCATCACAATTAACCAATCTAATTGTTTCTATTGGTATTTTTATTTGTATTTGTTAATTTTCTAGTAGTGAAATATTAAAAAAAAATCAATATTTTTATCTTAAAAACTCATTACTAGTTTTTATTTGATTGAGAAAAAAATAAACAAGTTTTGATAATTTATTTTCAAATTGGAAACAAAAATATAACAAACAACCCCTAAACTTTTCTTTCTTGAACTGAGTATGATGAGGACGTCACGTTATCAAACTTCATTGGTATAACATTCAAGATTCACATCTCAGTGTTGAAGGCGTGCTTATGGAATGTATAGTTTAACAAGGCAAAAACAAGCTTAAATGAACCACATTGGTTTTCATATTCACTTTATAGATTGATTTTCAAGGCTTTGTTTGCTATGTCGGTCCAGCAAGGTGTGAGCAACAAGACTAGCTATATCCTTTATACTACAGCGAAATGGAGTTAAAGTTAATCAGCATGTCTTGCAAGTGTCAATTACTTTCTTTAGCCACCACAGACTTGCATTGACCCCGCCATCCATTAGACAGGAAAAAAATAATAAAAAAAAAGTTTTGCATGAAAATCTATGAAGTCAAGAACCATCACAGTCATAAAACATCAATATATTCCTGATCACAACCATGTCAATGTTTCTACTGGCCCCTTGACCAAACTAGAGATGAACCACCCATGAAGCCCCACCTCAACTTCCCACCCAACAGCTAAATTCTTAGCTCACGGCAAAAGCAAAGTGGCCTCCACTTCACATATATATTAGAGATGGACGTTTCAACTTCGACATACACTATTCCAGCAAATCCAACAGGCTCTTTCTTCAATTCCCAAAGCCTAGGCCTTACCTAGCTACAAACTTACAACCCTACCGGCTGTCTTTTTGTTGTCCATGACATTAATATCCGTCCTTTCCTTCAATGGCGTCCACCTATATATAGCTAGCGTTCCCAGTTAGCATCTGTCATTCCCAAGATGTGTAACCACTAGGCAACAAATCCACGACCACTGCATGGAATAGAACAAAGGGAAAAGAGGTTGCTTATGGGCATTATTGTCTTTCCATGGTATCCCGATTTTTGAACGAAGAAGACGAACGAAGCCAAAGCCTCTCTCTGCCGCTACCCGCCATGTTTTCAGAGTTTTTTTAGCTCCAAAAACGATACGCATGTCAAACACCTCTTCTTCTTTTCTCTCGTCTTTTTGTTTGACTGATCATGATTCTATCCTCGAATAATCTCTATATAAATAGAGTACAGAACTCATGCAAATCTTAACCCAGATTGCCTCTCTCCACCTCTCCCTCGTTGACTCTCTATTTGTCTTTTAAGGTTCTTTCAGAAACCCTATATTTTCTCCTTCTTTGGATCGAGAAACTATTCAAACTTCAAGTAAATTTTTAGAAAGAAAGATATGGATAACGATGATATGGACGTGGCTGGTTCTGGTGGAGCTCCTGGGAATTCAAGATGGAACCCAACAAAGGAGCAGATTAGCATGCTTGAGAGCTTCTACAGCCAAGGTATACGGACCCCGAGTACTGAAATGATAGAGCAAATAACGAGCAGGCTCAAAGCTTATGGTCACATCGAAGGAAAGAATGTATTTTACTGGTTTCAAAATCACAAGGCAAGACAACGACAGAAGCAGAAACAAGAGAGCATGGCTTATATCAATAACTATCTTCACAAGGTTCATCAACCTGTGTTTGCACATCCTTGCGCAAATGGTTTGTTACTTAATCTTATCCATCTCAATTTTATGTCTGTCCTATAGTTTTTTATCGATCCTTGGAATTTAGGGATAAGTTCTATTCAATATTTTACGAATTAAATTTGGTTTTTTTTTTTTTAATTTGAGGTATTTTCGTTGTTTGTGTTCTCTTGCTCATATTAATTTATTCTATTTTTAGTTTCATTCCTAGCTGTCTCTCTTCATGCACATAAACTCGATATCAGTGTAAACAAAAGCAAACATAAAGAAAGTATTCTCTTGAGATTGTTTGTTATCCAGGAGGAGATTCAGAAATAAAATACAGATTTCCTTTTGTAACTTTTCAGATAGATTTGTTCTCTTGCTTACTGCACCTTTCATGATTGTGTAAAGCTTTATTAATATCTTATATGTTTCCATGGCCTGTCCCTTTCCAAGCAATTTTCTGCCTCTGTTTTTTTTTTTCCTCTTTTTAATTATTTCCTTTCTCTTATTTCCACATGAATAAGGTGAATACTCTTCGAAGTACACTGTCCCGCTTCCTTCTTTTCCCCCCTCGCCCATCTCTTTCAATGCATGTGCTATAAATTTCGCTGTCATTTTATTTGTAATGAAGCTTTCCCGTTTCAGTTGTCTGCAGCCCATACTTCACACAACAGAGCGAAGTAATGGGGTTTTGTCAACAACATCCGAAAATGCTGCTCCCTAGTAATTTCAAGATGAGGCCGAGATCTGAAGCAAGGACCTATGCTTTTAATGGATATGAACCAGCGGCACCCTATGGGTACTACAATCGTATCACGATGAACAAGGGTGAGAACACCCTGGTAGCCATCAACCACAAGAGCAGCGGAGATCAAGCAACGTTGCCTCTCTTTCCTTTGCACCCAACAGGAACTTTGGAAGGAGCAACGACTATCTGTCCGCTTGGTTCAACTCCTCCTGAGAATTCCATCAACACTCCTAGCTCCTCTGAGATTACTACTGGCATTGAAGAACATTCTGGTGATTGCAAACCTTTCTTTGATTTCTTCTATGGAAAAGATTCTTAAGTTTGAGGGTTATCATTGAATGTGAACTAAAATTGAAGCTTATAATAGTGTTTTTGAAATGAGATTTCTTATTGGGTAAAGCCGCGTTAACAATCACCCCAAACTTCATGCATGTGGGATTAATACTGATGAGTGCTCCATCGCGCATTCAATAATATGGTTCTTGGAATTTAATAATCTAAAGGGACTCACAAATTATAATTCTTGTTTTTTTAATATAATAATTACTTATCCATTCTTAATTTAAAATTTTCGTACAAAGTCTTAACACTAATTAAGGATAATATTTATTGAATACACTTGTATTTTTCAACACATTGATTTTCAAAAAACATAATTAGAGCTCTTCAATATATCAATGAATTTAGGTCAATTAATATTGGCATTTTTTTCTTTTTATTAACATTTTTACTTCCTTTTTTTTTTTTGGTTCATCAAGAGACTACACAGAGTGAGGGTAACTCTTTCTCATTACATAACAACCGAATAAATTGAAGTCATTCAACTTCGATTTTTTTTAATTAAAAAAAGATATCACATACACAATTGTCAGGCTATATACTTGTTAAAGCTAGCTTATCGGTAATCTTGTACAAGTAAGTTTATCCTTATATTTTCTAATTATTTCAAAGCAAAGAGCTTAATCCACACTTCAATACTTGATATTTATGCTAAAACTTCGTCTGTTTTGGAACTTCTAAAAACTTAAGGTCCTGCAAAACAATGCAATCCAAGAGATATGGACTTAATTCCTTGCTATATTATAGTACATTGTTGGTTTATTAATTATAGAAAACAAAATGTGGGGAATTGTAGGATTTGGCTTGACTTTCTTTATGACATTATAAATAGGTATAAGCAGTTATATTAAATTAAGTTAAAAGAAAATTAAAAGGACTACGTGATTTTACCGCGGCCTGCAAGACAATCTACCATGGATATGGATTGTAACAGTGACATGCAATGTTTTTTTTTTTTCTTTCGGTACGTTATCCTTCTTGAATTTTATAATTTTTTAATTACAAAAACTCTTTCTTGGTATGTGAAAAAGAATCATTCAACGATAAAGTTTTAGTGATGTGTTTTTAAACCTTCATGCTAATGCTAATGGAAAAGTAGATCAAGTTCGACAAAAGATTTTTTTGCAGTTTTGAATTCTATATTGTTAGACCATTTTAAGGTGTTTTGGGTTAGAAATTTAGTTTTTTAAGATTGTAAGGGTGTTTATTAAATTTTTTATTGTTTTTGTTAACATAACATGTTGTAATTTTTTTTAAAAAAAATGAATAAATAACACATCATTTAGCTTCTTTAAAAAACAATTAAAAAAAAATATCAAGTGGAAATGCCTGAACTTGTAGACCAACTTATCTAGGCTTATTTTTAAGGCTTAGCTAGGCTTGCGTTCATAGCCTATTTGTTTTCTCTTTCCCCGATAATTTGTAGTTTTTTAGAAATTGCTTGATTAAAAACATATTAGGTATATTATTTTACTAAACTCTTAAAATATTTAAGAATATATTTAGATACCATTTTATCTAATATCATTTAATTTTTACTGTGTTTTGAAAAACAATTTATAAAAATCTTTTTATTTTTCGTATTAGAGAAAATAAATAGAGAATTCTGATTTTTTATGAATATACCTGAGAATATAAATTTAAAGTTGAAATGAATTTATAAAAATTCAAAAAAAAAAATAATCATACATTTAAATTCATCATTAAACAAGTTGACAATTTGTTCGTTGTCATAGTTTATTTTTAAAATAGATGTTTTTGTTAATATTTCTTTTTCAGAACAAAAAAGAATTAAGATTAGATTGAAAACATATTATATATAAAATTGAGATTAAAGGTTGAAATTAAAAATAAAAAAATATTTACAAACTAACCACAAAGAAAAATTAAAAATCAAAAGAAAAATGTCTAAATTTAAAATACTAAAAACAAAGAGAACAAGCTATCATTTAAAAAAAAAAAGAGAAAAAAAAGAAGAAGAAAAAGGCTCACTAACAATAAATATACCACCCAACATTAACATGCACCTCACAATAAGAAAAAAGGATGTCATAATGCTTTCAAAGACATTTCAAAGGATTTTTTCTTCTTCTTTTTTTATGATAAGAGATACTTACTGCTTTATATATATATATATATAAAGGCTTAGTTACCTCTAAAAATAGTAAAAAATATTTTTGAAAAGAAAAAATAAACCCCTCTAAAACCAATTTTAATTTATTGACTTTCAAGAGTATTTGCATGTTATTTCACTACCTTTTATTTTATTTTTCTACTTCTAGGTAAATACCATAATATTATTCATCTGACATGAAAATTATAAAAAAATAATAATTATGAAAGTACCAAATTACCCCATGAAATTAGTTTTAAAATTTTTGTTTTTAAGAATATTTTTTTTTTGATTTACATGGGGTGTCCGGGCCAGCTTGCGCGCACCACGACTAATCCTCACGGCCCACTGAATACCCTGCAAACCCAGTAAGCATGTAAGGCACCGCGGGGGTGACAGGCGTGCACGCCAGGGCTCGAACCCAGATGCAGTGGAAAGAGACAAGCCCCTTCCACTGCTAGGCCAAGCTCTAGAATGCAAAAAATATTATAAAATGGAATATTTTGATTGTTTTACTGTGTTTTGAAATGAAAAAACAACTTATTTGTCTATAATTAATTTGATAATGACTAATACATCTTGTAAAAAAAACTTTAATACCCCTAATAACTAATTTTAAGTTTTTTAGTGTGAAGAGTAAAATTATTATTACATTATTCCATTAAATAATGTTTTTGAATATAGAGAAACAATTTTTTTCCAATGCTTTTTAGCTTTTGTTAATAAAATTACAATGACTACCTAAAAGTTTAAGATTTTTACAAAACCACCCCTTAAGTTTAAGTGAATATTACAAAAATAAATGATTGATCCAAAATACCTTTAATACTTTTGAATCATTCCCCTTAATATTAAGGACATTTTGGGTATAAAATGGATTTCTTTTATAACATTTCTAAATATTTGTTGGTCATTGTAATTTCATATTAATTTATTTCAAAAAATATTTCTTAATAATAATATTTAAAATAACCAATTTTGCTAATTGTATCATTGAAATATCTCAAATATTAAAAATAAACACTTGATTTAGCTATTTGAATAAATTACTTTATTATAAAACCATTATTTTTCACATTAAAAACTTTGTTTATTATTATTAATAATAATGATGATGATATTTGTGCAACTAATTTAATTTCAATTAAATATGAATTCTAGTTTGCCTAACTTTAATATTATCCATTTAAAAAAAAACTCAACTACTTCATGATAGCACTGGGACTGTGAAAAATGTTTAGATACATTAAAAAAAATAGATTTTTAAAATTACCTATATATGTCTATAGATATATAGATGATTCGTTTATGTTATGACAAGTTTTTATGTTTCATATCAGAGAAAATAAATAGAGAATTCTGATTTTTTTTATGAATATACCTGAAAATATAAATTTAAAGTTGAAATGAATTTATAAAAATTCAAAAAAAAATTAATCATACATTTAAATTCATCATTAAACAAGATGACAATTTGTTCGTTGTCACAGTTTATTTCTAAAATAAATATTTTTGTTAATATTTTTTTCAGACAAAAAAATTAAGATTAAATTGGAAATATATTATATGAAAAATTGAGATTAAGTGATGAAATTGAAAATAAAAAAAACATTTACAAACTAACCACAAAGAAAAATTTAAAATAAAAAAATATCTAAATTTAAAATACTAAGAACAAAAAGAACAAGCTATCATTTTTTTTTAAAAAAAAAAGAGAGAGAAAAAAGGCTAACTAACAATAAATAAACCACCCAACATTAACATGCACCTCACAATAGGAAAAAGGATATCATAATGCTTTCAAAGGGTTTTTTTTTATGATAAGAGGTAATTATTGCTTTTATTTTTTAGTTTATAAAACAAGTCAGTTACCCCTAAGATTACCTCATAAAAATGAATAAAAAAACATTTTTGAAAAGACAAAATAAACTCCTTTAAAGTCAATTTTAATTTGTTGAATTCCAAGAGTATTTGCATGTTATTTCACTACCTTTTATTTTATTTTTCTACTTCTAAGTAAATACTATAGTATTATTCATCTGACATGAAAATTATTAAAAAAAAATTATGAAAGTACCAAATTACTCCATGAAATTATTTTTAAAATTTTTATTTTTAAGAATATTTTGATTGTTTTACCGTGTTTTGATATGAAAAAACAACTTATTTGTCTCTAATTAATTTGATAATGACTAATACATCTTGTAAAAGTTTTTTTAATACCCCTAATAACTAATTTTAAGTTTTCTAGTGTGAAGAGTAAAATTATCATTACATTATTCCATTAAATAATGATTTTAAATATAAAGCTACAATGTTTTTCCAATGCTTTTTAGCTTTTGTTAATAAAGTTACAATGACTACCTAAAAGTTTAAGAGTTTTACAAAACCACCCCTTAAATTTAAGTGAATATTACAAAAATAAATTTTTGTATCCAAAATACCTTTAACACTTTCGAATCATTCCTCTTAATATTAAGGACATTTTGGGTATAAAATGGATTTTTTTTACAACATTTCTAAATATTTGTTGGTCATTGTAATTTCATATTAATTTATTCAAATTTTGTTTTTTAATAATAATATTTAAAATAACCAATTTTGTTAATTGTATCATTGAAATATCTCAAATATTAAAAATAAACACTTGATTTAGCTATTTGAATAAATTACTTTATTATAAAACAATTATTTTTTGCATTAAAACTTTATTTAATGATGATGATGATGATGATATTTGTGCAACTAATTTAATTTCAATTAAATATTAATTCTAGTTTGGCTAACTTTAATGCTATCCATTTAGAAAAAACAAAAAACTCAACTACTTCGTAATAACACTGGAATTGTAAAAAATGTTTAGACACTTTAAAAAAAATATAGATTTCTAAAACTACCTATATATGTCTATAGATATAGATGATTCCATTATGTTATTACAAGTTTTTTGGAAACAAAATTATTTTATAAAAATTTTTTGATAACTATCATTTCTTTTAAAATACCACACATAGCATAGGAATAGAAAACTAATCATTTTCCAATACAATCAATATTGGTATGTGATTTTAAAAACTCTTATACTAAAAATTATATATATTAAATGAAAATAGTGGTGATGTAGATTTAGTAATTTAGAATTTTATCATATGTTTGATAATGTGATATAAAATTTTTTTATAAAGGTATTTTTATTGTGTATTAAAATAATTTTTTTAGAATGTTTTTTATTTTTCACATAAGTTGATGAGAATTATCAAGTAATATCACATAATCCATTACATGTGTCAACCTATTCTATTGCAATGTCAAGAATTAAAAAAATTAAAAAAATATATAATAGATTAATTCAAGATATCTGAGTCTTATTTTTTATAAGATTTGTAGATTTAACTTGTTTTTCTACTTGCGTATTGATTGAGCTTGTTTTTCTAATGTGTAATTTTGTGCTAATGAATATAACTTTCATCATTAATATTTTGTAATGATTAGACATCGACAAGTCCTTATGATGAAGTACAAGGAATTATTGTTTATGATTTATAGTATTTTTCTAATATATTTATGATTTTTTTTCTATTTTATTTATAAATCTTTTTTCATTTTTTCAACCTAGTTTTGGGACATTATAGTTGATATAAATAAGATTATTTAACTTGTATTAAGAGAAATAAATTAATTATTCATAAGTAAAATTTCTGTGATAAAATTTGCTCTTACTTTTGATTTTTTATAGAACTGTCAGAATTTATTAAAAATTACTTCTTTATAATGTTTATCCATATGCCTTTGATTTTTAGTTTGTTATAATCAATATGTCAAGTTTCATCCAATAAATATTGTTTTTAGTTTAGATAATTATTAAATCAAGTTTTTTTTCAACTTGATTTTAACTTTCTTAGATTACGTTCATTCTTAATTATAGGTTTTAGGGTTTTTGCTCTTCATGTTCATATTAATAATATATCAAAATTATTTAAAAAAATTAGCTTGGTATTTTTCTAGTAAAATACAATTTAAAAAGCATTTAAATAAACAAATTAAACTGTATTACCAAATAAAGGGAATGTGCAACTATTTATCTTTTTTTTTTATTACACAATTAACCAAGAAACTAAACTCAAACCAATTAAATGTAAGATAATAAAATCAGGTAAAAAGACACTAATATAGAATTGTTTTTTAAAAAAAAGCAATAAAAAAATGAGGATAAAATCTAATAGGAAAAAAAATTGATGGAGGAAAAAATAAAAAAATAAAAAATTCTAAAAATTATTTCAGATTATAAAAATAACAATTAAAAAAATAAAAACTAAATTTGCTAAAGTAAAAAAATGAATGAGGATGGAATAAAACAAATAATTTAATGAATTATTTCAAATAAAAAATAATAACAAAAAGAATAAAGATTTTAAAAAAAGAAGTTTAAGGGTTGATTTAAAAAATCATAAAGTATGGTGCAAAACCTGAAAAAAAAAATGATTGTTGATACCGAACTGAAATTCTTTTTAGCACACATGCCACAGGCTCAAGAAGGAGACATTGAAACAAAGCAAACACTACCTCGAAACAATTTTTTGGCCACTGGAATCAACGATTGTATATAAACAACAAAATAACTAATACATATTTAACACATACCAATAATATATATATATATATATATATATATATTATTTTGAAAGACCAAACTGTTCACAACCCAACACAATAACAAAAAGATAAAATAAAATTTGCACCCCGTCTAAAATAACTTTTCACCATAGGCTTAAGAGTATAAATTCTGAAGGCAAGTGTATCTTTTTACTGTGATTATAAAAATATAAAAGATAGAAAGAAAAAAAAGCTCCCATCGCTAGTTCAATTTTTTCCTAAGGGGCATATTATTATTTTATAATGCACGATCAAACGAAAATATAAAAATATCTCTGTAGACTAATAATTTTTTTCTTTTAAGAGCATCAATATAATTTTATTATATAAAATAAAAATAAAGTATTTATGTTACCCCTACTGAACAGTTTTAAAATATCAAAATAATTTCATTACAAAAGCAATCCTACCATCTACCATAACCCACTCTTTTTTTCTTCTCTTTTTTTAAGAAGACAAATAATAATTTCAATGTTCCGACCACAACGCGTGTTTAGGGGAGCATTGAATTCACCACCTTTAGGGTTGGTTTTTTTTTGTTTTTGTTTTTTTTTTTTAAATATGAATAGAAATAGAGATTTCCTTCGAATTGGCCGTTAACTCCCGTAATAAACGTGGAACTTTTTCATTCGCTAATAATCGACCGCCCGAATATTCTTTATTTCTACTCTGCCAATGTATAAAATAGAGGATAGTTAAAAAAATATAAATAAAAAGAATATCATTCTCTCCTCTCTCCACGGCCAAACTCCACCACTCCTTCAACTCTCATGCGAACCTGACCCCTCACCGCAACGACACTTCCCTCCCCTTCCATGGCGAGAACTCTCCTTTCTTCTCCACCGTTCATCGCCACATCTCTCCCTTCTCTCTCTCGCCACACTTTCACTAACAACCGTCGATTCATTTCCACAAGAATCAAGTTAAGCTTACACGACAACATTCCACCGATTCATCATCACTTAGACTCTTCAATTGATTTCAATTCAATTATTAGCAGAGCTGAAGGATTTCTCTACACGCTCGCTGATGCCGCCGTTGCAGTAGATTCCGCTGCTTCTACTACCTCAACTGATACTGCTCAAAAGAGTGGCGGTTGGTTCGGTTTCATCTCTGATGGTATGGAATTCGTTCTTAAGGTGCTGAAGGATGGACTATCGGCTGTACATGTGCCGTATGCATATGGTTTTGCCATTATTTTGCTTACTGTTATTGTTAAAGTTGCTACTCTGCCTTTGACCAAGAAACAGGTGATTATCTTTTCTTAATCTTCGATTTTAGTAGAAAAAATATAATAATTAATTCCGTTATTGTTAAAATCAAATGAATTTTTATTTTATTGTAATCAATTGTTTAGGTAGAATCTACACTGGCTATGCAAAACCTGCAACCTAAGATAAAAGCTATTCAACAAAGGTATGCAGGAAATCAGGTGAGGCAGTGTTAATTATGATTTTTTGAAGCTCCTGGTTTATTTTAAGCACATGAGTTTCGTGTTCCAAGGAAAGTTTGATTTTTTATTTAATTTAATTTGTAGGAAAGAATACAGCTTGAGACATCACGTCTATACAGGCAGGCTGGAGTTAATCCATTAGCAGGTACTGCTTTAAAACATTGCATTTGTTTTTCTATTCAATCAATTGAAAATGGTTTCCTAAATATATATTTGTATCTTAGAGTTGCTAGAGTATGTTCTTTCGGATTTTATTTAATTCACTCATGAAAGTCGGTTGCTGACTAAAAATGTTGGCCTTAGCTAATACTTGTATCGGTTCTGTCAGTGTACTTGGTCCCTATGTGTTGTGTATGGCTTGTGGTGCTGATCCTGAAGAACTTCTCATTTTAGGTTGTTTTCCAACTTTGGCTACAATACCAGTATGGATAGGCCTATATCAAGCTCTTTCAAACGTTGCAAATGAGGTAATATGTTGACATCATCTTGTTATCTTTTGTACACCGATGATGTATGTTATACATGCACGCGCAGAACAATTGACCAACGCTGATAACTGTAAATTTTTTCCTTAAAGGGAGTGTTGACAGAAGGTTTCTTTTGGATTCCCTCTTTGGGTGGGCCAACTACAATCGCAGCTCGACAAAGCGGATCAGGCATTTCCTGGCTTTTTCCATTTGTGGTAATAGAAATGTTTCTTTCATCATAATCTTGAAGCTAACAATTATTCTTTTCTAGTCCTGTTATTGACATTAAACATTTTCCTTTTCTCCCTACTTATGAAAAACTTGTAACATTGGTCATGCATTGATGTAACTTTACCCCTTTCAAAAGAAGCTCATGCCTGCAAAAGTGGAGAGCGAGATTGATGTATCGCATTTCATTTGTGGTTTGATATGCTACTTGATTAGCTCAGTGGATTTTAGGTCTTGCGAGTTTCTTTACCTAATTTTAGAATAGTTGTCTACGGCATAGCTGAGGTATTAGAGATCAATTGTATGACACCATAAACCAACATACAGTTTATTTCAGATGATTTTGGTCGGGACATGAGGTTGTAATGACATGAATGCTGGAGTGATCGTTTAAATCTCTTTCCTAGGGTTATGTTGCACAGTATTGCTCCATTAGCTCTTAGATTGCTGCTTTGTTGAGGTGGTTTCACTGTTAGCTGCAGAAAGAGATGTGAGGAAGCCTTAGGTCCCTATCTGAGGATTTAATTCTTTCTATGGTGGGGCAGTATGTCAGACATCTTTTAAACATTTCTTATTTTCCTTTCAAGAGATATTTTTTTTTTCTTATATTCATCAAGGTACATGTACAGCAGTGCATAGCTCTGTTTTCTGTCCCAAAAATTCTCAATCTTGGTGCACTAGTGGTAATTGTAGAGCTGTAAATGTTTAAATCCAGTGCAGGTTTAGTAAGATGCTAGCTTTTTATCTGTTATTCAAACCTGCAACTGAAAAGGACCTGAAAGGAATTGTAAAACACAATTTGAATAAATGAATATTCTGTTTAAATTTTTTCTCTTTAATGATGTTGCAACATAATACTTGTGTGCAATTTAATTGAATTTGTCTTGAATTCTCATTAGTTGGATGGAATCAAATCAACTTGAATTTGTCCATTTGTAATTGATTAATAATTATTGGATCTATAAACCAGTTTTGGATTTAAAAAAATGGGACGGAATTCAAGGCTGACCAACCAGCTTGCTGCCCTATGCGATCCTCATTTAATTTTTTCATTCAAGCCTTTATTAGAGTTGCTTGGAACAACAACAAAGCCCTAGTCCCAAACTAGTTGAGATCTTTATTCCTCTATTACCACTTACATCCATGTTAACTTGGGCCTCCCTCTTCCCCATTTTTCCACTTTCTTTTAACAAATTGTTACTTCTCCGAACCAGGTCTCTTGTGACCTATGTTTGACATGGCCAAATGAACTTCAAATCAACTTATCATTTCCCCTTTGTCATTGATTGGCATTTTCAAGTGCAAATCTAAGCATGAAATCCAGGTCATGCAGGTACTGTGGGTGCCTTTTGCTGTGCTTGATCGAATCTTAAGAAATGATGTTGATTGGCTAATACCTTTTTGTGCCTCTATTAGCGGTTGATGTCATGTTGTGTATCAGGAAAAAAAAAATGTCGGGTTCTCAACATCTTTGCAAAAGCTTTGACTTGCCACGGAGCTTCTTTAATATATGTTGAAAAAACATTCATTATTGATCCTTGCTTGTGCTTGACTTGGATCTTTCTGTTGCCTTGTCTTCGTAGAAGATGCAGTATACTTTACTTATCTATTAACTATTTTAATGTCTTATTTCCTTGGAGCTATTATAGGATTCCACCTCCGTTATACTAGAAGACTTTTTTCTATGTTTTATGCACCGATAAACTTAATTTTTACTATTTTCATCAAAAGTATCCTTTCTCCAATGCTCTACCCTTGGATTTTGAAAGAAGTGATTTAGTGGTTTGAGAGAGAGAGGTGAGGAAATTTATTTTTACCTTTTCAGTTTTGCCTGTTTGCTTATTTCATGTCCTCTGGAGTCATCCAGTTGGTATGCTATGGATAAATAAATGCAGGTCATGGGTAGTCTTGAAGTGAAGAGATGGCTAATTTACATTCCAACATGCAAATTAGATGTAACTGCATTAGCTGTTGTTTACTATTTTACTATTAGTGGGGTGCTGTGCAGTCATATTTCTTCCCCGAGACTGTGTAGCAGATTTGGATAATCTAATTCTGTCATGCAGGATGGTCATCCACCATTAGGCTGGAATGACACTGCAGCATACCTGGTTTTGCCTGTCCTCCTTGTTGTCTCCCAGTATGTATCAATGGAGATCATGAAGCCTCCTCAGGTAGATAAATGAATCTCTTCATTGGCCTTTTCTGTGTCACCAGTATTCATCCAAATGACTCTTTAACCCCGAATTATTCTGGTTTGACAGACAGATGATCCAACTCAAAAGAACACACTTCTTGTTTTCAAGTTTCTACCTCTTATGATTGGTTACTTCTCTTTGTCTGT
The DNA here is from genome assembly GCA_015708895.1 of Populus ilicifolia. NCBI lineage: Eukaryota > Viridiplantae > Streptophyta > Magnoliopsida > Malpighiales > Salicaceae > Populus > Populus ilicifolia. The sequence goes on along the minus strand of SRLM01000606.1, from coordinate 390,042 downwards.
TCCATCGGGATTATCTATATACTGGTTTGTTTCTCATCAACTGAACTTATCCATGTTTTGCACTCGTGTTAGTTTCATTAACTTAATTTGAGGAAGCAAAAAGTTTGTCAATTTTGTGCCATCAATAAAAACCTGACATCATATTGTCATTGTGGAATATCATCAGCATGAATTGCACATCTGTTGTTTTTATGTTATGTATTTTTGCTCGTGCTGTCATATTTGTACCTTCCCTTACATGGAAAAAAATTATGAGCTCTATTCATTGTTGGTCATAGAGGCACTCCAACTGGTGCATTGACAAAAGTTTCTTTTTAGGGTAAATAAGCTAGCATTTATCATAACTGTCATTTCCCATATAAACTAGTCTGCACATTTTTGTGTGGTTTCAGATGTTTCCCTCGTTAGTAATTCCTCTGACTTGTGGAATGCCTCTGCATTTTCTTAAAGCGAAATTTGCAGTGGTCCTTTAGATTTAAACACAGGCATCAGAATTATTTTTTTTAATATATATTTCGTTCTTGTTAAGCTGAGTAGTTTCTTAGTGCGCGCGCGCGCATGTGCGAGTGCACTACAGTGTTATCAAAATGTATATTTTTGATTTATAGGTTCACAAACAACGTTCTCAGCACAGCCCAACAGGTATGGTTGCGCAAATTAGGCGGTGCAAAGCCTGTAGTTAATGAGAATGCAAGTGGAATCATCACTGCAGGACGTGCAAAAAGATCAGCTGCACAACTAGGGCAGCCTGGTGATAGGTCAGTGTTCTTCTTTGCATTACTGTTTCTTAATTCAGCATCTCGAAGAGGGTCTAACAAACAAAGATGGAAATTGACAGGTTCAGGCAGTTAAAGGAAGAAGAGAAGGGCAAAAAATTGAGCAAGGCATTGCAATCAGAAGATGTTCAAGCTCTGGATTCTGCATCTGACGAGGATTCAGATGAAGAGACTAAGGACAAGGTAAATCCTAAATTTTAGTCCTTTATTGTTTAAGTGATACAAAGAAAAATTATCTTGGCTGTCTGGATTTTACAACATTTTATATCATGGTGATCGTTACGGGGCCAGGAAAGGGAACATGTCTGTTTTTCTATGGTGGTGGTACTAATGCATTGCAAGGGTACAACCTCATGTTAGAATTATTAAGCCTCATATCATGATTATCATCATAAAAGGAGTACAATTTTCTTAAACTCAACATTTATCTTAGTCTTGTGGAAGTTGGAACTAGTTCCGTGTTCAAAGTTTGTCATTGTAATGCATTTTGGTTAAGAAGAGCTTGTTGTGGGATCATGGAATGGAGGGTTAAAACCTTTCTTGTTACATGTGCTTCTTCATTGCCAGAAAGGCATATTAACTCTTCCTATGCTTTCATCCATCTTCTGGGATTCTTAATACAATGAACAAGAAGAAAATAGTGAGGCATGAAAACTGGTGGTCTTCGACACAGTTTCCATCTGCGCAATGTGGTAATCAGCTTGCTGTCTTGATTTTTGGTAGCAAGTGGTGGTTCACTGCTCCAAAGTTCGGTGATTGACCCTTGAAATGAAATCAAGTAATGAAATCAAGTAGCCCTTGGGTAAGGAAGGGAGGGATATTGTATGTGCATGCATGTGTAAATGCTTTTCGAGCACATGCAATGGTGGACTTGGAACATTGTTCACATCATCATATGTAACTCTTTGCTGCCATAAAGGGAAACCCAAAGATTTCTTATCCGCAGTGAAGTTTCTTAGGATTCAAAAACAGAATGTTCTATTGTCAGATTGCATTACAACAGTAGGAAGACAAATGGTATGTGCAGGGAGGGACTAATAAAAATCGTTAAATTTCTCTTGTGATCGTCATTCTAAATAAGTTAGCAAGCAATGTGGGCTGGTCAAACAACACAGTTGAAAATCTGAAGAGCCAATGCAATTCTAAACGAATTTCATTGCTTCAAGTGTACAGTAGATGAGAGTACATGACTTGAGTGATGTGGTCTGTTTTCTATTGAGAATACTAACACTGTCAGAAGCTACTGTTCTTTTTTTCTGGCAATGATAAATGAGACAACTCGTAGTCTTACCGTTAGAATGGCTCATCTCATCAACTAATCTCAACTCTTGAACAGGGCGAGGAGGTTCTGGAAGAAGCATATGTTTCTAGTGCAAGCAAGAAGGTCCCCGATATTTCTCGGCCAAAGAGAAGCAAGCGGTCAAAGAGAAAGCGGGCCGTATAAAATACTTGATGATTTTAGTTTTTGGCGAGTCCTCTATATCTCAAGGTGTATTTGTAGTTGATATTTAGTGCAATTTTCATGTAGGCTCATTTCAAGATGAGTTGCTAATGATGTAAATTCTGCCAATTTTGAACTCTTATTCCTCCTGATTTATTAAAAGCATTTTCATGCACTCATGCCACTGGTATGACACCCTAACAGAATCAGGAATCGACATGGCAAGCAAGCTGCTTCAAGTCTGGAGTGCAATGTTTTATAAAAGGGGCAGAACACCTAATCTCAAGACATCCCAGCAAGATTTGCTTCATTGTAATTTTTTACAGCTGGAAATTATGGACTCGGTGTTCACCTGTTCCTATAAGCACCATTTCTGAGTTCAGTGAGGCTTCTGCGTGGAAATTTTGTGTTGAACTCTTGGCATATAATCACGTATGTATATATTTTTCTCTATTAATAAAGCTTCGCTTGATTCTTCGATATCAGGGGGTGAAGGCAAACAACACCCCCCTGAGAAAGCTAGGGTTTTACTCGAGATGAGAAACGTGCAATTTCTTCATCGAAAATTGCTCTAAGATGACGAATGTAAATTAATTTCATCTTTTATACAAGCATGAAAACCACGGAATCAGGTTTTCTCAACCTAAATGAGTACCAGCTGATAGTCTCATGCATTAATAGAACACTGTGGACCTCAGTCTACATGCTGTGCTAACAAGTGCATCTGTTGACTCATTGCTTAGATGGCGGGTTGCGATTGCCTGCTGGATTGGGTCCTGATGAACTCTTATGAATCCTCTTCTCTGCAACCTGTTTGGGATCATAGCATGGATGCAAATACCCAAAAAAAGAAGGTGAAGGCTTAAATCATTTGCATTAAGATTGATAACAAATACATGTAACCTGAACACTGAATTCCTTACCCAATTTGGTAAGTCGTCTCCCATGTGTAATTTTGAGGTGAGCTGCCGAGGCTTCATCTTGAAATGAACTGTGGCAGCAGAGGCATGATAATGCCAACCATTAGAAATTGTGACAGAAAAAGGCTTTTTGTTAATTTGCTGCAGTTAATTGGTTACGTGGAGAATTATGCCTCACCCACTGCTGAATCACTATAGGATTCTGACAATGTATAATGAATATAATAATAGAAGGAGAAGAGAGGAGGGATGTTGCTTGCCTGCGTCAGTAGCCTGAACCTTGATAATGGATGGGAAATGTTGTTGAGAAGCTACAAGCAGAAGCAATGCCAAGAGAAGATGGACGGTGAAAGTCAAACTCCTCATCTTGGGCTTGAAAGGGTGCATTTTGCAAATGAATGGAGAAGCTTTATGTGATGGTGGTTTAGACAAGTATGGAGTATTTTTATCTACTGAACTCTCAGTAATCATAAACAAACTTGAAGAAAATGCAGAGAATGTTTGGGAATCCTATGCCAGTACATGCTGAATTGATAAGATTAAGAAAATGGGTTCTCCTCTTTACGGGTTGACTTCTTCTCCGTTATCATTACTAAGTAATCATTGCATCCATGATAAATTTATAAAATAAAATAATTTTGTTTTTGAGTGATTAACCATGGCTTTTTTGTTTAAATAAAATAAAATAAACACAGTTAAAAGAAATTTATTAAGGAATGATACAATTTTGAAAAGGTGAGGAAATAACATAGCTTTTAAATATTGATATTCTGAATTGTGTTTGTTAAAAAATTATTATTTAGAATAACAATTTAAATAAAAGCTATAATTTTGAATCTTGATTTTAATGAAGCTGCTATTTAAAATAATATTTTTTTAACAATCATGATTCAAAATAGTAGTTATATAATAAAATCGTGATTTAAAATTACAGTTGCGATATATATACAATCCTCTCTCTCTTTTTTTTTCATGGTGTCCGCTCCTATAAAATAAAAGAAAATCTAGAAAAAAAACCCCAAATAAAATAACCTTAAAGTATCCCAAAACATCGTTTAATCCTCCATCAAAACATCATAATTATCTTTCACTTGTCTCCACAAGTCTTTCTATTGTTTTTTTTTCTTGTAAATTGCCAGCCCAAACTTCCATTGATAGCCTTCTTGCCACCACAACCAATGGAATTGCAACCTAGACATAAAAAAATCAAGGTAAAATATTTGCATTGTCTATTAGTTTGATGAGTTTTATTATTGAATTGATAAGTTTTGTGTTTTGAAATAATTAGGTTTTTGGGTCGTATTTGATAATTAGATGATTTTAGATTTTGAATGTTGCAATTATGTATTTTTAATACAAATGATGTTATTTATTGAATCAATTAGGTTTGAATTAGAGAAATTAGGATTTAAATTTATTATTGGGTTAATTCTCATATTTAATTATATTGTTTGAATTGATATCAATTTTGTTTTAATTAATGCAATTAGATAGGATTGGAATCAATTGATGTTATTAATAAAGTTATGCTCAAAATCATAACAACTAAAGTTTGCATTGAATTTTTGTGAAAAATAATCATGTTGAAGATTTTGTTTAATTGAGATCATTTACTTTTTAATTGGTATTCAATTGTTGCAATTGATTTTTTAATTGTAAAAATTGTTCAATTGATATTTAGTAAAAAATGTTGTAATTTAAATTTTACAATTAATTATTTTTTATTACTATTATTATGGTCAAAGTTATAACAATTATTGTTTGTGTTGAATTGTAAGACAATTTGTTTTTAATGAAATGAATATTTTTATTTACAGAATATGTCATCAAACTTGTTTTTGTTATGTCATTATAATAGTGCTATTATTCATGATACGAATAATTATATCACTTACATTAGCAAAAGTACTATGTTTTTGAATGATATTAAAGGCATTTTATTTGATGAAATTAAAAAAGTTATATGTGGAAGACTTGAGTTGAATTATAATGATACTAAAATAGATATTATTTGGTGGTGTTTTGTTAGGGAACATCAATATTTTTCAAGACCAATTGCATATTGCATATGATGTGGATTTTAGAAATATGATTGAAATGTCCATCCAAAGTAGAACTAACATGATTGAGTTGTATATGAGTAGCCAACCTAAACTTAGTAGCTCATATAATATGAAGTAGGGAAATACCAATATATATATATATATATATATATATAGACACACACACACACACTCATACTTACTTGACTATTTAAACAATTATCACATTTAGTTGGTGTTGGTACATCTAGAACATTAGAAGATAAGGTTATGGAAATTTGTGTGAAAATAAAATTAAAACTGCATATTATGATTAGTGTAGGTATGACTCCTCTTATCCTAGTGATAATGAAGATGAGAATGTCATTGGATTTAGTTAAAACATCGAATGATAATGATGATAAGGCCTTCTATTTTGAAATCTGGTCATGATACTAGAGTTGATGATATGGTTTATAATGATTGGTCTGCTTATGATTAAAAAAAATTAGTTGATTATGGTAATTTGGTTGTTGGATAAAATTTCAAAATTAAAGATGATTTTGTGAATGTTGTTAAGCAATGACACATAACACATTCATTTAAATATCATGTTCAATGTTTAAACCATACATTTGTTCTATTACAATATGTTCACGTACTTGAATGTTAATGGTACTTATGTGGGGGATACCATAAAAGATCAAATTCATTTAAAATAGCAAAGTTTAAAGGTAAAATATATATATATACCAATACATACATAAAAAAATCATCATCAACTTGATACTAAATTTATTGCATTAGTGGTTGCAACCTTTTCTTTTATTATATAAGATTTGGATAAGATGTATTGCAGATTCCATAAGTTGATACTGCTTTTGGATCATGTGATCCCATATGTCATAAAAGCAGGATTTGATTACATGACATGTCTTCAACATTTAAAGATAGATCATGACTTGCTCACGACATTAATTAAAAGATGGAGAAGGGAGACTCACACTTTCCATCTTTGTGTCAGTGAGATAACACCTACATTGCAAGACATTACTGCTATGCTTGGCTTGCCTATAAATGAGATAGAACTTACTCTTGTGCGCATCCAGAATAAGATCACACTATGCGAGCGTGCATTTAAACGAGTACCCCTCTTGAAATATTTAAGGGGAATGCTTTTACATAAGATGATTTTGGATTTTTTTTTTAATTACTTGATGACTATGATGATGAGATCCTATAATGGTATGTTAATGCATACTAATAGTTTAATGAATATATGAATTTGTCTATATTTAATTAGAATTTGATGTCCATATTATGCAGGTATGCTAGATTGTACATCCTTATATATTTGGTAGTATACTTTTCATGGATCTCCATGAGACACATGTTCCCTTGTTTTACCAACCATTGTTGGATGATTTCTAATCCATTCCACTATATAGTTGGGGTTTAAATGTCTTTACATATTTATATAGGCATTTGAGTCAAGTTAGCTTAGAAAAATCAAAGCATGTTAAAGGATGTTTATTGCTTTTATAGGTAAAATAAATATCATAAGTTTATTATTTTTTAATTATGTTTTTTTATTTTTGAGATAGTTACTAATTGTTATATGTTTTTTTCGCATATAAAGTTATGGTCATGGGAGCATTTACACTTGGGGTAATTATGTATTAAGTATAGACTTGCTATGTCTATATAGGTTTTGGAGGTTGATCTACAACTTCTAATAGGAGACAAGTACTATATTATTGAACATACAAATTATGTTTTTTAAATTAAGAATATTTTTAAAGGAAACCTTATTTAATAAGTTTCATTACTTATTTATGAACAGATAATGTGAGATTATATATTTTGAAAATAATTTAACCCATATTTTATCATTTTATCGTAGAGAGTTACATAGAAAGTAGTCAAAGCAAGTAAGTTGGTAAATTATAAGAAATGAATAATTGTTTGCGTTGATGTTGATGAATGGTGAGAAAATATTGTCTGTGTTGATGTTGGTGAATGGTGAGAAAATATTGTCTGTGTTGATGTTGGTGAATGGTGAGAATTAATTACTTATGTTGATGTTCAATTTTTTGGATATTTATAAACATTGAGAAATAATTATTTGCATTGATGTTGGTAAATGATGATAAATAATTACTTGCTTTAATGTTGGTAAATAATGAGAATGAATTGCTTGTATTGATGTTTAATTTTTTGGATATTGATAAATGTTGGGAAAATATTGCTTTCGTTGATGTTAGTAAATGATGAGAATTAATTACTTGTGTTGATGTTCAATTTTTTTTAATATTGATAAATGTTAGGAAATAATTTTTCATAGATTGATGTTGCTAAATGATGAGAAATAATTACATTGTTGATGTACAGTTTTATGTTGTTGGTAAATAATGACAAATAATTGCATAGGTTGATATTGATAAATGATAAAAAATAATTTCATTGTTGATGTTTCAATAAGTTGTGTGAAATCCTTATTTAGAATATGATATGATAATTATTTCTGTTATATGCATATTGATCATGGACTTATAGACATCGGTTATCCCCGTTATATTTTTTAAGCTTGTTGAGATGTATAGCCCAGACCATATATGTGATAATTTGGATTTAAGTGACACATCCTATCAGACATAGATATGAGCGAGCAATTGCATTTCATTAGTTGTTCGGGTAGGCATGGTTATTATAATTAGATAATTCACCATGTCTAGTATATATCGATATGCGATGCACAAAGAAATTTTATTTTTAAAGAGGTGTATCCTAAAATTTTCAAGAAGAAGTACATGGATTAGCTCCTAAGTATAACACGTTAAATCATTACACAAAATCAACACAAGTTCCTCTATGCAAGGAGATGGAGTATGAGCCACATGTACGTTAGATTCAAAATATTATAAGTATTTGTTACTTTTTACAGGCTTCGACAAAATCATTGCATTTTATTTATGGACTAATAATTTTAATTTGCTTTATATTAGATTGGACAATTATTACATGATGGTTGACGTGTTGCGACTAATCTTTGTGATCTCAATGATGATGATGATGGATTTGTTTATTATTATGCATTTTCTTGGTTTGACACATGTCGTACTATACTTAACATATTAGGAGAGACATTGAACCTAAATGATGTTGTCTTAGAGGATAAGACCACACAAACACATGGAAATCGTGCTATTGATGAAGCTAGTCCATCCATTCGTCATCGTAAAAAACATAAATAGACTTATTAAACATATTATTATATTATGTTATTTTTTTGTTAAGAGTTATTTTCATTTATATTACTTTTGTAATATTGTTTTAGTTAATTATCATCTTGATTTTAAAGTTGTCGTACATATTATGTATTTTCATACTTCATTTTATATAAGTGTGATTTAAAATCATTAATTAATAGGTGAACAAGTTGTTTAAAATTTCAACTCATCCATTAACAACATAAAAATACAAATAAATAAAAATAATGTTTAAAAAACACCTATATTAATTTGGTATTTTAATTAACAAATAAAATTACTATTAAAATATTTCACTTTCAATTATAGGTTTAGGGTTTGGTAATTTAAGGTTTTGTTTGGGCTTTGATTGTGATGGTTTAGACTTTTTTTTATATAAAATTTAGGGTTGGGTTTAGATAAAAGTTGTGCTTCCTAACATGACCGTTATTGTCATTAGCGATTGATTAATACAACCATAAATGACAATAGTGGTTATTTACAAATGTTATTACTATTAATGATTGTTAAATAAAATCATGATTTCTAATAATGGTTAAGTCAAAGTGTACTATTTTTCAAATATTTTTCCCTTATGTTTTATATCTTAAAATCTTTTATCAAACTGTATTAATTAGATAAAATACCCTAATACATGTCATTAAGATTGGTGTAAGGATCCTTAATATGTATTAGATAACTAAATCAAGCGTTATCTTTGTTATATATACAATTTGGCTATGAAAACATACTTGTTTGTTCTTCAATTTAAATAATGAAAAAAAAGAAAGAAAAAACTTAAAAAGTTGATTAGAGCGGAAAGTTGATTAGAGTGGAACCATTTACTAACAAATCTTTTCCAATTTGGTAACACTAGTGCTCAATGCAACGCTTACAAATGAAATTGTTAGTTGATGGATCATGAATGTATTATTTGGGATCCTTCTATAATGCTTTTCAAAAATAAAACAAAATAAATCAAAGCATCACTTCTTATATATACATGCAATTCAATTAATATAATCATAGTTTAGCAAATACTAGTTGACCTATACTAAGCTACGATTTAATAAAAAACCTTTTGAAAGTGAAAAAAAAACATATTTAGGTTAAAAAAATTATTTGTTAAACTTAGCATGCGAACTTTGAAATCTTTTAACTCAACTTCTTATCTAACCTGAGTTTAAAATTAATAAGTATAAGATTTGCCTTGACATGGCCTAGTTGACTTGACAAATCTAAAACAGCTTACATGATTAGTAAGAACTATGGTCTGGCTTTAAAAAATTCAAGATGATGTCTATTTTATTTTAATATTAAAATGACGACATATTCAATCAACTCAGAATTCATGGCTTAACTTGTTAAACTTTTGATATGATCATGGTCTCCACTGGGTTTAACAAGCTTTTTTTTAAAAAAAAATTATTTTTATTTAATGATATGATAAAAAAAATAAACACAAAAAATTAAATATCAATCAAATATCGAGATATTTGTTTGATACTGTCATAATCTTATAAAAAAACAAACTAAAATCAATTTAAAATAAATCAAATATTAAAAGATAAAACTAAAACAAAAAAAAGAGTAAAAATAGATTCAATAAAAAAAAAGAATTGAAAGATGGAACCTAAAAAAAGAAAGAAAGAAAAAAGGTCTGACCTAGTGGGTCAACCTTAAAATCTCTCAGTCTAACTCCTTACCCAACCTAAGTTTAAAATTAATCTTCTTAGAAGTTGCTTTAACATTATCTAGTTGACTTGGTGGATGACACGACGAAAAGATTAATGTCTTCTCTCAAGTGCAGGAGTGTTGAAGTAATAAATAACCCGGCAAGACCGGGATCGAACCACAGGGAGGTTATTGTACAAATTATAAATAACAACAATACAACAACAACAATAATAACAATAATAACAATAACAACAATAATAGTAACAATAACAACAACAACAATAATAATACTAGTTGTAGTAGTAATAATAATAATAATAATAAAGAAAGAGAAGAAGATGATGATGATGATGAGAACTTGGAGATAGAATATTAAAGTAAAGATTAAACAATGATAATAACAAATGTCAAGGTTAGAGGTTCCACTAATGGTATGTCAAACAAGTATAGTATAAACTCTTATTGTTCAATTGGAAACCACACATAAAGGAGGTTCCAATCAGATTATAGATTGTTAACATGATTACATTAGTCATCTTATTCCATTAATGCTAATACTTGTAAATTTCGTCAAGCATTCATGATTATAACTTATG
>SRLM01000606.1:273876-379287 GCA_015708895.1 Populus ilicifolia | reverse complement strand
CTAGATGTGTATAAGAGCAAAGTATTAAAGAGTGAACAAGATAACAAATATAAAACATGTTAGTATTAAACATTAAAGTCCATATTAAGTTTATATCATACCTATTCTTACACCATTAATGTAACCTTTTCACATTGACATAATTAACTTAGCTAGACATAATGAAAGAAAGAAAAATAGATAAACAAAATAAGAACATAAAAGTTAACTAAAGAAAGGAAAGGAAATGAAAGGCATAAACTTGATATTAATGAAAACAAAGCACAAAGAATACAAAGAGAGAAAACAAGAGCATGATCTTGATCTGGACACCAAGATGCCTAAATGCATGGCAAATGCCTCCTTTTACAGGCTAAAATTGGGAACTATTGATTTGATGACTAATTGATGAGTAGATGGTCAACCCTTGACTTGGTGGCAATCCTTATCTTCTCTTGTCTGCCCAACACGTCATTGATGATGTCCAAATTAGAGCCACTTAAAAACATGAAAGTTCTAGACAATTGTCTCATCTTTCTTGTGTAAAACATTCAGCTTATTTCGATTTCTAGAACTCCAGATATGGCTAAAATACTGAACAGTGCTCGGACTGGAGGACAGATTTGGGCTTCTTTATTGTTGCAATAATTTGGACTTGAAAATGGCCTTTTTAGATCTTGGGCTCCATATAAAAGTTGTAGGCCTATATCTTACCTTTCCATCCATATAAAGTATACCTAAATCGGAGATCTATAGCTCTAGATATGACACAATTACCGAACAGTGTTCCGGTTTGGATTGCACCGACATCTCTTTTTCTGAGTTTGATCATCTATTTGCCTTTGCAATTGAAGTTGTTAAAGTCATCAATCAATCCTTTTATTTATGTGATAGACCTGCATTTAAAATGGACATTTACCACAAATTAAAGGCATCTTATATTATTAGATAAATTATTATAAAACGTACTTTAGTTAAGGAGTTATTAATACTTCAAGTGAAAAATGATGATATAAAACCATGATAAAATGCACTTTTAAGTACTAATAAGTGGATCCAAAGACAACTTAAATAATCATTAAAAAACATGGTTTGCCTTGGAAAATAATTAACTTGAAAGGATTATAAAGGGATATATTGATGACATGTTGGTGAAAAGCAATATGTTTTAGACTTAGAAGAAGTGTTCACTATACTTAAACACCATTAAATGAAATTTAATTTTTCCAAACATGTTTTTGCCATTAAAAGAGGAAAATTCTTAGGTTTTCTAGTAAGTAACAAGGGATTCAAGCTTAATCTAGTAAGGGTTCAAACTGTTCTTGACATAGCTCCTCTTTAGTCAGTGAAGAAGGTTCAGTGCATCACAACAAGATTAGCCATCTTTAATAGATTCAGAGTTCATCCAAGGAGTATATTACATTTCTTCAAAACTTTGATAAACATATCTAATTTTAAATGGAATCTATATTGTTAAAAGGCTTTTGAAGAGCTTAGAGTTCAATTTTTATCCTTAAGATATTGTTTTAGCTTAGGAAGGGTGAAAATATTTTTCTTCATTTAGGGGTGTCAAACTTAGAAGTGAGTGTTGTTCTGGTTAAAGAGGATGAGAAAATACAACATCCAATTTATTACTTTAGTCAAATCCTCAATGATGTTAGAACAAAATATTTAAAAATGGAGAAGACGACCTTCACTCTAATAAGCGCCTCTCAGAAGCTTAAGCCATATTTAATCATAACTTCCTCTACTACATTAGAAGTGCTAATAGAACAACCTCTAATGATCTTCACTTGAAAATTATATGTTGATGGCTCTTCCAATATTGATGAAAATTGAACTGGGATAGTACTTATTAGTCTTGAAGAACAAGTCTTTAAATATGAGCTTCATTGAGTTCCCAACCATGAATATCAAGTCTTTTTATTTCCATATTTTTCAATGTCATAAAATTTATAAAGAAATGTGATCAATGTCAAAGATTTTCCTCAATTTCTCGTTAACCATCTACAGAAATGATCACCTTAACCTTCACATGGCTTTTTGCTTGATAGGGTATAAGCATCTTAGTTTTATTTTGTAAGGCCACAAACAAAAGATAATTCATTTTGGTGGCTACCAATTATTTCACCAAATAAATTGAAACAGAATCTTTAACAACCTTACCACCAATAAAATACTTTTATTTTTCTGTAAGAATATTATATGCTGATTTGGACTTTCTAAAATCTTGATAATAAATAATAAGACATAGTTTGACCGCTATAAGATGAGAGAGCATTGTTAGAGACTTCATATTGATTATGGGTTCTTTTCAGTGTCACATTCTTTAATCAATAGTTAAGATGAATTGATCAGCAAGGTCTTGTTTAATCGATTCAAGCAAAAGATGAAATAAGCCAAGTTAAAATGGGTTGAATTGTTGAATGAAATCTTATGGGCTTGTAGAACATCTCAAAAGAAATCTATTGGTGAAACTCTATTTATCTTTACCTACAGGGCTGAAGCCATGATCCCAGCTGAAATTGGATATCCAACCCACACGATAAATAATAACATGGCTTTAAGGCCACCCTGGATTTATTAAAAGAGTCTTATCTTATTATTACAATTAGAAATCCTATTAACAAAGAACTACTTGGTATCACAATGCTAAAGTTAAGAATAGAAGGCTCAAGTTTGGAAATTTGATCCTAAAAAAATAAAGGCTATAAGCAATAAAAAAGAAGAAGGCGTAAAGGCAAGCTAGCTTCAAAATAAGATGGTCCCTTCAAAGTCATAAGAGTAGTCAAAATGAATACTTATAATTTACAAGATATGAAAAGGAAGAATCTACCTCATGCCTGGCATTTTGACCATTTAAAATTATAACATAGTGAATAAAATTGTATATTTATAATCCATAAATATCTTATTCTCCTTAAGTATATTTTCATATTCTTCTTATAAAACTTAAAAGGTAATAATCCCTATAATCTTTAAGAGATGGGTGTAAGGTCTTTCTAAGGGTAATAACATTAATAATCTTTAAGGGATAGATATAAGGACTCTATAAGGTCAATTTTCCCCATAATCTTTAAGGGAAATAACATCCAACAATCTCCATGGGATGAGTATGAGGTCTCTTTAATGGTAATAATCTCTAAAATCTCCAATGTTTTCCTCACTAGATATACTCCCCTATCAATACCCAAAGACATGGATCCCCATCAAGACTAATCGGGCTAAAAGGCTTGTAGATATAAATACGACTGAAAGTTACTCTCAGCCATAAGTAGGGGACAACAACCATATGGCCACCACACTATCAACCTCACCAATATAATATAGGTGTTGAAACTATACATTAATTAAAAAAAAGATTTAAAATTTTAAATATGATCAAGGCCAAATGACCATATTGCCAACCTCTTTAGCATAATATAGGTATTGAACCCATGCACCAACAAAGAAAGATTTTAAAATTCAGAATTTGCCTAAACAAAGGTGTTAGACTGATATAACTTACAATTTAAATATGTTTTTAAGTATGAATGTTGGACTTACATTGACTAATTAAAGAAATTTCTTCTATATTTCTTCAAGTATAAGACATTGGGCCTATCTAAGCTAAGACACAACCTACCTAAAGAAGACTTTAGTTTATCAAAAGGCTACTTGTACATGGAAAATATAACACAATTAATTCAAGTTATATACTTAAAAGCCTCGTAACCAAATTTGAAGCTTAAAAGCTAAGATATTTGTTACATAATAAAAAAAGGCACTAAATAAAATATAAAAGCTCCTACATCTCTATACTTGGCTCTTGGACAAGATAGACTCTATCCTTGACTGCAATAGCTTTGGAAAGGAAAAGCTCTTAAAAGTTAGGAACCTAACCATTAGGAAAAGACTCATTAAAATCCACATGCATTCCTTCAGAGAGATTGAAGAAATATAAGTTGGAAATGGATTGTAAAAAAAAGTACATCCCATATGGTCTCTATTAAAAAGATAGACTCTTCATACTTAGCATAAAATTATCGGGAGTTCTTTAATGTTTCCATCCTCAACCGAGAATTCTGAGCCTTTTATTTAGATGCCTTCAAATTCTCCCTCAAGGCCTCTTTTGATTCCTTAAGCTTAACGACCTATTTCCCTAAAAATTTTATCCAGCTATATGCCTCCCCAAGCTTCTCCTCAGTAGAGTCCAAGATGTAAATTTGTTCTTTCAACTCCCTTTGTAGTTGGGTATAAATATCATTAAGAGCTTTTATCTTAGCATCTTAAAAAGCCTTCTCCTCTCTTAACTTGTATACCTCTATCATGTTAGTGTGATACTGCTTAATGGCCTTTTTAATGGCTTTTTTCTTCTCAATCCATCAAATTTTCAAATTAGTGCAAATCATAAAGGTCTAAATAATAGCAAATAACAAAATGAGTTCAATTCTTTATTTAAATAATACTAGTCAATGCATTAGAAAAGAAAAATTATTTAAAAACTCTTCATACCTAGAAGGTTATATGACTAGTACTAGCTAAATGTTATTGATAATTAAGGTGTGTCAATGCACTAACATCATAGGGAAGGGTGAATAGCATGTCCAAGGTGTTCATCATCTCTAACCCTCCAAGCCTAAAAGTGGATCTCTCTCGTAATATAGTCTCCATAATCTTTCTTTCCACCTCTTTAAGGCTAGAAAAACAAAAGAGAGCACAATTCAAGTTTAGCCTTGAGAAAAAATCCTTCACCCCTGTGGTGTAAGGCACTTGGCTAAAAGGCCCCACAAGTATAATAATAGGGCTAATTGGGGTTGAAATATTGGTTAGAGAAGGAATCACTTTTACATTAGAGTCATAAATGACAAAGACCTTTCTCCTCTTCCAGTGTAAGGTAGTATTAAAGATGACTGGGGTTTGAATTGACACCTTAGGACCCTTCAATATAAAAGATCAACTCTCCCCTGTTATTTCTTAATGCACCTCTTTAGTTGAAGGAGTAACTTTATGGTCTCCTCAACATTTATAGTATCTTATCATATAGCCCTCCTCTTGTGTATCAAAGGTTTCTCATGGAAAAAGACTAAGGTATTTTTGGATCAGGAAGCATGATTGAGTGTTAGGGTGGTAATATGACTAGATATAAATGGTTACTCTTGATAGGGATCCTAAATAAGGAAACAATCAAAAGATAATAACATATGAAACTAACATAAGATACTAAATTAAAATTACCGAAAGTGTCATAAAGTCCCTAAGCCATGCAATTGTTTTTATAATCAGTCTAGAGTGAATGTAATATATCGCATACCCTCTCCTCCCTCATAGTAAGAAGAGGCTTGTCATTTATACCAACAAGGGGCATTCTCTAAAAAATAAGAACAACCTCAAATAGAGTTGTATTACTTCTAAGGTTTAGTGATACCACTAAACCTCATTACCACCTATATTTCCCTCCACTTCTTTGTTTAACCTAGTTTCCTTTAAAAAGTATCTTTTATAAGCCTTTTTGGCCTATTAAGGAAGGTGAAAAACCAAGGAATGGAAGGCCTCGCCTTCAACAATATTGGTTAGTGAATAACAATGTTTAAACACCCTTATTAAGGGTTCTTCCTTATGAATCCTCAAAACTTGCCAAATGGAAATAAGAAAGCCCATTAACTAAGGTAAAACTGGGTAAGACTAAGTTAAAGTAATGAAACAATCCCTCATAAATTCTTATAAAGGAAACGACTACCCAAATTCATACATAACTATGGGGTTAGTAATAATAAAGTTATCCTTAGTAGGTTTGCTGGAGACGTGTAATCTATTTGTTAGCCTCAAGAAATGGGACTACAAAGTCTTCTATTTGTCTAAAATTAGCTAAAGTTATTTATTCATGTGATACAAGTCCTTTTACCTTATCTAGAGGTGTCCTAGGTAACCTTAGTTATCCTTTAAGATTTGAAGCATCTTGAGGAACATTTTCATTTCCTCTTTTAGTCGGAAAGAGTTGAGCAGCACCATATTCAAATCTAAGACCTATTCTAATAGTCATAAATCTATAGTGAATACTTCTAGTTTTAGGCTTGAAACTGAAATCTCTTTTAAAAGACATGATTTTTTTGCCTTTCTTAAAAGTCATTTTTAACTTGAGATGATTTGAAATAAGAAATAAGAGATGAGGTGTGTTTTGTGTTAACTTAGAAACAAATCTTCTGCAAAAAACAAAAAGAAACTTGATCTCATATAAGGACCTTAATACAAAGAATACAAAGGAAGATTTGGAAAAAATAAAAAATAGAATTGAAAAGGAAAAAGGTTTATATAGGCTATCGCCTCTAATCCTACAAATACAAGAAAGACACTTGATATTACATCATAACACTAAAAAAGTTAAACGTTTACTGCATTGATTACACTCAGTTGAACGAACTTCTAAAAAGATTATTTTGCCTCCCCCAACAACATTTAAAATCATTATAATGTTGTTGTTTTTTCTAGCAAAGACAAGACAAACCTAACTAGTTGTCTCTTGAAAAGCTTTTCAAGTCTTTACATGTCATACATATAAAGGCTTAGAAGGGACTGATGAGTGAGGTTTTAATAAAAAGAAAAGAAAAGAAAACTTAGAACAAGGTAATGACCTGAACAAACATAGGTTTGATGAATTTATCAAATCAAATTTACTTGGGATAAGTGATGTGGTAAACCCATGATAACGTGGATCAGGCAATATATCAAACCTAATATAATGTGAGTCTAGCAAATTTATTGGACACAATACACTTGGGCTTAGTTATGAGCTGAGCCTAATGCTAAGTGAGAATAATGAATTTCCAAACACAGTACACTCAGGTTTAACCATATACTGAACCCAAGGCAATATAATTTTGACATGTTATCAAATCCAAAATGCCCAGGTTCATCTATGAGTCAAACTCAATATGTTGAGGTTCAACCATGTGTTAAACCCAGGGCAACATGGATTTGGGCAACATAGGTCTGACAAGTTATCAAACCCAATACATTTGGGCTTAACCATGAAATAATTTTATGGACTAAGGTTTTGTAGTCAAGTCCATCTAAGTGTTTAGAAAAAGAAAATGATGAAAGCAAATAGTTTATTTATCCTAATTTCATAAAATATATGATAGTTTTTAAATAAGAAATCTCAAGAGTTATCCTTCATGGGCAAAAAGAAGGATATAAGGGGAAAAGAAAACCTTGAATGATGAAGTTTTATTGCTGCTTTTTTAATTTAAAGATAAGTAATGCATAAATCATTTAATATATAAAGCATGCTATATAGTGATGAGAGATTTTTTTTCATTAAAATTATATTATGTTAAGAGGTTTAAAAGACTATTAATATATGTATAATCAAATCCAAGGATTATAATGGATGATAAATCACTAAAATGAGGATTTATAATGTTTGATAGTTGTTTTAGGATATTAAATAAGAAGATTTGTAAATAAGCATGAAAGCTAAGATTGGTGGGTTTAGGTGTTTAATAAAAGGTTTATGTTTAACCTTAATAGTGCATTGATTAAGTATATTTTAAGTGTAAGATTTATGTGGGTAAAAAGCTTATGATGTCTAGTTTTTTATTTGTAAACAGAGAATTGATCCAATACTTGTAGAATGATTTAACAAGAGTAAAGGATATACAATCTACTTCGTAACTACTAGTAAGGATAATTATGACATTAACTATATTTTATGTAATAAGATCTTTGGACAAGTTATATATGGTTGGAAAGGTAATTGAATCTAGATCATAAGGCAAAAAAGTGAAATAAGATTTCAAGTATTCTAGATAGAATTTTAATCAATTAATAAGATCATGCATATTGGATTGATTATTCTAGTTAGGTGTAATGTTTAGGGTTTAAAAAGATTAAGAACAAAAAAGAAGTGCATGTATTGATTTTAAATTAAATGAACCTATAATTTAGTTATTATTTGTTAGGGTATTAAAAGTGTTTTGATTTTATCTAAGGACTTTTTGGATTTGTATATTAAGTAAGCAGTTTTTCATCTCTTTATTTAGTTAATATTAATAAATAAATAAATAAATATATTTTCTATAAATTAGATGAATCAATCATAGCAAATGTATTATAAAGAGTTCTATGAAAGTTAAATTATTATTGCAAAATTGAATTAAGTATGATTTTGATTTTTTTTAATCCTCACGGATTAATTGGATTATAAATATGATTAATTTTATTTCTAACTTAACCTTGAAAGTTACACATTTGACACTTGTAAGTATGTCTATTTAAATTTTGATGATTAATCATAGAGTAAAATACAATAAATTATTATTGTAGTTAAAGTAACCTTAGTCCTTTGGTTTAAATTTGACTTTAAGTATGTAATTTATGTTTATATTCAAAATGTTACAATTGAATTGTTGAAAGTTTAAGAATGGAAATTATTATAATTGTTTTGATACTTAGAATCTTAATTTGATTTGTTGAAAATTTGTGAATGATTTGTGGAACTTGAAACTTTGAAAGAGACACTACTTGATGAATTGATTTTTGAGATATAAGTATATGTTTTAATATTTTTTTCATAACTAAATTTTGATTCTCAAACTTTTATAAAAATACAAAAAAAAATTCATAAAAATTCAATTTGTTTCCAAATTTTATCCATATTCTTACGCACTTTGCATATTTTTAGAGATTATTATAAAAGAGAATAAAGAAAAAACAAAATAAAGGAAAGTTGAGGCAGCAAAAATCAAAATAAAAGTTTTTTTTAATTTTATCCATTTAAAATAAATAGAAAAATGTATTTCTCCAACCTAAATCCTATTTTATTATCAATGTATCTTTCAATTATTTCAACAAAAAAAATTTTAATTACAATTATTGTTTTCCAAACAAAACTCTATCACAATTTAAAAGCCATATAAAAGATTTATTAAAAAAATTAAAATATAATTTATTTTAATTGAATAATCATAAGCTTTTTTTCATATTATGTATATAACAGTTGAAAAAAGTTGTTAACATTCGTATAAAAACAATTAAAATCATGTTAGTACTTTTTTCACAATGCATTTATATCTAAACTCAAGAGAAAAATAATATAAAAAAGGAATAGGTCCAAGGACCCAGTGTAATGGAATAGGCTCAAATATGAGTGGGTTTACAAAGTTAAGCTTACCTAGATTACCTTATTATTATTTTTTTAAGGGTGAATGATTTTTTTTGAAAAAAAAATTAACAATACATTATCTACTTCTCCAATTTTGATTACTAAAGAGGTAACTAAAAAATCAAGTTAGCCTTTTTCCAGTAAAAAATCCTTTGTTTTTATATATTTTTATCAAAAAAGACCAATAAACACCCTCAATCCTAGTTATAAAACTCGGCCTCGTGTGTCGACCTGAAACCTGGTCAACTTCGTGGCTAGACCAATTCAGGTTTAACAAAAGATTGGTCAAGGCAACATCCCAGTAAAATCCGGTCTATTTGACAGGTCAATCCATGATCTAAGCGAATCTTGACGAAACCTAGTTTTTTTTTTTGAAATATGAGGTTTGAAATCCATTAGTATATATACTTCATGTTCTCAAGAATTTTTGTTTTTAAATTTGGAATATAAAAGTTTTTTTATTTAAATATTTCAACTTAAAGGGATAACATAATATCTTTTTAATGTGAGATTTAAAGCCTTTTCGTATGTATACTCTATGTTTCTATGAAAAACGTTATATTTTTTAAATATGGGATTTGAAACCCATTTATATATATGTTCCCATGAAAAAAGTCATGTTTTTTTATTATAGGATACAAAAGTTTTTTATTTAAATACTTCAACTTAAAAGAATAACATAATATCTTTTCAATGTGGTATTTAAAGCC
Source organism: Populus ilicifolia (assembly GCA_015708895.1). Taxonomy (NCBI): domain Eukaryota; kingdom Viridiplantae; phylum Streptophyta; class Magnoliopsida; order Malpighiales; family Salicaceae; genus Populus; species Populus ilicifolia. Next base: position 369,456 of record SRLM01000606.1, on the reverse strand, counting down.
CTTTCATATATATATATATATATATATATATATATATTTTATGTTTTCACGAAAAAAAAATTATGTTTTTTCAATGTAAGATACAAAAGTTTTTGGTTTAAATATTTCAACTTAAAGGTATATAATAATATCTTTTCAATATGGGATTTTAAGCCCTTTCGTATATATACTCTGTATTTCTATTAAAAAAGTTATGCTTTTTTAATGTGAGATTTGAAACTTATTAGTATACATACTCTATATTTCCAAGAAAAAATTATGTTTTTTCAATGTATAATTTGAAACTCATTAGTATGTATATTCTATATTTTCAAGAAAAAAGTTATCTCTTCAGTTTGGGATAAAAAAATAATTTTAGTTTAAATACTTAAACTTAAAAGTTTAACATATTATCTTTTTAATGTGAGATAAAAACTATTTAAAATATTCTTTTAAACTTCATTATTTACAATATGTATAACTTATATTTATATAGATTTTTTTCTTAATTTTTTCATATGAAATATTAAAGCTTTAAATATATATATATATATATTAATTTTTTCAGAATGATTCAAGTTGACCTGAGTTGACTCATGAAACCCAGGACCAGGTTCTTTAACCAATTTAACCCTTAAACCGGGTTTAATAACTATGCTCCTAATACCCTAGTAAACTAGTTTAAAAATATAAATTAAACTTAAAAAATTATTTTTTAACACCAATTTATTTTTTCCAGTAAGATAAAATCTCAAAAACACCTTAATGAAATTTATCTCACCAAACATAATACACTTATATTATCTCCTTTTATTGTTGAAAATTAATTGACCAACAACTTTCTTTATCTTTCACTTTTTTTTTATGATTCTTTCTTGTTTTTTCAAGATCATGTATTGAAAGATAAATAAAATAAAATTTTAGATCAAAATATTAAAGTTTCAAAATAAATATATAAAAAAATAAAAAAAAATTAAAGACAAAGAACTTTGGAAAGGCAGAAAATGCAACGTGGCAAAAAAATAAAAGAGCTAAAATGTCAATATTGGTCCTTCAACTAAAAAAAATTCACAAACAATAAAATAAAATTTTTTATAAAATTGAGCATCAACTCCATCAATATTATGTTGCTATTTTGAGGTTGAAATAATCTAATTAAAAATTAAAAAATAAAATCATGAATGCCAATTTAAATACTATGCAATGCAATATGAAATGATGAATTAAAAAAGAAAAAGTTTATGATCATAATAGACAAATAGTAAAAGGAAGAAAAAAGAGAAACAAAATGCTAATCTACATTGAACAACATGGAGGCTTTAATATTTCTTTTTAGTTTTAATATATATATTTGAGGAAGTTGTCTTATATTGATGACGTGTGAATGAAAAAAAATCAACTCATGTACTCTGCTTAATGTTTTTGAATTTATTTTTTTCCCAACAACAAAACACATATAATCAAACACTTTTCTAATCCAATCTTTTCTCCTCAATGCTTTTCTCGGAGCCTCATATTCAAATTAATATATGGTTATTAGGAATATTATTTTACAGCGATATTTTAAAATATAGATAAGGTAAAATGATTTCAAAAGATGACAGGCTTAAAGGGAAAGCACAGCTAAAAAAGAAGCAGACAAAAGTAGGTTAAAAAGAGAAAGCGAAAGGATAGCCATTTTGAATTGAAAGTGACCGGCCGAGACAACTTCGATTTTTGTTTTCTTTGACAAGAGAGCAGACCGGCAGGAACTTGGGATACAGCGCTATCCTCTTTCGCCACCGTGTTTGTCGCCAACCACTGTTACCTCGATCTAAAACACTCCTCTCTTTCTGTCAAGAAAAACCCCAGTGGGTTTTCCACTTGAACTCCATGGACATGTATTTTGCTTCCCAATTGAACGATGTGCGTGAAAATATTGACCATAATTAATTTTGAGGATAGACGGCGGGCTAATTGACAATATCGTTGAAAGAAACCATTTAGTTTGGTAGAAGTATGGTTCATATATCGTTTCTTTACATAGTTTTCGTGCGTGTATGGTTAGTGTTTTTTTTAAATATTGCACTACATTACAAACATGATTTTAAAAAAATAATAACATAATTTGGTAAAAAAAATTGGAAGAATAATTTATATTGAAAATATCACAATTTAAAAACAACTGTTTTTTATATTTTTTTTTTACACAACTACTATTTCATGAATAGATGCACATTTTTTGTAAATTAATTAACTTAAACAAAAATCATCTTAAGATTTTATAAATATTTAATATTCAAAAGATAAAATTTAAAATCGAATAATAATAATAAAAAAAGAGATAAAATGATATGACATGAAAGAAAGAAAGAAAGAAAGAATTGTCATTGAAAATAGACTACAACTTTATTTTTAACACATTTATTATCATTGGAAAAAATTCAATAAAATAATTTTAACATCACATTGAAAAACTACCAAATAAAATCATAATTAATACTAAATAAAATATAATTATAATAATCTTGTCGATCTATTGGATGTGTAAAAAACAAATATTTGGTATATTAATAATGATTCATTCTTTATTTGTTTTTTTCTTTCTTTCTTGATCGTGAAGGTCACTTTATCTCTTCTTTCTTTATTAGTTATTAAATCTTAAATTTTTTTATCATAAAATCCTTATAAAATTGTAGATTAATTTTTGTACATGTTAATTAATTTAAATTTGATATAAATTTTGAAATAATCATTATTTTCTAGCGTAAAAAGTGTTATTTTCTTGAAACTTTTATCCGTGTTGGAGCATTAAAATACTCTTACATCACAGCACTCGCTAATTACATTTGTCCACTGCCACAATGGCGTTCATGTGACACAAAACAACTGACAGCGCGGTGTCTGTTTTCGAAAAATGACGAGTTAGGATGGAAAGAAGGCACCGGCGATGGGTCACATCCCACGCTGCATGTTCAAGAACTATACACGTATTACTTTTTCACTTCTCACTTTGGCCTTTTGCTTTTCCTTTTTGTTTTAAATTTGAACTGTGTGTTTATCGAATCAGACCTTCACTGCTAAGATTGTGTTCGGGAAGACGGTAGATGTCGAGGGTTGTGCATGGATCCACAGAAAAAAGCACGAAAATCTTATTTTTTATAGATAAGATTTTTATACATAGTTGAGTTGAGTTGTACCTAACATCAATCTTGAACAGATGATGCTAGAACACTGGTATGAGAAAACGAGGCCAATCTGAATCAACTTTAAAAAAAAAAAATGCTAGCAAAAGTTAAAGTTTCACCACATTCCATGCTCTTTACAACGCTTCTTTATTAATTATTTAGTTGTTTTGTTTTATTATACTCTTAACTTGTCCAGTTGCTAAATAACATATTGCAAATTAAGGCACAGGAAGCAAAATTTCTCAATGCTAAAATCAACATGCGGCCATTAACCAATATCAAATCTTTTCCTTCGCATTCAAGCTTGACATTAGTTCTTGTAGGAAAAAAATAAACATATGATTAGTTCTACGATTTTTCACATTCTTTTCCTAAATGATTGAAATGCCTTCACCTTCACGATGACGGTATAGGTAGACGCACAAACCACAGAGTAATGGCTTCTTCAAATGACCCCAGAGCCAGACGAATCCCCCTCCAGTTTGCCCTTGGCATATTTCGGCCCCTGCATAATTCTATGACGATTCAATCCTTCCACCCAACTTTCAAACCAGAAGTATTCTAATTAATCGTAGTCGGCAGGGAGAGCTTTCTGAATTCCTGACGGCTCCAGCCCTCAGAATTCAAAAGGGCTAAAAAACGTGCAACCTCATCTGAAAATACACAAAAGCACTCCAAAAGGCACATTTTCACCTCCCTCCCTCCGCATTCAGCAGATAAGGAGAGGGGTATGTATGGTATTACAACATCAGCCACAGAGGAAAAGAGAAAAGCTCGAAATCATGCATTCTTATCCAAACCCTCGATGATTATAATTAGGACACTTCCGTCACACTTGTCTCTCGAACCCAAAGTAAAAGATGACTACTGCTAGGCCAATCTTCGCGTGTGCTTTCGTTATACTGTGCACCCTTTTCCAAGCAGCCCGCCCAGAGCTCATCTTAACCTTAGTCAACAACTGTCCCTTCACTATCTACCCAGCAATCCAGCCCAACGCGGGGCACCCCGTCCTCGAGAAGGGAGGCTTCCCTCTCCAAACTCTCACCCACCGCTCCTTCCGGGCACCAGACCAGCACTGGTCAGGCCGGATCTGGGGCCGCACTGGATGCATCCACTCCAACGGAAAATTTCAGTGCACCACAGGTGATTGCAACAACAGAATCGAATGCAATGGCCTCGGTGGAGCCCCCCCTGCTACTTTGGCACAGATTACCCTCCACCACGGCCACAACGACTTCTCCTCTTATGGAGTGTCCCTTGTCGACGGTTTTAACCTCCCTATGACTGTGACCCCACACGAAGGCAAAGGGGTGTGCCCTGTGGTAGGTTGCAGGGCCAATCTGTTGTCCACGTGCCCAGATGAGCTAAAGTTCAGGTCACCGGCCGGTCATGTTGTGGGTTGTAAGAGTGGGTGTGAGGCCTTTGGAACGGATGAGCTGTGCTGCAGGAACCATTACAATAGTCCACAGACGTGTAGGGCTTCTAGCTTCTCTGAGTTCTTTAAGCATGCGTGTCCTGCCACGTTTACTTATGCTCATGATAGTCCATCGCTCATGCATGAGTGTTCTTCGCCACGTGAACTTAAAGTTATCTTTTGTCACTAAAAGAGTCTGTACGTAGCAAAGTCGAAGAATGAATCTCGTATCTATGTTTTGGTCTTTTGTATGATCTATCCTAATTCTCTCTCTGGCCCAGCTTGGAATATTAGGAAAGATTGATAATATCATAATCTTCTGGTCTCTAAGTTGTGTGAATGGGAATGTCATGTTTGGGGTTCTGTTTAATCAAATCTTAATTTTAGATGCTTTCGTCTTGCTAGCTAGTTTCCAAGTTAATCTTAATTATTCTGAAAGAAAAATTAGGTTTCAGACCATTACAGATTTCGCAAACTGATTCCTAGAATTGCAGACTCTGTAGTTGACTGGATAGCCAGACTCATCTACGTTATTTTTGTGTCCGATGGACTGGGTTGCTAATTAAGTAATTAACCTTCATGAGGACTGCTAAACCTGAAAACAGATAGCTAGGACTCCCCTGGATATTATACTGTGCGAGAGAAGAGCACGTGCGTTCATCATTGGATCATCGGGCTTATATTAGCTGGATTGGTATAAAAATATTATAATCCTTGTTCTGTCATATCCCAAATTTACCAAGAGCAAAATAAAATAATTTACTAATCCAATTCAGTATGCCCTAAACAATAATACAAAACAACCACTTGTTTTATCCTATTTTGTTCAGTCCAATCTCACCTCCTGCTCGAAAGTTACCTTCCTATCACCGGAATTGCTTTCCATGTTTTTTTAACTTGAACAACAGAAGAAGTAACCGGCGATGAGATGAGGTGGGGGGAAAAAGAAGAAAAAATGGCGTGTCTGTACTGCAAGGGACTGGTGCAGCTCTATTTTTGAGGTCTGAAAGAATCCGATACGTCGAGCAAAAGACAAGGAAATCAGACAAGACAGTGCAGAAAGGTTCAAAATGTGAGGACCAAATGTTTTCACATTTTTACATATCAGATTCCTATCCATCCATCCTCCCTTGTTTCTCCAATACAGAGCCAATCACGTGAAAGCTTACTTTATTATACGGCCACCCGGTCGCTATTTTCTCTTGTTTATATATCAGAGTGCCCAGAGGCTGTACGTGCACCTGCTATTTCCCGTTCAATGCAGCAACATGATTTTTTCAGTTGCACGGGCAATTTTTAAAACAAACAGGCATTGAGGATAAATCTGCTACTGTGGTAATTTTTGGTTTTTTTTTTTAAATATAAATTATAATTTTTCTTAAACAAAGTTCTAAAAAAAATTCAATGGAATTTATATAAAATTATAATATTTATTAATTAACTAAAAATTTTTAAATCCATGGTTAACGTATAATGCAAACTATACCACACTATACTATATAAGCAAATAAGCCTAAGTTGCTGCTTTTCTAATTGGCAAATATGAGACTTCGTGGCCCGCAGTAATTTCTAGTTTTTAAAATTATCTTTTGCTAAAAAAATTAAATTAATATTTTTTATATACTTCTTTGATGATTTTAATATGCTTATATAAAAAAATTAAAAAAATATTATTTTAATATATTTTTAATTAAAAAACATTTATAAAAAGCTTAATTCACCATGTTATCAAACACACTTGTTACAGGGGTGTTCAAAAGCCCATGATATTTGTAAAATTTGCATTAATTTATCTCTTTGTTTATTATAGGGGTGTTAAAAAACGCAAGATATTTGTAAAATTTGCATTATTTAACATGACATAATTAGTTAAAGTTGGTTAATGTAAATATTATAAATAATGATAAATTAAAATAACTTAATAAATAGATACCATGAACCGAATGATTCAGNATTATTTAACATGACATAATTAGTTAAAGTTGGTTAATGTAAATATTATAAATAATGATAAATTAAAATAACTTAATAAATAAGATACCATGAACCGAATGATTCAGAATATTTAAAAACAATTAAAACCAACCCAATCCAACTTGACTTGTATGCAGCCGAAATCTATCCATTTCTTTTTTTGCTTTTTTAAGACACAACACATGTCATGTGCCACTAAAATTAAATGATAAGAGTTTTTTTTGAGAATTAGTAACCTTTTGTTAAATTATTTTTTATTTCACTAACATTTTGATCTTACATGCATTTTTTAATTACCAAATTAAAATTTAAGTTATGTTGAAACATTATAAACTTTGGGTTAGTAAGGTATAAGATGCAACTTTTTATATTTGTGTTGTTGGTTCTTAAACTTCTTTTTGATTCCTTTGTGGTTATCTAGAAATATTAACAAGAAAGTAGAGAATTTTGTTGTGTCTTGTGTACCTGCGATACTAATTTCATCCGGGTTTTTTTTTTTTTATAGTTGCTCAATTTTTTTCCATCACTAGATTAATTTTCCGGCAAGGATTCTACAGGTCTGACAAGCAATTCAAGCATATATAGTACAATAATTTATCCAATGATCTATCTTAGCAAGTCTTTTTTTTTAAAAAAAAAATCATCATAATAAGGGATTTCATATACCCAAATCTTCCAAATCTTGTGGACATACGTAATATTAAAAGAAAAATTATAAAACCTTAAATATCCAAATATGTAGTTTGATTATATGCATTAACACCCTTGATTTATTATCTAGAAGTTTGATTGCAGTCAATAGGGTCTCTCTAATACAGGATCCACAAGCAGCTTGTATTTAAATAAAAAAAACAACTACATATAAAATAAAATCTGAGATATAAACTAAAAAAATAGATATCAAAATATATAGTTTTCTCAGAATATTGTGAAACATGTATCGAAATATTTACCTTAAAAGATATTGCTATAGTATTGATGTCCACCAAAAGCTTGATCGAGTTTTGGGCTCGTATTCTTTGTATAATAATTGTTATTGGAGCCTTGTACCTTTCATTTGTTCCTGTGGGGAGAATTGAACTTCTCTAATTAAAAAAGAAAAACAAGCAATACTGTCTCATGCTTATGGAAAAAAGCACTTACTACAAACAAAAAAGAAAAGAAAAGAAAAGAGAGATTAACCCTTTCTTACAAAAATAGAGAAAAATAAATAACAGATAAACTTGAAAATATAAGATTATATTTTCTTTAAATTTTTTTTCTAATTCATCTGGTGAATTATGTTACTTTTGCTTCCTGTTCATGAAAAAACGAGGCTTTTTCTCAAGTTTCTTTTACGAACTTAAAGCTACAATGCATGCACGAAATTTTTTAGACGGTTAAATAGTTAGAAAATTTGTTGGGGTTTTGGCTTAATTATACAATAAACTAAAATAGCTAATAATTTTTACCAGCGTTAAATTGTTCACTCTTAAAATCCATTATTTATATCATATTTCATCAACCATTATCTTCTTTTTAGATGGGTTTGAGCACATAATTATATTCAACTCTACTTTCAATACTTTACAAATTATAACCAAACTTATTCAATTTTTTAGGACTCAAGCGAGTTAGATATATTGAGTCGGGCTAATTTTATTTATAAATATTATAGATATTTATGAGTTGGGCTTATATTGCTAATTTTTATAAATCTGCATATAAAAACGGAATTATAACATGGAATATAGATTTGTTAACTATGATTTTTCATACATTATAATATCATTAAAATCCCATTACCTCCTTATTCCCTTCAACAAAGAGACAAGTTTTTTTTAGTTACGTTAATAAAATTTAATAAGAAACTCATTAAAAAACTTTAAAACCAATACATTTTTAAACAAAAAGACATCATATCCAACATACTTAGGTTTAATTGTCCGTTGAACCTAAAAAAACTTGGGCCTGACGGGTTGCCACACTTAATATATTTGGGTTTAGCTGTCAAATAAAGCTAATAAGACATGAGCTTGGTAGGATGTTAGATCCAACATACTTTGGTTTAGTTGTCTGATGAACCCAAAAAGACATGGGCCTTGTGGGATACTAAATCTAACGAACTTGGTTTCAGCTGTTAACTAAACCAAAGAAACCACGGGCTTGACAAGATACCAAACCTAATATGTTTAGATTCAGCCATCAGTTGAACTTAAAGAAACATGAACTTGATGAAATGTCAGACTCAAAATAATTGGATTCAATAATTAGTCAAATCCAAGAAAATATAATAGATCTTAGATAATCATCTTAGTTAAAAATGTTATGAGTTGAATTTAGTTACATCTTAGGTCTTGAGTATTCAAAACTATGAAATCCTACCTTTAGAATCACTGCATAAATTATTCATACCAGAGGTAATGATCTCTCTACACTTATAGATATATAAAAGGTCTCTTAAAAGGTTTGTCATACTTACCATCTCATTAATGATATGTAATAGATATTTATCCTCATTAATGCCACCAAAAGCAAGTGATTTTTCGGTCCCTTTATTTCTTGAAAACAACAGGATTCAGGGGATATAAATACTTTTTTAATCATCCAAGAAAGAGTTCAAAACATTTTTTTTATTTCTCAATAATTTATATATATTTCAAGACATTAATCATCCTAAAATATAAGAACAAACATCACATATTCTTGGAATTTAAAGCTCTCATTGTCTTTCCCATAAAGTTACTGACTTTATTATCAAAGAATCTTTAAGTCCCCTAAATTAGGATTTTACACACACACACACACACACAAATTCATAGGGTTTCATTATTAATTTGGTATTTCCTATAATAAGAAGAAGAAAAGTAGTTATTTGAACATCTTAATTAACCATTATCCATAAACTAAATAACATATTACATAAGCATTCTAGGTTTTGGGATATCAGTAGTGGTGCTAGCTATGAGAAACTTTTAAAAGTTCATAGATAACCCTATTGATTACTTGTTTTCCATACTTATAATTATCAATAGTAGTAAATCAGGATACTCTTGGGATAATATGAGTTACTAATCTCCTTACCACAGTAGATACTCTTATATAACCAATCATCCAAAAACTTATAGATTAGGTGCAACTCTTTACTCAAACAATGTTAATTCTTGATATGGCTCTTCTTAAGTCCATAAAGGAAGTTTGGTGCTTAACTAAAAGGATAGCTACCCTCACTAAATTCATAACTTTTTAGGGAGATCATAATTTACTATTCTTTAAAACCTTGAAAAACACACCAAATTTTGAATGGATATCAGATTGTCATAAGGCTTTTAAAAACTTTGCCTCTCATCCTTTAAGATTTTTTCTCAGCCTAGAAAGGGTAAAGATATCTTCCTTTTTTTAGGAGTATCAAACTTAATATAAGCGTTATTTTGGTTAAAGAAGACAAAATGGTATAACACCCAATTTATTTCTCAAACCATACCTTCAATAACTCAAAAACTAGATACTTAAAGATGAAGAAAATTATCATTTTTTTGGTTCATTTCTAAGAAACTTAAGCCATATTTCCAAGCCTACTAGATCATAGTACTTTTAAACCAATCCTTGAGATAGATCCGACATAAGTTAAAAATGTATAGACGACTAGTGAAATAGGTTATTCAATAAGGATAGTTTGAACTTCAATACAAACATCAACCAACCATAAAAGGTTAAGCCTTGGTAGACTTTATTAATGAGTGTACTTTTAAGAGTTCAATGGATATATGTAAATTGTAATCTTTAATTATAGTTTCTATTACATTATATGCACCATAAAACAACCATAATCAACCCTAACTTAGAAATGGAGCTGGAATATTATTAATCAATCTAGAAGATAAAGTCTTTGAATATAGGGTCTATTTTGACTTCTCAACTATAAACCTAACTTGACTTTTTTGGTCAAGTTACATCTGGAAAAAACCTTAAAACACATATCCATTAAAGTTCATAGTGATTCCCAACTAGTGGTTGGTTAATGTCAAGGAATATATGAAGCTAAATAACCTTCAATGTAGTAATATCCTTAAAAAGTCTTACTTCATTTCATAGGATTGGAGAACTCTATTATGAATTATTTATTTGATGGAAAAATACCTTCAAATAAAAATAAAGTAACTCGTTTAATAGGAAGAGCAATAGGGTATTGTATTTTTAACAACATTTTGTATTGAAGATTTATTTTGGCTCTATTACTCAGGTGTTTATCTCTTGAAGAGAGCTTTTATGTGCTTAGAGAAACACATGAAGGTGTGTGTATACACACACACACACACACTTCACATAGGCTTTAAAACTTTTGTTGCTCAAACAACGAGAGTGGATTTCTAACAACCAATTATATTTCATGATGTTATAAATTTAATGAATAAATATAATCAATATCATAGATTTATTTTGATCTCTTATTGAACATTTATTGAAATGATTGTCATAACATCACCATGGTGGATATTCTAGGACCATTCCCAAAGGCCACTAACAAAAGACAATTATATATATATATGGTTATTGATTATTTCACTAAATGGATTGAAGCAGAAGTCTTACCAGACATCATTACCAACCAAATACTTTTCATTCTTATGAAAAATATCATATGCCATTTTGGACTTTTAAAAGTTTTGATAACAAATAATGAGACCTAATTTGATAGCCACAAGATGAAAAAGTAGTGTGTCAAAGGCTCTATATTGATCATCGTGTCTTTTTAATATTGCATCCTCAAACCAATAGTCAAGGTGAACTAGCCAATCAGGTTTTATTTAATGGGATGGCTAAGAAGATAAAAGAAGCCGGGATAGAATGGGTATAATTGTTTAATAAAATTTTATAGGTTTATATGACAACTTAGAAGACATTTATAAGAGAAACTCCATTTTGTCTCACCTATAGAACTAAAGTAATGATTCTAGCAAAAATAGAATGTCTTAGTCTAACAGTGGTTCACTTTACCATTGCAAGTAATGAATAAGGCCTTGGAACAAGTCTAAATTTTTTAGAAAAGATTTGATTAAAAATAAGTACTCATCTCTGCCTAGGTAAAAGGGTAATAGTCCATAGTCTAAATATTAAGGTTTAACACCATGCAATGTAAAAAAAGTATTAAAAATATATACTTTCATTATAAGCATTAGACCTATATTGATAACATAAAAAAAAACAATTAAAATTTTCTAAGTTAGAAGTATATGTTTCCAATCATAGATGTTGGACTTGTATAATTGCTTAAAATAACCTATTAACATGTTAAGAACGTTAATGATTTAACATGTCAAGAGATTTGACATACAAATCTTAAAAACTCAAATTAATAAAATATAGGCTTTATGATTGAATTCAAGGTTGTAAAAGTTTAAATATTTAATACAGATATAAATTTTTTTAGAAAAATAACCTAAAGAAAATTACATCTTCATTCTAGTCTCTTGGGATAAATAGTTACATTCCTTGCTGAAGTAGATTTGATAAAGAAGATAATAGTGAAATCTATAACTTAGCTGTTTGGAAAATTTTCATCAAGTCAACTTATCTTCCTTTAGAAAGATTAAAGAAATATAAGTTAGACATTACTAGGAAATATTTGTCTTCTATTATCTCTGTTAAAGATATAAACCCTCTAAACTCTGCCTAAAGGACTTAGGAAAAAGTCTTCAAGGTTACCATCCTTAGATGCAAACTCTCAACCTCATCCCTAATCGGATTTTTTTTTAACATTATTAATTCCTTCACTAAAGCCTTCCTCGCTCTTTTAAGCTCAACCTTTTTTTTTTTTAGGAAGTTTATATGGCTATACATTTCAACGAACTTGTATATAGTATAAACTCTTAGATGTATATATAAGCTTCTCACTCCTTTTACAATCAGGTACACGTAGTTTTGAGAGAGGCCATCTTAGCATCCTGAGTAACTTTCTCTTTCTTCAACCTATGTATTTTAGACTTGCCAACATAATACTATTTGATGACCTTAATCATGGTTCTTTTCTCCCCAGCTCATGTACTCTTGGAGTGGGCACATATCATAAAAGATCTAAATAAATGACAACAATAACATAAAGTAAATAAATAACACAGTTATAAAAACTAATTAATGTATTAAAAAATAGAAAATAATTTAAAAAACTTGCTTATACTTGAAAGATCATATATCTAGTAATGGCTATATGGTGCTAATAGTTAGGATTAATAAGAGCACTAACGTTAGAAGAAAGGGTAAACGACCTATCAAAGGCTTTCATCACCTTTACTCATTTAGACTCTAAGGTGGAACTTTCATGAATAAAGGACCCCATCATAGTTTTTTTCTCCTTACTTATGTTAGGAAAGTGAAAAGGAGCATGACCTAAGTTTAGCCTAGAGAAGGTATCTTATACCCTTGTGAGATAAGGTTTTTAACTGAAAGACATCATAAGCATAAATAATAGATTGGTAGGAACATGGGTTCTAAATAGAGAAGGGATTACTTCAACATCAAAATCTAAAGCTATAGAGATTGTCATTGTCTTCCATCGTGAAGCTGCTTCAAGATCACCATTGTTGGGGTTGGTTTTAAAGCACCTTTTAAAAAAGGAACAACCACCTTATATTACCTTAAAATATGTCTCCTCAATAGAAGAGATGAATCTATTTGTCTGTTTAACCCTCAATAGAAAAGATAAATCTATTTGTTTATTTAATAAAATAGACATCCTTATAAACCTTATTAACAAAAAGGATAAATACAAGGGATTCTTTAATGTCCATAAAAGATATTCTTCTAGCTCTTTACCTACATATCAAAGGCTAATTATCATAAAAAAAAAACTATCTTCAGGATGGGCAAAGGCAAAAAAAGTGTGGACAAAAGTAGCATAACTTTAAAAAGACATAACAATGTGGTTGAGTAAAGAAGTTAAGGATTTATTAGTCACAAACTCAGATGCCCTTAACAAATTTCATGCATAAAGAGAAATTGATAAGATGAATATACATATAAAACTAAAATAAAATGTTAGAGCAAGATATTACCATAGTGCTATAAAATTCTTCAACCATGCAATTGATCTTGAAATTGGTATATAGTGAGTCCAACCTAACACACACCTTTTTCTCCTCAGTGTTGAGGAAATACTTATCATTCATATCTGTTAGAGGTGTTCTCTAATAACAGGTACAATGTCAGACTTGTCTTGCAGCTTCATTGTCTTATGATAGCTCACAATTACTCATTGTCCTCTTTAGTTCTTTGATTAAGATAACTTTTCTTTGAAAGTCTTCATCATAGGCCCATTTAGCCTGTTGGAAAAATTAAATAACTAAGAAAAATAAACCCCTCATTTGGCGCTACTTATCAAGGTGAAGCATCACCTAAAAACTCTAATTATAGGTTTTTCCTTCACTATTCTAAGAAACTTGTTTAATGCAAGTAGAATGTTCCACCTATTATGGTGGAGTTGAGTTGGACTCAGATTATTATATTTGAACACTTTTTATACAAAATCTTATAAAGCAAACGAGTACTCAAACTTGTACATGCAAATAGGGGTTGTAATTATAAATTTTCCCTCACTACGTTAATTGTTGATCTTTAAAACATGGTCACCAAGTTCTAGTAATGAGACCATATAATCTTCTAGTTCTTGAATATTGGCTTTATCCACTTGGTTAGGAGTTACTAGGCTCTAGACATTATCTAAAGGGGTTTTGGCACTCGTTCTTTCTCTTTAAGGTTTAAAGCCTCTTAAGGACTCTTGTCTTCCTTTCTTCTAGAAGGGAGGTAGGGAAGTATCAATTCTAGACCTTGAGACAATCCTAATGGTTATTGATTTATTGTGAGCACCATCAATTTCTAACCTAAAGGTAAAATCCTTCTTAGAGGTACTTTTTCCTTTCCTTTTCTAGAAGTCATTTAAAATCTTTTAATGAAAAGATGATAAATTAAAACAAGAGGTTAACAAGAAAAGAAAAGGATGGATATTTGGTTTACCTAAACAACAAAACTCCTTCTACAGTAAAATTATCTTGTTCTAATGACTTGAAACTTCTAAGTTAAGAAAACAAGAATTTTTTTTAACAAAAATAAAACACAAAATTTAAAATAAATAAAGGATATATGGCATCTCATTATCCTATAGAAAGGTTAAAAGCCAATAAATATTCATAGCATACTATTACATGATATTCCTAAGATATTTGCTTCATCTTTCTTAGGAAATCCTTTCAAATCACCAAGGTTTAAACACCTTTTTTTTTTCAAGGAAAGACGAGATGTATCCTAAATGGTAGTCTCCCAAGACATCTCTTGAACTTTTATATGTGATGCACATTAAAAGCTTGAGGGGATAACTGATAAGATAATTATTTTTTTGTGTTTTATTTTAGATTAGAAAAGGTATAAAACAAGACAAGTCTGACAATATGTTAAACTTGAAAACACTTGGGTTCATCAATCATCCAAACCCAATGTAAATTAGGTCTAATGATGTGTTAAACCCAAGACAATACGAGCTAAGTGAAATGTAACTTGAGGTTGATGAAATGCCAAATCCAATAAACTTGGGTCCAACAATCAATTGAACCCAAATAAACATAGGCTTGATAAGATGTCAAACCTAATATATTTGGGTTAATTATTAGTGGAACCCAATAAATACATAAGTTTAGCAAGATATCATATTCAACTTACTTAAGTTCAACTACCTACTAAACCCAAAAAGATATAAGCATAAAAAAATATTAGATTCAAGATGATTGGATCTAACAATCCTTGTCCAATCCAAATAAATAAAAAATAATTACTCAGCTTAGTTGTTAAAAAAAATACAAATAACCAAAAAAATATCTTATAAAAATATAAAATTAAAAATTAAAAATACCTTCACTAGTAATTTTTCCAAACCATTTACTTTTTGTTTATAATAAAGTCATTGGTATTCTTCTCACGTAGAATTTGGTCATCATATAAATTTCTAATTTTATGAGAATACTATTTTTTATCACACACGTGTTGTGTTATAAAAAAAAACTATAAATAGCTTAATATTCATAATATCATCTTTTATCTTTTCTTACCCTTTTAGTTTTTGGATTTCAGGGTAAACGACACTCTCACCCTTTAAATTCATTATTTTTTTTATTTTTAATTTCATAGTTTAAAATTTATCAATATCACCCTTAGCTCTTATGAAGTTTTAGTTTTACCCCTTTTCTACCAAATACCAACAAAAAGCTAACTTTTGTATTATTTTTATTTTATTTTTCCTCAATCATCACTCATGTTCCTTTCAAATATATATATATCACATCTCACATAAACAGCTAACAACCTAAAAGTAAGAAAAATCTAGACCAAATTTAATAAGCCCACTATTTAATTTAATGGTTGGGTAATATTGGAAACTAGAAGGGTAATATTGAAGTATTCCAAACCATAGGAGTAGAATTTGTACATTGATAGATTATAGGCTTGAGATGGAAACTTTACAGCTACAAGGACAAACACAAGGCAATCAAAACATTACACAAGAAATCTGTCTTTTTCTTGTTTCCTTTTCCTCATGGTAAAAGATGGAACCAAAAAACTGTGCCTTTCCTTCTCTGTCTCCCTTTTGAATCGTCTTGACGTCGTTTGATCTGATCCATATGAAGATTTTCGGTAACCTTTTTTCTTTTTTCTTCTGTTTTATAAGGTAGGATTTAATACATTATAGATGCTGAGTTTGAATTTAGGAATAGTTTGATTTGATGTCAACAATTAGCAAGTATTGCCACAAAAAATGTTCTGATCACACGGCCATGCTATTTTCAGATTGGATTTTGCGCGAAACCGATTTGATGAAATGCCACCAGTTTAAATAAGGGAAATCAATTGGGTGAACCCTCTTCCATGGGATGGAAGACCCACTGCATAATTTTGGTAAAAATCAAGGGCAAGGGCAGACTGCTGTTTATAAGAGAAACATAATTGCTTCTCGTCTTAAAGCATGTCCTCTGAGTGCTTACAATCATATAGTTTCTTCAAGACATGGTAATGGCCCTGTCGGTCAGGTAGCAATATTTTTACTAAAAGTTGCTGCGTTAGAGACAGTGCGAAGGGTTTCGAGGTGTAAATGTCCCCATGTGTGGAATGGTCTTCAGGCTTTGCAACTTCTTTGCTATCCACCTTTTAAGTGGATTCAAAGATGGGCTCCCTTCAAGGGCTTGGTTACAGGCGTACAGGTTTCTTATTCCTTATTCTCCGTCATCGGAATCAAATAAAATTGCCAATCTTTTGTCAATTGTTTCACACACGCACTAGTTATTTACATCCTTTGTAATAACTGAAGGCATACATGTTTGCATTTATACTGAGGATTCTTATATTAATTTTTTTTTTTAAAGTAATGTGTAGTTCAAATTATGGATGCGAGGAAATATTTACAGAGTGCCCTAACAGTGTTAAAGCCGTGTTTGCCTTTTATGTATGTGGTTCTTTTAATGAATTACTGATTACTAAACATGGTATGAAAAGAAGCACTTGTATATAAGTAATGTGATGGAGATGGAGAGGTTTGAGAGAGTAGAATCAGGCAAATTCTCTGGGAGTTGAAGTTTTCTGCATGTGAAAATGCCAAGGGATCCATGGAAAGGATGAAGAATTGAGTGAGCAGGTGTAATTGTAGAGTGATAACTGGTTAGGATTAGGTGGTGGTTTCATGGATGATGTGATGGTGAGGGTATTGACCCTTGGTGAGAGAATTCAGAGAGAGTTCAGTGTGTTTAGATTGAGCCAAGGATCTATTCATTTCCAAATGATCTTGTGGTTATATTGGAGACAAGTACTTCCACAAATAACAAAGTGACGCAAATAGGAGGAAAGGGTAACGAGGTTTGTTACATGTCAAAACCCTCAAAAATCAGAAACACAATAAGCATAGGGAGATTCTCAAAATACTTAATTTTATTCAGTCATGTCTCCACTTATCAAAATACTATTACAGCCAAAATTAGAACACCCTAATAATATTGGATGGAAAAAAATAAACTAGGAAAAATATACCCTTTAAATAGGAAAAAAACTAGAAAAGCATCATAATAGAAAAACTCCAGGGGCTCTTTCTCCCTTCAGCTACTTTCACAAACTAAAATTGCTTAAAATGTAATTATCTTTTCTCCGCACAAACCAAAATTGTTTAACCTGTAATTATCTTTTCTCTGCACTTTCTTGTTATGGTTGGTTGAGGTCACAGTGAACAATTTTCTTTTCTCTTCTTGTGATCTACATGCTGTTTATATTTAAATATGATTTCCTGGAGATAATTTTAGGTGCTTTCCTTCCATGCTTATAGATGTTTTCAAGGCCATTATTAGTCATTTCGGTTGCAACGGCTATATCTGATCAATCAAACCGCAGTGGTGAAAACTCAAATGGCACTAGTAATTCTCACGCTGATTCAGAAACATGTTCTGAGTCGCTCTCTGCACATTCTTCTTTTGAAACTAGGTAACATTTGCAATGATTTAAATATTATAATCGTGGAGATCATAAGATTTTATTTTATTTAGTTCTTTTGTAGTTAATTTTCCCTACTTTCATATGAAACTTTTACATTTAAACATCTTCTCACTTGTTGAACTGGAATCTTAAAATCAAACCATTGGATTCTTGTAAAAATAGTTTAAATAAGCAATATAATCAATGGTAAAGCTTGTATTGCACGTTTTTGTTGTTCGGTTTATTATCACATGAGAGATAGTTGTGAGTTCATGACTTTAAAATCAAATGCTGGGTATTTTATGATTGTAATTTGATTTTTTTTAATGTTCAGTTTTGGTTTTATGGAGTGTCACATCTAAAGAAACAGACTGAATTGTGCCTTGCTGGAATCGGTAATTGCTGATAAAAGATGGCTATATTGTGACTGTTTAGACACATAGATAATAAATTTATCTTACCTTTCAAATTTCTGTATGTTTTCTTCCCCACATCTGTTTGTGGCAGTTTCATCCTTCAACTTATCCATGAAGGAATTGGTTGACTTCAGAATTATCTGTGAGCCTGCAACCTCGATTCTTGAATCTTAGTTTTGACAAAAATATGAGTTTACTGTCTGAAACAAACACAGTTTCAAGTTTTGGGTAAAGGATATCTGCACAAAAACTTCATGGAAGAGGCTGGGTTTTTGAGCTGGATTTGGCAATTGATGGCTTGGGGCTCTATTTTATATGGGCTCAGTACTTCCACAAGAAATCTGTTTTAGTGCTTTCTGTGACATGGGTATTTGTTTTGGATGTCTTTGGTATGCTTGCTAGTTGGATATCTACCTGGCTTTGCTGTTGATGTTTTTTTCTTGGTCAGTCATTGTTCAATGAGGTTTAAGCTTACGGTCTTATTGTTTCTCTTGAATTTGGTCATTTTTATTTCTTTTATACTTTTTTTTTTGGTTATGATATTTTACTAAAGAAATTTGTTTCGGACCTTGAACTGCTTCTGGAGGTTTTTTACAAGTTCATGGCTTATGGCTTTCATCTGATCTGCAGAACTTCTAGTGGGGCCTCTCAAAGTGTAGCATCTGAAAATTGGTTGATACAACTGCTTACGGAACTAGAAAATCAAGGAATCACATTACCAGAAAGGTGGTCTTTTACTTCTAATGCATCAATAATGTGGAAAGATGAGCCGAGTGGTTTTCATGTTCTGGATTCTAGTATTGTGATCTTTTTTAATAACTTTACAGAAAATTAGTTCTGGATCATTCTGCATACTAATTTATCAAATGAAATATGACCAGGCTCTGTTCTGAAGACCTCAACATGTTCACTTATTCCATACTTCTTTCTGTTCTGGAAACTGTTTTTGAGTTCATCATAAACTTGTCTTCCAAAATTGACAAGTTCTAAGCAAGTTCAGGTCCCTATTTGCTTCCTGGCTTTATGCTTCAAGTTGATGTCTAAGAAAAATGTCCTATTCTCCAGTACTGAGAATGAACTTCTAGCACTATTCTTTTTCCTCTGCTGTATTAGGTCTCCAAAAAATCTCGTACATGTCACCAATCACCTGTCCATTTTGCTATTTTTCTCAAAAACATAACTTATTTGGAAACTCATTTCATAATCTTAAATACTTTGAACTTCTTGGCTTCTCTTGTTGCAGCAAATCATGACATAGATGTTTATGCAGAATTAATGAGAATGAGCTTCGTAGATTTTATACTGCTGCAAATGGGGACTTTTCATGCTTTTTATTGTCAATTAAGAAGACAATCCGTTGGAGGGAGACTTATAGAATTCTTTCACAACAAGAGCTTGAAATGTGGTCAAATATGGTCTTCTGGCATGATCTTGATATGCTGAACCGACCTTGCCTCATTGTGCGGCTTGGTCTAGCTTGTACCAACTTGCCATCTCATGAGAGACCTCGATTTGCTCAAGCAATCAGTAAGTTCCATTTCTTAGACTATGTTATTTTGCTTATTGTCATATATGCCATTGGATGCTGGCATTTGGATACTAAGGTTTTCCTTACCGTGGATAACAAAGTAAAACTGCCATTCCATATAAGCAGTACCTCACTTTTAAATTCTGCATTGGAGGCAAATCAATTATGTTTCTCACCATCTGAAGTTTTGCAAGCTGGCTGTTAGCTAAAACTGCCCAAATCCTACCCATAAACAGGTCTTTATGGATGAACCTGTGAACATAGATCGAATTGTGTAATCCGGACCATTGATGCTTTCGTTTATTGTCTATACTGAAAGCATTATCCTGCAAGTTCAAAAATAGTAGCTCGTTACTTGCTATGCTATAAAATGTTATTTTTCTGATGATGTAAGGATGAATTTTGAACTGATGGATTATCTCTTTTCAATTGCTTGTATTAGTTTGAGTTTCATTATAAGCTTTTAACCTTTGGGTATGTTTGCTCTATTTGTTTGTCTATTTTTGTCATTTTCTGTGTGTTATGTCAATACCAATGGAATGGATATGCTCCAGTATCTCAGGTAGAGCATGGAGTCCAGCATTTAGTTGATGAAGATAGTCCACAGATTACAGTTATTGTGGATTGTGATGGCATATCTCCATTGAAAATCCCCATGCAAATAATGAGATCCTGTTCGACACTTCTGCAAGATAACTTCCCCAACTGTCTTGGCCATTTGCTTGTTATACGGCTTCCTCCAGTAGTTCGAGTAATTGCACAAACCTTGATTCAAGTAAGCATAATCTCCCATTAGAATCTGAATGGTTGGTCTTCCTGCATTACATTTTCCATTTTTGTTGTTTTGGACTGTAGAAAGGAAGGGGTTATCTCTTTTTTGAAGTCCTAGTCGTCATTTCAAGTAAAATCTATGCATGTATTCTCTCTCTTTACATGTGTAAACATGGATCTCTGGTTCTGTTCAGGTTCTGAAACCTGTCACGAGGAAGAAGCTGAGAATTGAAGGGAACATGAACCACAGGGTTCTCTCTAAGTACCTGAAGACAATCCCATCATGTTTTGGAGGCAATTGCACTTGTGAGATATGCTCAGACATTCACGTTAGGCAGCAGCCTCGATCTATAAATGAGATCGACATGGCCAGGCCTTATTTTAGTGATGGTGAGGATCTTCCTTCACCTCGACTGACTGGTCAGGCTGATGTTCACGTGAGTGATAACTGGAACCACTTGTTGAGAACTCTTGTAATTGGCATTCTTATGGTGTGGCTTGTTATAGCTCTCGTTGCTGGAATATATGATCCCGAGAGCCGTCCCTTTTAGTCTCCTCAAGGCAGAGTAAAGCAGAACCTTCTGTTTTCGTAATTTTCAGGTTAGCGTTTATGTATACACCATAAAAATGCAATCAACATAAATGTTTTCGTAATTTTCAGGTTGCTTATCCCTGCGAATCCTATTCCTATCGTGGTCAAAATAAATGTTTGTAAGAACAAGAATGATTTAAACTGTTGAGAAAAAATGTATTTTTTTAATCCAATTTCTTTTTTCTTATCAGTATATTTCTCTCGTGTTTAACGAAACATGTCTTTTCTACCGGTAATTGCATGAGTTCAAATGATTTAAACTAATAAAAAAAGAATTGTGTTGCTTTTGTCTGAACCCTCCTTATTTTCTTGCTTTGATGAAAATATATTTTTTTTATTGCAAGCATGTATTTTTTTAAATAAAAGCTTATAATAATTTAAAAAGGAAATTCCAATAACAAAATAAAAAAAATCAAGTCGTGATGACTGTTACTTAGTAGGATGAAAAAGAAAAAGAAGAATAAGTCATTTAAGAAAATTATATAAAAATATTATATTAAAAAATAAATAAAAAAGATAGCATGTTCTCATGAAATTTTTTGAAAAAACAATTGAGCATGTTAGATTTGTATATAATTTTTTTATAAAGTAATTGACAATATTACCTTAAAAGCTTTAAAATTATTTGAAAAATATAGAAAAATCAAATTGTTTTTTTTTCTTCTTTTTTCAAAATCATGCAAATGACATCTGTTCATTTGATTTTTTTTTAATGAGACAAACAATTAAAATATAATAAAAATAAAGTTTCATGATCAAATTATAAATATTAAAAACTACAAGGATTAAAGTGAAAAAATACAAAAAAAAATATACATAGAAGAAATTGTGATCTGTGAACGTGATCATGGTACAGGGTGAACTGTGTGTTAGCATATATATTTATATATATATATAAGAAGGGGTTACCTTGTTAAATTTAGAGAATTTCAATAAAAGGTGGGGCAGAGATTTAAAAATGGCATGCTCCATTATGAGATAATGATGTGAACGAGCTCACTTGATAATTAAAAGATGTATTTTTTTAAATTTTTTAACGTTTAAAATTTATATTTAGGATTAATATTTAAAATATTTTTTATGACCGATTTGAAAAATATAACTTTGAAATTAATATTTTTATTATTGAATTAAAAAAAATCCTATATCATCCCAACTAAAAAACTCTGGAATTGAATATCTTATATTTATTATTTTTGTTTTAACCCAAGTGAACATATTTTATTTTATTTTTACTAAATCAAAACATGATATAGCCGAGACATTGCATGAATGATTATATGCATAGTGTATAAGAACTTCACTCAATCAAATTACAAAACTTCACCAAATCAAAATTATAGTTAAAGAACTCGGCCGAAACAATTTAAAAATATTTGAATTATAGAAAAAACCATCACAATTTTACCAATTCAAAGTAGTAGATGATTGACATATTTTTAGTGCATTAAAATGAATGAGTGGTTATTTCATGTCATGGGCAAATTCTACACTCTTGATTTAGATTGAAATATGGCTTGAATTCTATAAACATGAATCATGTTATTGAAAACCTAGCTAATTCCATCTTTCCATGTTAATCAAACTCACCCAAGATAATTATTTTTTTTGGCAATTTCAGTTAATCTCGTATCTTTGTGATCAAAATCTTTTTAGTTATCTAGATGACTTTTTTCCTTGCTCATCTATTATAATTTTCTCTTCTTCTACTTATATTCATAACTCTGAATACATTCACTTGTCCCAATAAGATCAAATCATTTTCAGTGCTCTCCTATCTTCCCTCACTAAATCCCTTCTTACATAAATTGTGGGTCTCACATTTTCATGAGACGTTTGGCTCATATTAGAAAAGGCATTCTTCTTTATCTCATTTACTCATATTCCCAGCATGTGTTTCAAACTCTCCACCCTTAAAAAAGCTTCCCTCACAATCACTGATTACTTTATAAAAGTCAAACAATTGTCAAATACTTTCTCTGTCATTAGTCATCCTCTTGACTCTTCAAAAACGACCTCATATCTTCTTGTTGGTCTTCCCCTTCTATAACTCTCTTGTCACCTTTATTACCATCAAACTTGAAACATATCTCCATTAATGACGTGTATGATTGCCTTCTTACTCATGAAAATTACCTTAACTAATAAAACACCTCTACTGAATTCAGCCCACTTGCGGCTAACATTGTCACCTCCATTCGAGGTCATCATGGTCCACCTTTATATAGAGGTGGCTCTCATTATGGCAATCAGTCTATAGAGGTAAGGGACATGGAATCTAAAATTCCTTCCCTCGACAACAATCACTCTCCAACAAACCTCAATGTCCGATATGCTCCAAAATAGGTCATACAGTAACAAATTATTGGTATCGATTTAACCAGCAACATCACTCTCCTTCTCTATCCACTACTCAAGCAAACATAATCTACTCTCCTACACCCTCCCTATGATCAAAACTAGTACCCTAACACTAGTGCCACCAATCATTTTACCTTCAATCTTAGCAAAGTTTCACTCAATGTCGACCCTTACACTAGACCTAGTCAAATTCAGGTAGGCAATGTCCAAGGTTTGAAAATTCTTCTCACTAGTTATTCTCTTCTTTATTTTACTTCCAAATCTTTCTTTCTTAACAATATCCTACATGCTACTAAAATAAAAAAGAAGTTAATGTCATTTCATAAATTCACAAATAATAATAACATATATTTTGAATTTCACCCTTCCTTTTTCTGTGTCAACGATCCATCCTTAAGTGCTATCCTTCTTCAAGGACCGAGTAAAAATGGCTTTTATTCTCTATGTACTTCTTACCTCAATGAAAACGCTTCAGATCCACAGTGGTATGCAAGCCTCAGACACCCTATTTTTCTTACAGTCAAAGTCATTCTCTCCAAGTTTCATCTAGCAATCACCAACATTAAATATTTTCTAATTTATCGTCCTTGTCAAATAAAAAAAAAACATAAATTACCTTTGTATTTGTCCACTTCTGTTTTATCTTCTCCTTTTTAATTACTATTTTTGGATAGATGAGGGTCATCACCCATTAAATTTGTTCATGTAAATAAATATTACTTAAGCATCATTGGTGATTTCTCTAAATTCATATGGCTATTTTCTTTTGATGTCAAATCATAGGTTACCCATACCTTCATAAATTTCCAACTTTAAATTAAACGCTACTTTGATTATAAAATCAAAATCATCCAAACTAATTTTAGAGGCTAATTTCAGGCTTTAAAATCACATCTTTTTAACTTTAGCATCGTCCATCGTCTATCCTACCCATACACTTACAAATAAAATGGGTTAATCGAACTTCATGATCATTATATCACTGAGATTGGCCTCACATAAATGGTCAATACATCTATTCCACAACGATACTGAAATGATGTTTTTCTCATTACCACCTATCTTATAAACCGTCTTCCATCTCCTATCATTCATCACAAAACCCCACTTGAACTCCTACTTAAACAAAGTCAAGATTACATTCTCCGTCACACTTTTAAGTGCACTTGTTGGCCCTACCTTAGACCATATAACTCCTATAAAATGGATTATCGTTCAGATCTTTATGTTTTTCTTGGCTACAACCCTACCCATTAAATATATCGATGCTTGTAACAATCCACTAGCAAAATCTTTATCTTCAGGCATACCATCTTAGATGAAATCCATTTCCCATTCCAATAAAAGCATCCTCCTTCTCCTGATTCCCAAACCCCTCCCCCAACACTGCCCCTATCCCTTTGCATCTTGCAGATAAATTTATTCCCAAATGACCTCTCTTTTCCACTAATCTAACCAGCACTTGAATCGTGCCCTCCTTCATCCTCAAGCTTCCTACTAGAGCCTAATTTTGAGCAATAAAACTCACACCCCAAAATCACATGATCCAGAAAAAACATACAGGGGCCAAGAATATAGCACTTGATATGGCTCTTACTTTATGGGCTAAAGGTGATCATTTTCAACTCGGTTTAGTTTTTATAAAAAAAGTAACCAAACTAAAATTTAAATAAAAAACCAAAATTAATTTAAACTAATTGATTTCAATTCGATTCGATCTGGTTTTTTAGGAAAAAAATATGTTCAAACCAATTTGGCTTGGTTTTGGCTCAATTTTTTCCAGTTTGGCTCGGTGTTTTTGGTTTGGCTTGGTTTTTTCTGGTTTTTTTTTGTTTGGTTTGGTTTTTTCAGTTTCAGACTTGTAAAACCGAACTGAACTAAACCTGTCAGTTTTTTTAAAATTTTAATTGGTTTTTTTATGGTTTGATTTTTTTATTTTTTTTGTTTTTTTAATTTAATCAGTTTTTTTATCCACCCCTACCATAGGCCTTGCTCATCGAAATCTAATCTATTAAGCCTACTTCCTTCACTATAGCCTCAAAAGGCCCACATTAGAGACAAGCCATGAATAAGGAATTTGAAGATTTACTTAATAACAGCACATAAATCCTAGTCCCTCCAAAGCCCAGCACATATCTTATGAGTTGTAAGTGGTTTACCGAATCAAGAAATTGGCTAATGGGTTCATAAAACATTATAAAGCTTGTCTAGTTGCAAAAGGCTTTCATTAATTACCAGATACAGATTATGATGATATTTTCAGCCTATTAGTAAAACTCATTACCATTCAAAATGTTATCTCTTTTACAGTATCATAAAATTGGCCTATTCAACAATTAGATATCAAAAATATCTTTTTATATGGACCTTATAAGAAAACGTTTACATGACCCAACCTCTTGGATTTTTTGATCCATCATATCCTTAGTATGTGTCTTTTTTAAAAATATCTTTATGGGCTTAAACAAGCACTTTAGGCCTAGTTCTCAATACTTAGCAATAAACTAGTAGCAATGGGCTTTATCGCTTTCAAAGCCAACACTTTATTATTCATTTTCAAATCACAACTGACTGTCATCTATTTCCTTATATATGTTGATTATATCATCATTAGTGACCCTAACAAATCTCTTATACACTCCATCATTATAAATCTGCAATAATATTTCCTTCTCAAAGATCTTAGACACCTTCACTATTTTATTGGTATTAAAGCTCTACAGGATGACCATGGCCTATTTTTCTCGCAACAAAAGTATATTTTTAACCTACTCAAGAAAATGAATGTGCTATATGCCAAGTCGGTGAACTCTCTCATATCCCCAATAACCAATTTATAACTCTTCAAAGGCGATCCCTTCAATGATTTAACACTTTATCGCAACACAGTTGGTTCTCTCTAGTATCTCTCATTTACTAGACCCAACCTCACATTTGCTATCAGCAAACTGTGTCAATTCATGCAGTGTCCCACAATAGACCACTAGATTACTATCAAATAGATTTTTTATTATCTCCAATAAACCATCCATCACAACATTGTCATTCGCTGCACCTCATCCATAAAGATCATGCCTTCTTCGACACTGATTAGGCTGGTTGTCCTGATGACAAATGATTTGTTAGTGGCTACCATGTATACCTTGGTTCTAATTTAATCTCATGAAGCTCATACAAACAACTAATAGTATCACGTTCAAGCACTGAGGTAGAATATTGTGCATTACCAATACCACCGCTGAAGTTATGTGGCTCCGATCTCTCCTTACTGAACTCGGCATTTTGAGTGCAACTTCACCTAAACTTTGGTGCGACAATATAAAGGCCATGTATCTAACTGCAAATTCTCTTTATCACTCACGCACAAAGCACATTGAATTGGATATTCAATTCGTGCATGATTAGGTTGCCCATCATCATCTCCAAGTTCAGTTCATCTCCAATACAAAAGAAATCGCTGATTCATTCACAAAGGCACTTCTAACTGCAAGGTTCTACAATATTCGCGACAAGCTCAATGTTCATGAGCTTCTATTGGGATTGAGAGGGGTGTAATAGAGCAATTAAATCTCAACAAATGGATAAGCCTCATGCACTAAATAAAGCTTAAGTTCAAAATAACTAAGAAAAAGAAGATCACGTTCAAGAAAGCAAAATTAGGAAATAACAAATTCTCTATAAGTTCAAATATTTTCAAATGTATCTTGTAATAGAGTTGTTCTTATCCAAAAACATTTATAAATAGAACAACATGTGATCATCCAAAAATAATTGAGGAAAACATTTCCTTTATTCACCTCTCTTCTTATTCTCTTTAAACATGATCAATAATAATATTTTAATGTCATGAGAAAATCTAAATCCAGTCTTTTCCCTATAAAATGTTTACTCATTGCATATTTTAAGAGCAAAATAGGGAAAGAAAGTTTAATATGTTCATCCCTTGAGATGATTATTCATGGCTTTTTAATGAACATGATCAACATTGATGTTTTAATTTCATGAGAAATCTAAATTCGATCTTTTTCCTATAAAATATTTACTTGTTGCATATTTTAAGAGCAAAAAAAAGGGAAAAAAGTTTAATGTGTTCATCCTTTAAAATGATTATTCATGGTCTTTTTTCTTTTTCTTTTATAATCCTAGTAAAATAACTGAATTACGTGGAATTAAAGTGTTAGAATAGTCAAGTGATGAAGTTAGATGATGATTAATTTTAAATAAATTATATGAATAATTTAATAGATATTTTTATGGATTAGAGAAACAAAACTAGATTCATTAGGATTGATTACGTCAAATTAATATAATAATTTAAATAATCATGGACTCGAAATTTTAAAGGAATTTTTTGATACCTAGTGACATGTAAGTGGTGAATGCTTTAGATTACTGAAATATGCATTTCCTAAAACCCATGTTTAATTTGGTTAATTATATATAGTTGTTACTATTTGTATAGATTATTAAGGTAAGACATGAAGTCTTCTACTTTGGTGATTTGTCAAAGAATATTCAATTGCTTGGGCTGCTCCAACATGCCCGTGCACTTAAAAGTTGTTCATCACCTCTCTTTTTTCTCCTTTAGAACTTTCCCTTTTATTTATTTATAATATTTATTTGGATTTCTTTCTGTATGTGGAGGGAAGACAAGTAAATGTGGCCTTTCGGATTCGGAACAGTCGGGGCATGCGACGTCGTGACAAAAAGGATTCCATATGTTATCACTCACTTGACCTGTTTCAATTTTTGGATGCTCATTAATTCTGGTGCTCATATCATCAAAAAAAAACTTCAACCTGTATCTCAATCTTCCATATCGTTTTTCTCCATCTACTGCTGCCATTAATTTATTATAACTAATTAATTTGTTCATATAAATGTGTGTGTGTTACCTAATACTTTTACAAAAACACACTCCATCTTTCTACCAAAACCGCACTAATTGGGTGCATGGGTAGTGGGGGCCTGGTAGTGTGACTGTCTCTCCATGCTCCTTCGACTAAGACTTGTGACATAAGCATGTGATGAGCTCCATGGGCACTTTACCTAATAAGAGAGAGAGAGAGAGAGAGAGAGAGAGAGATTGGACGAGGGATAGTATGCATGGAGCAGCAGCAGCAGCAGCAACTCTGCTTTAACTAACTTGAAGCACTAATATATGGAGTATTTGATGAGGACATCAGAGATGACCCTCTGGACCCTTCTCCTCAAAGAACAGGAACTAGAACAAGATGGCCTGCCGAAAACATGTTAAGTGGACATCGACAGAAACCCCACTTAAAGTGTAATGTATTTGCCGTGATTTCTATTAAATTGCCATGTTTGAATGTTCTGAATGCTTCGTGGGACTGTAATAAAGTTAATTTCCCTCCTCCTGTTGGAGAGCTGTAGGCTCTTCATCTTCCAATGATTTGGCTTGTCTGTTTTAGCTAGAGTCTTGGGCTCTCAGCCATTACTGGAAACCCTTATCCTGATTTCTCATTAACCAAACATTCATGCCGTTATTTAGACACTATATAATATATACTCCAAGTGGGCAAGTTAAGGAGACTTGAGGTATCATTTTGGAGGTCTCAACTCAAGGGATGAGATTTAGCTAGACGGAAGAGATTAGAATAATAATAAATAAATAAATAAAAAATCGAAACCCAGCCCAATTCCAAACTCCTTTGGTGAAAGTTCGCAGTACACAGCACTTATAATTTTTCTTTCATTTCTTAATCTACATGGTTTATCGAGACAACGTACCTACTTGACGTGTGAACTAATTATATCTCACTTTGCATCTCTAAGTGCCATTCTGCATTAATAAAATCCAAATAAAAAAAAAATGATTGTTTCTAAGATGTTGTTACCAATTAAATCTTATCTTCTTGGAAGAACGTACTAAAAACAACATCTAGTGTTTAAATTGTCAAAAAGATGGTAGCTACCTAGGATCAAACAAATACATGTTTTACACATGGCTATAAGATTCAGCACGAGAATTCAACCAGTACAATCACTAGATTTTAAATTGGATAAGTTTACTTGATTGAATTCAAGTTCTGATTAAAGAATGTTATTTTAATTTTAAAATATTAAGATTTTTATTTATCTAACTCGAGTTGAATCTTAAGTTGATGGGTCATCATATCAATCCGTCAAGCTAAATTAAGTTTTGTAATCCTGAATTACAAACATATAATCCAAATAAGAATTGGATAAAAAGAGATTAAATAAAATATTAGAATTTTAAGAAAATCCAAACAAGCTAATAGGTTTAACATGGGAAAAAAGATTAAGGTTTTAATATAAAAAAAAATCTGAAAATCCTTAGGATGTTTGTTTTTGTTGTTGAAAAATCTAAGAAAACCAAGAAAGAATAAAAGCAAAGGTAAAGTATAAAACTTGAAAGGAAAAATATGTGTATTTAATTAGATGAAAAGTTGAAAGGAAGGTTATACATTTACTCAAAGCAAACGGTGTCTTCGTGTAGAGATGATATAATTGTAAATTTTATGAATTTATTTTACTATAACAGTACTGGTAAAGTTATAATTTTTAGTTATTTGAAATGACATGACTATAAATTTTGTCAATTTTTAACTGTAGCAGTACTATTGCGCTGGCAAATTTATAATATTTGGTTTTTTTAGATAACATGTTTTTCTCATATTTTTATCATTTTATACTTGTTTTAGTTTTTTTTATCTTAATTTTTTTAATATTTTCTTAGTTTTTCCTTCTTTTTTCTTTACATTTCTTTTGAAAAGAAAAATATTATTTTTTTTTACTTTTTACAACTTGAATATATATCACTTTAAATTTGATCTATTTATACTATTTTTTTTATTTTTATCTTTATTCTTTTGTAATTTTTTCTTTACACCTCTTGGTTTGAGAAATTATTATATAAAAACTAAATAAATGATGTTTTCCTGTATCCATTATAACAGTGGTTTATTTTTGTGCTATTTTAAAAATTAGTTTAAAATCTTATATGTTTTTATTATGTATATGATCTTTATTATATATAAACATTAACTTTGTATTCATAATTATATTTTTTTAATTGATATCAAAAAATACTTTAACATCTACATATTAATTATTTTATATTAAAAAAATTATTCAACTTGCGAACAATGCAAGTTGAATAAACATTTTAACACTTTATTTTTTGTTTTTATTAGCATAAATGATTCTTAATACAGTTAATTAAATAAATATATTTGAAAAGCTTGTATATTTTTGTTTTTAGAAATAATTATTCAACTCCCACTTAAACACATATCAAATCACTTATACTTTTCTATTATAAAAAATATTAAAATAAATGATCAAATAATTTTTTTTTTAAAAAAAAAATCCTATAATATACTCCATTGCTTTGAGCCAAAAATATTATATTTCAGAACTTACCTTAAAGTTTGAACTTGTACTAAAAACACATCTCAAGATTTACATTAAAGTAATTTGAATGTATTTATCACCGATTGTTTTTCTGTTTTCTTTCCTAAAACATTAAATATAATGAATGGAAACTTGAATTTTTGAGCTCACATAAACAGAGAACTTATACTCCATTACTTGAATTAAGAACACATTTCAAAACTTACGCTAAAATTTATAATGTATCGATCATCAAATTATATTTTTTATTTACAACATACAATATAATGAATTTAATTATAGGGCCTCGCCTAAAAGCCACATGTATGTACATATATTTGTTGACATGAAAGTTCCGCATGTTAGCACTCTTTCGGCGCAATGAACTGGTAACGTATTATGATAGCAGACCTTATTCATAAAGGAAAGGGGGGAAAATAAGAATGTTTCAAAGGGAGGTCATAAAGTAAAAATGTCTCGTCTTGTAGATTAGGGCTTATACCTACTTGAATCTATTGTATTTTTTATATTATCATTAGTTATCTTTTTTATATTATTATTAATATAAATACCCAAACCAGTTGATATACATTTTAATTGATTTTATAAATTTTAAAATTAATAATTATATAAACCTTTAATAATTTTAAAATTTATAGAATAAATTCTAAAAAAATAAACTCAAAATCTAATTAATTTAACTAATAGTTTATAGTATACTATTTTATTTTAATTTTGGTCATGGCTTTATATTTACAAATTAATCGGCTATTATTCTATATTAATTAATTAAGCTGATGAGTCATGCCTAGTTGGCCACTCTAACTTTAACCTGACCGACTGCAATTCAATGCTGTTCCAACACCGAGTATTTGCAGCACGCCGAAGTCTCACATCAGCTCCCACATCCCCTCTTCTGACTGTCAACCTCTGTAGGACTATTGTGCTATATAATCTCAGCTCTTATCAATCCAAATCCCACACCTTCAAGCATTGCGCTGAGCAATATTATCTGTAGAGCCTAGACCAATCCCTGTAATTATGTCAGCCGCAACAGACCGAGCTCGAGCTGTGTGGCTCCGATGCCTGGCCTCGGCGTTCAGGACTGCCCTGGCATGTACTATAGTGGGTTGCACCACCCTCTACGGTCCAGCTTCTATCCGTCACCATATAGCCTTCCCTGCATTCTCTTATGCGACTGTAATACTCATAGTCACTGATGCAACCTTAGGAGACGCTCTTCATGGTTGCTGGCTAGCACTCTATGCCACGGTCCAGAGCGTGGGGCCGGCTCTGCTCAGCCTTTGGCTGATTGGTCCAGCTATGCTTACTGGTGGCACCATATCTTTAGCAGTGGCTGTGGGTGCATTTGTGGTGGTTTTTCCTGAGGGGACTCATTTAGTTGCAAAGCGAATTGCATTGGGTCAGATTGTTATCGTGTACGTTGTAGCTTTTATCAATCGTGTGCATACCGAGGCTATTATGCATACTTTGCATGTAGCCGCTAGTACTGCTATTGGAGTCTTAGCTTGTGTTCTTGCCTTGCTGTTACCGTATCCAAGACTGGCTTGTTGGGAGGTAACTGATAATTATCCTTAATTCTCCTTGCATAAACATGCATTATAATCATATTTTAAAAAAAATTGTGATGAGTGGAAGATAAATATTGTTAATCCCGAAAAATCACTTTGCAGCTGAAACTGAATTGTGAAAGGCTAGCAGAAAATGTTTCTGAGAGGCTGAACCTTTATGTAAAAGCTTTCTGTGCGGAAGACAACGCTTTGGCGTTGACATCTATCTCTCAAGCCAAGTCATTGGCTGTTGATGGAGCCAAACTTCCTCAGTGTATTAAACGCTACCAAGTAAGCAACTTCGTAACATTACACAACACCATCGATTCTGTATGGTGTCTACCACGCACTAGTGGCGGGCTAGCTTTCAGTTACAGTATTGTTGAGTTGCTTATAATTAACTTCCATGCAGCACCATTTCTTTTGTGGATTGTGTACAGGAAAGCGTGAAATGGGAGAGCCTTCCATTGAGATTTTTGAGAAACTTGTACTTGAATCCGGGAGAGAGATTGCAAGAGCTCGAGATACCATTAAGAGGGATGGAAATGGCTTTAACCAGCTGTACCACCTCATTACCTGTAAGAATTCTCGATGGAGAGACCAAACATGGTCTAGTTCAACTAGTGGAGAATGTTAGCCTCACCCAAAAACAGATCAAGAATTGTTTGTCTAGAGATTCTTTAACTGTTCCAGAATCAAATGCTGATAATATTGTCGAATCCCACCAAACACTTCAGACAATCTCAACAAGGCACCAAGATTTGCCTTCTTTTTTCTTCTTATTTTGCATGAAACTCCTCCTCCGCAAATCACTGGGGAAACCAATTACCCCCACACAGCAAAAAGGATCGAGCACTCCATGTAAGCAAAATGGGTTCTCCAAGAGCACGTGGATGAGTAACTGGTCTACAAGTGTAAGCAGCAAAAGGCTTATGCCAGCATTCAAATGCTCTCTCTCCTTGGGTCTCGCTGTCCTGTTTGGTTTGATATATAGCAAGAATGATGGTTATTGGTCAGGCCTCCCTGTAGCGATTAGCTTAGCTGCTGCAAGGGAGGCAACATTCAAAGTTGCCAATGCCAAAGCACAGGGGACAGTATTAGGGACTGTATATGGAGTATTTGGCTGCTTTGTGTTCGAAAGGCACTTGTCAATAAGGTTCATCTCTCTCCTTCCTTGGTTCGTTGTTACTAGTTTTCTGAGGCATAGCAAGACGTATGGCCAGGCAGGTGGAATTTCTGCAGTGATTGGAGCTGTGCTAGTACTGGGCAGGAAAAATTTTGGCCCACCAAGCGAATTTGCTATAGCAAGAATTGTGGAAACCTTTATTGGATTATCTTGCTCAATCATGGTAGACCTTCTCTTGCAACCCACCAGAGCTTCTTCTCTAGCCAAAGCACAGCTTTCTAAATGTTTCGAGACATTGTCAGCTTGCATTGGATCAATAAGCCTAGCAGCCAACAACAAAACCAACTTGCTAGAGAACCAGAGGAGACTAAAATTGGATGTTAGTGAACTAGGGAAGTTCATTGGAGAAGCTGAGGTGGAGCCCAACTTCTGGTTTTTGCCTTTACCTAGTCCTTGCTATTTTAATCTCTTGGGGTCTTTGTCAAGGCTGGTGGATCTCTTGATTTTTAGTGCTGATGCAGTGGGACTCCTTGAACATGAATCACAAAAATTTGGAGCTTCGTGGAAGGAGTCCGTAACTAAGCTAGATGGTGACCTTGAAATTTTCAAGGAAATGGCTGGTTCCTTGGTTAAATGTTTTGAGGATGTCACGATGTTGTTATCCTTAGAATTTCTTGAAAACAAAAACATCTCTCATGATCTCGAAATGGGAAAATCTTCAAACAGGAACATTTTTAAAGTTTCCGGCTTGGATGAAGACAAGATAGATAGCGTCACCAGTTCTTATCTCCAACATTCAAAGGAAATGGTAGACAGGTTTCACGCAGCTGATGAAGGGGAAAGAGAACTGAAGAGTCAGGTGGTCTTGTGCATGAGTGCTCTAGGTTTTTGCATGAGCAATTTAATAAAAGAGACCAAAGAGATTGAGAAGGGAATCATTGAAATTCTTCAATGGGAAAACCCTTCAAAACACATAAATTTGTACGAAATCTCATGTAAAATCCGTGCTCTATACAATTGAACAATATTGTGCCAATTTACAATTTTAATGCGAAAGCCCCATTTTTTTTAGGGTATAATATTTTGAAAAATTAAATCTTAAATTTCGTTTATGTTCGAGCATCAATTCATAATTAAATTGAATAAGTTGTTAACCTAGTACTATTTAAATCCTGCGAGCAAAAACCAACGTAGCTGTTGTTGTATTTGGTTGGTGTGCAGTGGTTTCAGTTTTGTTGTCGAGGAGCTATTATGTTTTTTTTGGGTGGGAGGAAGGCGACGTGAATCTGGAGGCTCAAATTATTTTATTCATTTG
Organism: Populus ilicifolia; assembly: GCA_015708895.1. NCBI lineage: Eukaryota > Viridiplantae > Streptophyta > Magnoliopsida > Malpighiales > Salicaceae > Populus > Populus ilicifolia. The sequence goes on along the minus strand of SRLM01000606.1, from coordinate 334,390 downwards.
CGATATTAAATTTGGAGGAAGAAGTTTTAAAGTTTCGGACTCTTATTATCGTAGTCTTATTATAAATACCAGTCTCTTGTTTCTCGGCATTTGTAAATCAAGGCTAGCTCGGAGAAAAAGAGTAAAATATTAAAATATTGGGGCTTCTGGGTTATCTTTCACTAATCTGAACTCAGTTCTGCTATGGGTTGTAGTTTTTTTAAAAAAAAATTATTTAAAAATATATTAAAATAATATTTTTTATTTTAAAAAAATTATTTTGATATTAATATATTAAGATAATTTAAAAATACAAAAAAATATTAATTTAAAAAATAAAAAATTAACTTTTTCAAAACATAAAAATAAACAAGATAATAAAATATGAGTTAGCTAATAAACCACCTAACTTTATAAATAAATAAAATAATGTTGACTATTATAATTACAATGTAAATTGGTGAAATGTAATTTTTATATATCTTTTAATTTTTTTTATTTTATAAAGGTTAATAGCATGTTTTTTTTAAAAAAACAACTCTTTCTCTCTCTATATATATATATATAAATTAATTAGAATTAAAAAAATACCAAACTTATAAATCAAGCCACCGTCAATAAAATGAATGTGGGTTTCGAGCTTGGGCTTTGGCAGTATAATTGTATTTATTTTTAAATAATTTTTTTATTTTTTAAAAATTATATTTTATATTAGCATATCAAAATAATTTAAAAATATCTTAATTTAAATTAAATAAAAAATAAAAAATATTTTTTAAAAAAATATTTTTAAAACTTAAAAATAAAAATGTCTAAATAAATTGCATGGTTTCAGCTGGGAGCACCTAGAATCAAGGATCCCATTGGCAGAGAAATTGTAGTTTGTGTAAATGGAAGTCCAGGTGATTTTGAGCTGTTGTCTTATTGTTTAAAAATGTACAATAACTGAATCTTTTCGATTTCTTTTGGAACTTACTCTTTTCATTCAATTTTGTACTGTATTTAAATTTAATAAATAAATAAAATTTGCATATTTAAAAAATATAAAAATAAAATAATTTTGTTTTCTTTAATCTCATCGCTTTTCTCTTATTCTTTTCAAGTGTCTCTAAAAAAATAGATAAATACGTCTTTTTCAAGAAGTTAATTAGTTTTGATATTACTTTTAAAAATGGTGGTGCGTGGAGGTCTACAAAGACGAGCGGTGGAACCACGTCGATTGGTGGAGGGTCACGGCTCACCAAGGTTTTGAAAAACATTTTTAGTCCTAGAACTTTAAGAGTTTGCGTTTATATCCTTCTACTTTACATGTTTTCCATCCAAAAATCAATTATTTCCTTATTCATCTATTTCTGGCTCCGCCCATGACAAAGACAAAATAGATTCTATTAGGTCATTGAGATCTTGCAATATTGTACAGCTCTTATGGGTCCAAAAATCCCATCCCAAGGTGATGATCTTTAAAGGGATGGAATCCCGGCATCATCCAGTCGTCCATCTTGCTTCAAAACAGAATACCAGGAACATGGCTCCTCGGATCTGCAGTTGTCCTATTTTGATGTTTGTGCCTAAGCTGGTTGTTTTTATATGCCAAACTTTTAATCATGACAGGGATATTATTGTAATTATCTTTAAAATGTTTTTTATTTGAAAATATATTAAAATAATAATTTTTTATTTTAAATTTTTTTTTTAATATTAGCATATATTTAAAAATATTTAAAAAATAATATAAAATAAAAGGATAAAAACAAAATTTATAAAAATATTTTTTAAATATAAAAACAAAATAGAGATAAGACCTCCTCCCATCAACCCCTCATGGGTGAAGGCTGGCGACGGATCTTTTCTGTCGGGGACCCCACTTGACTTGACCTAATTTCTTTTTCATAATTTCTCTTCCACATTTTTATTTTTTTTGGTAATGCCTGACATATTGATATCCTAAAAAAAATTATATAAAGAATCTCACATTTTCAATAATTTTATTTTTAAGTCATATATATTTAAAATATTAATAGAAGATGTGATTTAAAAGTATAAAATCATATCATCAAACATCGTGATATAATCTAATTAGTAAATTGTTAATGATTAGTAAGATTATATATATAAATCATTCAAGATCTCTTTTATATATAAAAGTAATGAATAAGATGTTAAAAATAAGCTTATTAATTATTTGTTAAATTTATTTATATTATATAATTTAAAAAGAATACTTCAATGACAAAGTAAAGATAAAAACTTAAATTGATTTTTTATATATAGGACTTGAGTGATGTTAGATACTCAATAAATTAGTAAAATTGCCTAACCAGTTGGTCGGATAGCTAGAAAATTAGTGAAATTTCCATCCCCGTCGGTCTATAAACAAAAACATTATAGCAATTGCATGTATAAGATATGTTTTAATTTTTCACATCTCCTTGTATTTAAAATCAAAATTATAAAATAAAACATGAAATTATTTATTGCATTGTTGAACTACATAGGAGATTTAAACTTTGATTAATATTATGACGGCAATTATTTTTGTTTGGAAATTTATTAAAAAAATATTTTTTATTTTAAAAGTTTTATATTTAATATTAATACATCAAAATAATATAAAAATACCAAAAAATAATTCATTTAAAGCAAATAAAAAATTTAAATATTTTTAAAAATATTTTAAAATATAAAAGCAACAATACTTTTGTGGGTAAAGTTTCAAAGTAAAAAGGGCAACTGTGATTTATTAGATATGCCAACACGGAATAAAAGGAAATCATAAAAACAACTTTTATCTTCGATCAACAAAATATGTGGATGATAGGTAACAACATTTGAAATTAAAAGATTGATTTTGTTTTTTTACTTTGTTACTTAAGTTTTCAGAATTGATAATTTATTATAATTTATCTAGATTCATAAAACCTCCATGCTGAGTTTTTATGCCAGGATCAAAATATTTCCATTCAAACTTTGTTCATTAAGTAAGATGATTCCATCCGGTTTATTTTTATATTTTAAAAATATTTTTAAAAAAAATAAATTTTTGTATTTTTTATTTATTTAAATTAATATGTTTTCAATAATATGTTTTTAGTATTTTTAAATTATTTTGATGTGCTCATATTAAAAATAATTTTAAAAAAATAAAAAAAAATTAATAATATATATTTTAACATGAAAAATTATTTAAAAAGTAATTCTAAGTATATATCCAAATAAATTTAGTTGCTTGACAAACTGAAGGGAAATTAGGAAAATGAGGTGACCCAACATGCACATTCCCTCTTCTAATTTCTGGCTCAGTATGAATTAGTTTTTGACAAACAATAATTGTTGTCCGATTTGATTTACATGTCTGGCACCTCGTCCTCATCAGGCTATATTGTTGCTGATAACTACTATACTGGATGTAAAGACAACCTCAGGAAACGCAATCGACATCCATGATTTGAGCTTATTCGTCATGGTATATTCTTGTCTTTCGGTTTTCAGATCTGAATATTTGACACCAATCTTCTCCTTCCTTCCTTCCTTCCTAATACATGATGCAACGCAGTTGTGCAAAACTCCTGTGGATTAAGTTATGGTTCCTCTTGGGTCCAAAAATCCCTTTGCTAGGTAATTGCATTGCCTGCCTGTGTCTCGCTAGCTGTTTTAATCCCTGGGAAAATGAATTTCTTAGCGAGCCTTAATCCTGATCCCACTAGCTTGGTGCTTTCTATCCTCATGAGGTAGAATAGGTAACGTTACAAGCAACATGTTCTTCGTATTAAATTGATAAGGGACATTTTAACTCGGAAAAATGTGATATCTTGCAGGCAATAAAAACAAGTGTGGTAGGCTTATCTTGGATTTGTACTCTTGTTTTTAGAACGGTCACTGAATGGATTCACTCATTGATGATACCAGAGAGCAGGATTTTGCTTACATCTACTTCAGAGGTATATGCGCGCGCGCGCGCGCGCGCGTGTGGTGCTCCTCTAACTGAGAGCTCCTGGGCCAATTTTAATCCAATTGGGATGTTCAGTCATAGTTCCAAACCAATTTACTTGCATTTTCACTGTTCTAGTAAGATAGTAGTTTCCTTAAGCTTGCTCCTTGTTCATGACGCTTGTTGGCTTGCTCTGCCACAGTCCAATTCGTACGAGATCTCTAAAGTATTGTTTCACTATAATTTGATAAAGGGTTTCTCTATAAACAACCAGATGTGAAAGATTGTTGGCTATTTTAAAAAATTAAATCAATTAGATTTGATTTATTGATGCATCTTTTATTTGGATCTAATCCTAAAAATACCACCGACACTTAGTCCCTTGGTTTAGATAAATTAAGTGCAAAAAAACAAAATAATTGTGTTTATTTGTCAAGATTTTAAGTTCACTGTGCTAATTAAAAAAAAAAAAGAAATAATTGTGTCCCCTCCTGCCCTTCTCCGACCATTTTTCGCCTTGAGTAAGGTCTTGTTCTGATTTGCTTGTGCAAAAATGGCGAGTGTAAAACACGTGTAAGAATGCAAGATTCCGCCGCCATCTCCAGCCAACCACAGGCAACGCCACTGCCGCTGCACATTCCTTTTCCTATAAGAAAAAAAATAAATCTAAAGTTCTGATCCACATTCGCCCCAGTATGTACCGTTAATTACAAATTTGTCCTTAAATAATAACTTAACTAGTCATAGTCATTATTCTCTTACAAATTGTACGTTAACCCTTAAATTCTTAAATCAGTCCATAACTTAGTACCTTAGTGGCTACAGAGTACATAATTTAACCAAATAATTAATTGCATCCAAGCTATATAATCCTTATTTATTTTCAAATTTTGCTTATTCAGTAACATTATTGCCTTCTCGTAATCTATCTATAGCAACAGGAGAAAAAGTTAGTGATCTAAATGATTTAGCTAACAAATTAAGAGGACTAATCTTATACGTTACTCTATTTGTCCTTGTAATATTATCATTATCGTAACTTAGTGACGGTCTCGGTAAGACCGAAACAATGACACGGCCAATATTTATATTTCTATTTTAAAAAACTAAATAAAAAGAAGGAACTGCTCTGGTGTCCGTTATTGAATTTAAGTCTCGACAACAGGAGGAAGAAGCTTCTTCTTTAATTTTAAGCCCTTAGAATTTGTATGTTCGCTTGCTTGGATCGGGATTTATTCATCAGGCTTGGGAGGGAGGGAGGGAGGGTCGGCGATTTTTGGATCAAATCAAATGAGATGGCTGAAGATTGTTGTTGTTAAAATAGTGTAATTATATAAAGATATGGAAAAGACAAGTTCACCCACGCCTGGAACTAGTAGCTCAGCTTATCTGAACGCTCTCACTCTTGAAATCGAGAAAAAGCTGCAAAGGGTTCGTTCCTTTTCTCTTTCTTTCAATCTCCTTTCCTTGTTCTTGGGATTCTTTTGTTCACTAAAAGGATTAAGGAAATTGTATGTGTTCTGATTTTTAGGTGTTCCAAAATCAAGAATTGATAATTTTATTTTATTTTTGCTTTCCTTTTTCTTGGGATTCTTTTGTTCACTAAAAGGATTAAGGAAATTGTATGTTTTCTGATTTTTAGGTGTTCCAATATCAAGAATTGATAATTTTTATTTTTATTTTGCTAAAAATAACGTGATGTTTTTAATGACAAGGACAGGCACTAGCTTCTCCAACTCAGAGACGTAACTTGTTACAAGAGTTGTTTGCTGACAATGCTTTGGAAGTTGATGATCGCGCTCGAGGTTTGTTATAATTGCATGATGATATCAATATGTGTTAATGGTCTGTCGTTATTTCTCATTGTTGGCTTTTATATTATGCACATTTTGATTTTTTCTTGCATTGAACATAGGTATAATTTTCAGCAGGGAAGAAGATGCAATTTCTCCTGTGGAAGATGATGCTGATGGCCAACTGTGCTTTTTCGACTTGCTCGCTGATTATTATGTTAGGGTACCTGAGAGTGGGAAAAAAATCCTTCATCTGATTCTCCAACTCTGGAGCCAGTCATTTGCATCACATATTTTCTTTCTTTTGTTCCATAAATGGGTATGCAGCTTGGCTCTGTTCCAGTAATTCTTCTCTCTCTTTTCTATCCATAAAGAATCACTTTTGTTACTGATATTTAATATAGCAATACAGTTCTCACATTGGTCTTTTGAGAACTAGATATAAACCCATATTTTCCTTGCCTGATTGCTTGTTGAATGGCCTTCTTTGCTGCTGTATTCGTTTCAGAAGTAGATAGTCGAATTGAACTGCTGTTTGCTATTCCTTTTGTAATGCAACTTACGATAAAACAGGATGGGCTGCAAGTGACCTAGTAGCCCAGCTGTCAATAGTCAAGTGGTAAGGAGTTAACCAGAGGGAGAGGACATTCCTAGTTTGAACTCTACCACTTACATCTCTCAACCCACATGTAAGTGTGCAATCAAGAGTTGGTGGGCTCGCTCCAGTGATTTGGCTCTTGGGAGTGGCCGTCCATCCATGGGTCGCGTCCATGATATCAAAAAAAACAAAAAAGAAAAAACAGTTTAGGCTCTGGTGGGTTGTAAGATTGACTGTTCCAAACTGGTCAAAAATATATTATTGAAATCGTTTGCAATGGCAAGGGTGGAAATGAAAATGGTTGAACTTGGTTTTTTTAGCTCTATAGGAAAAAGAAAAAGAAAATGCTAGTTTCTCAATCTATGCTAGTTTTCTTTACATTTCCAAAAGTTTTGTTCTTAAGGTGCATGACTGCTATTATTAACCAGAATTCACACAAATTATGGATTTATGAGATACCAATACAGTCTTGTATCCCAGAGTAGACCCTATTTTCACATTTAACCTGTCTTAAATCTCCAGCAGCGATTCCTAACTTGTGCAAACTATGTTTGTGGCTTCTAAGGTTATGTTAGGCGTTGTTTTCATCACTTTTTGTGTTTTGGATCGAAATAGAAGTTATTAAATTCAAGTATGGACTTAAATGAAATGCCACTTTATTTTCACTTGTTTTGGGAAGCTATTGCTATTAAGAAAAAAATGAGTGGTTTTAAATTTGAGTCATAACTTAGTTATGTTTGTTTCCCGATTCAAAACTTTTGTTGCATTCGGTTTGCTGAATCTATGTGAATACTGGTTCTGGTTTATGTGCGCCAATATGATTCAGATGTGGGTGTAGTTAAAGGTTATCAAATGGGTTGCTTTGCATGAATACAATTTGAAAGTTTTTTTCTATGTTAACCATCCAAATTTATTTGAAACATTAAAATCTATTGGGAAAGTATAATGCTATATTCCATCAGTTGTGACCATATAATGCTGTGTTGCACTTGTATGTTTTCTGCAGCTTTTTGAAGCCCAGCTGGATAATACTGAAGTACTTCTACGTTTCTCATCTGCTCTTGTTCAAGGTGCTACAGATGTTTTCTGGTATGAATATCAGTGAGCTCAGATTGGTAGTCATTTAGTGCTGCTAAATACTAATGAGTGTTGGAAAGTTTGTGGATCATGCTGATCAATACACAAAACTATTAAAGAAAACGAGTTTCATTCTTCATTGTGCTTTTTTTTTTTTCTTAATATGGACTGGGAAATATTGTTAATTGTGAAGGACACTCTCAAGATTCAAAATTCTATTTGCTCCATCTGTTATTTCCTTGTTTTTTCTTTCTTTCCAGATGGATTTGGGTTGATCTATGAAATCAATTCAATGCAGGGAAACAGTATTTTGACTAGTGGATCATAACTAATTAAAATTCAAACTGCTTAGAGCCTGTGGCTTGTACCATTCTGTGAAGGGGATTTTTTTTTCAAGAAAGAAACTAGGGTAAGGTTTTTCATTATTCATTGAGGGAAAGTTAAAGAAAAAAGAAGCGAAGAAAAAAAAAGGAACTTTGATATTCATTTAACTTCTGGCGTTTCTATCAACCTCGGTAGCTGTTTCATTGTGCTATGATTGATTCCTGATACCCTGCTATTATTATAACCTTTGCTCTATGGGAGTTTAATCAATTTCGAAGTGTCTTATTGTTGCATTAACAGAGAGCATCCTTGCTTCTTCCTTTTTTTCCTCTCCAACCATATTTCCAGATCCCTTGCATCTGAAATTTGGTGCCGCCACTGCAAATCTATTTTTTCAAAGGGAGTCATAGCAAACCGAAGTATGGAAGTACTTTAATATCATTAGTTTCAGTTGAACTTTTACTTGTTATCGAGTGCTGTCAATAAAAGATGCACGTCCAGTTGATTACTGTACAAACATGCCATTCGGTAGAATCATAAACTAGGATTTATATTTTCCCTTTCCATGTTTTTGGTTTGAAGATATCTCACTGCTCTATTCTACCATTCCATCCATGCAACAATGACTTGAACCTTTGTGGTAAAACTTTGCAGGATTGACATCCAAACAAACACAAGGCGCTTCCAGTCCCTATTTCAGGCAAGTGTCCTTCCAACAAAGTAATTTAACCCCTTCAACTGGATATACATGGGTAAAATCTTGGTCTCCGTATAATTATTCTATTCTTCCTCCTTACTTTACTTTTTTTCTTGTTGATTTCAGTACCTCCTTGATGAAGTTGCCTTGGCGCCTATGCGGTTGAATAAAATTCCGGTGCAGGTCTGGCACCCTTTTTGATCTTACATGCCAATTGTTTTTATGTATGCTTGCCTTCAATTGTACTTTCAGAAAAATAATGTGTGGACTTCAAAATTTCCATGAACGCATTTGCGTTTGAAAATAATTTGTCATCTTTCATTAAATCAGGCCCAGCGAGAACTGTTTCTTTTGCTCTCAAGGTTCACCCTCTTTTACAACTCAGGCAAGCTTTCTAACTTGCATAGATTCAATATTGAACAACAAATGGGTTATCATTTTATAATATGATCTATGCAGTTGACAAGCACGAGAGCTTCTTAAAACAGTTTCCTGTTTTTCAAAATGCTTTCTTGGTTGGGGGCCCAGCAGACTTCTTTGTTATTGAAGTTGCAGACCAGGTATATTCTCTGTATTCAATCTTAGGGCATTTATTTTCTGAAGAGTTGGTTATTTTTTACCTGTAGAGAATTCATTTGTGTATTCATACGGTTTCCAAATTCTTTTGCCTGCCAGCTTCAAAAGTTAAAGGTGGAACCAGTTCTATTGCATTACCTTTCACACATTAAAGTTCTCCAAGGTGGTATTATTCGTCACTTTCCAAAATCAAAGTGTCTAACATTGAATTGACCTGATATAAACAGTTGCAGGTTATTCTGAATAGGGTAATGTAATTAATTTCTTCAGGCTTGGAATTGAGAATGACCACGAGTACAAGATTGAAGGCATGTTTGTATAGCTTCACTTCTCCTGGCGGTCCAATGTATCCCACAAGAGCTGTCCGCCATGCCGCCTGGGATTCTTTGGATTTGCTTTTCCCTGTGAGTGCTTCTATCCCTGGTTGTTAGTGTTATCGATGCAGTTCCTAATCAAATTTCATCAAGTAAATGTCATGAAAGTGCATATTTTGGTATCAACTTTAGGATCAATAAGCCATACTCTTTAAGCAATGCCAGAGCTGTAGTCAATGATACACTGCTTAAGATGATTAGGTGCATTCTTTAACGATCATGCCTGGATAATATTTAGATGTAGAAAAGGAACTTGAGTGGATCCATGATTCCACATTCCTAGTACATGCCTTTCATGTCGTTGGCAATAATATTAATTGCCTGCCACAGGTCGGGCAGTATCCTCGACATCTCATAAGCCTCTTTTTTCGACTCCTGTATCCATGGTGCTGGCCCTCTTCATGTTGGAGTTTCATAATATCTTGCATTAAGGCGGTATTCTATTCTCTGTTGGGGCTTTTGTTTTCTAGCTGGTATAAGCTGAGAGCGCCAAAGAACTACTGAACGGTGATGACAAAATATCCAGTACCTTAGCTCCCCTGAAGCCTGAACTTGCAATTTCAGCTTGAGATGTATAACATTCCACGTTATTTTTTGTTGAAGTGCTATTCTTTTGCCTTAGCTACCCTCTCATTGTAGCCTATGAGGGTATTGTCCATATCTTCTTACCCGTTTGAAAAAAAAAAAAAACATTTATATATTATAATTGGATGCATAAATAAATTGGATTCTGACATCATTCTTCTTGGTCAAATTTATTTGAGGTGCACGTGTCAAATCTCTTCCTCGAACACCCAAGGAATTCTGCACGATTAGCATATGGACCGGTTTTGAGAGTAGTTGTAATTATTTTATAAAGTATTTTTTATTTATAAATATATTAAAATAATATTTTTTTATAAATTATTTTTATGCCAATATATCAAAATAATATAAAAAACATAAAAAAAATTAATTTGTAGTGAAAAATAAAAAAAAATAATTTTTAAAAGTATTTAAAATCACATTAACCTGCTGGAAGCACCCGTACAAAAAAAAATATTAATTTAATATTTGGACTGTCAAGATAGATAGATACCTTTGCAAGGTTTATGGGAACAACAGTAAAAACAAATTCTATCCTATTAAAAAATAAGGAAATAAGTCAAGATAATAACTATTTCATGTATATAAAAAAACAGACAACTAATATTCATATTTATGGTAATCTAATTATAATTTTTTTATTTTATTTAAATTAAAAATTATCAAGAAGAAATTATAATTATCAGCTTAAGAAAATAAATATTCTATATTATATTTCTAATTTAAAAAAAAAAGTAAATTTATAACACTAATTAAATATGCTTGCATATAAAAGAAGAATACCATATTATTCATTATTTTGACGTTTTTTTAATTTGAAAAACAATGACAAGCATCTAAAAGAATATTGTATCGAACTTTAAAAATATATTTTTCAAACTTAGTACAAATTTAGAAAATTTGAGAAATGGTCTTAAAATAAAGTTTTAAAAAAAAATTGTTTTTCTTTCCAAAAAATTGGAATACTGCTATATTTCTCAACTGCACCAAACTAACTCCACGAAATGACATACAATTGCTAGTTAGGAATATAGTGGACTTAGCAAGAACAGTGGTCTGGATGCAATTGCAGCTTTCAAATTGCAATTCAAGAAGTGTTAGATTTACCCTCTCGTGCCCAAGATGATTTGCGCAAGCATAATGACTATCAAGGGTCAACCAGCTGCATTCTGACCCAAAAGCAGGAGCTTCGAAGAATGCAGAAGGCAGTGCAAAGCTCTCACTCGTCAGTGTAGTTTAACCAGCACCCACAGACATTCCAGCTGCAAACCATATTCCAAGCTCTATATCAACCTACGTTTTCAACATCATCAGGTTGAATGAAGCAGAGATGCAAGTTGCAGTCACTATTATGAGCTGCATCAGCAGTCATGATTTATCAAACAATCAGGGAACTGAGATTTCACCGGACAGAATAGATGCAGCTTCCTCAAGAACCTGACCATTAAAAAACCAACATTAACAAGGGGCCAGCACGAACAGTTAAAAGCGATGGAAGAAATATGAAGAAATCTACCTCCACATCTTCCTGATTTTACAATGAAGAGGGAACCAATAGACATCACAGCATGGTGCAGCTCGTGACAAAGTTTGATTCTCTGAACTTCGTAGACAAACTTTTCTGTCAAAGAAAATAGTTCTTCCGACCCCAACCTATAAAATCACGAAGCTAAACAAAAAGCAAAAGTGCATTATATAGAGATAGCTCCCCATCAACCCACGTCAAAGAACAATACGCAATAAAAGCCCAAACTTCCATAATAAACATTCTAAAAGTTTTCTCTAACAAGTATTTACGAAATCACTAATACAACTTGGCTGACACATAGAAGATAGCTCCATTGCTGCATGATCAAGCACACAAAAGCAATGCACGAAAGATGTAGGAACTACCACCAAGACACCAGAAATGACTTCAATTTATCTGCATTGATTCTGAACGATACTTCTCTAAATCTGCATCAAGATCTTCAGCAGATACCTTTTCACCACAGCCCCTTCCACATCAAGGCCCCTTCCAAGTCCGCCGCCACCGCCATGTAGTTGTCCCAATGCAAGACCCCTACTTCGTACACTGCAGAATAATCAAATGGAAACCCATGAATGAACAAGAACAATAACAATTCTAGTACATTTCTCTGGGCGAGGACACATACCAGCATATTCCAGTCTTGGTACCAAATAATAGTTGCATTAATAATATGTTTAGGTCTTTTTTACTTAGTTTAAAAGAAAAATATGCTCGGATGATAAATGAAATTGCATTCCACTCGCATACAGATGTAGATATAAGAATCTTACAATTCATGTTATGAATCTGAAAATCAACCATGAACTCAATCACACAAAACAGTATGAATTGCTGGGTGACCTGGATATGCATATTAATTGTGTGATTCGGGCACAGTTTGTTTTGAAACTCTGAATTACATGACTCAACCAAATTAAAGAACAAATACTAACAAAGAGATGATTAAAAGAGGATCTGCATGAAGCAGGACATATTTGATTGTTCTACAAGTGATTTATGGTGGTTTTGAGTTTGGAAAATTGGAGATTTTAGGGTTTCGATCAAAGCAAAGGATATGAGGTTTGTAAACTGAAATATGGATGAATGCGCAAGGCTGCTAGAAGTTTTAAAAACAGGCAGTTATATAATAGTCACTATTTGATGAATTCGGACAACCTCCTTTCAGTTTTCAGCCATTACAGAGGATGCAACAACGATTCATATAAAAATCAGCCCTAACAGCATTATATAACAGTAACAGCTGTTATGGCTGTTATTTTGAAGATACAACCCATTATTTAAATAAAAAAAAAGTTCTTGATAGATTTGGTTGACATCCGTTTGTTCTTATTTCCAAGATTCCACACAAAAGAAGCAATTCCAACTTCTAGTAATGTAGTAGTAGTACATTGAGACTCATGCTCAGTTAACTTCTTTTTTTCCTTCTTTCTCTCTCTAGTTACTCAACTCTCTTTCAACCTTCTTCACGCAGTTATTTTTTATTATCTCACCAAATCAAATACAACGTTCAATTATTTGATAGGGAAGATACACCCTTACTTATAACAAATTGAGGTCATTATGATATTTTGACATATTACAGCAGGCACCACCAAATCCAAGACCTCAAAGGCAGAAAAAGCATCTACCATACACGAATGTCAGTCAGACTAGCTTTTAAGTTCTAACCAACCGATGTGCAGCGAAGCCCACTACTACCAAAATCACGCACAACACAAGATTTCAAGATCATATGCATAAGGAAAAATGAAAAGGCCCTTAGATGCTAAAACTTAATTGAGCAGCAGATAATCATCCTTGTGAAATTCTGCACATAATGTACTGTGACTGGCCAACAAAGTTTGAGACTTACCTATAACAAGTGAATTAAATGATGGAACAAAAATTCTGAAAACAATTTGGCAGCAACGAGACACAATGGCACGAAATTAGTAACCAATGACAGTATCAAAACACAAGTTCCCAACATATTTTGCCAAGATCATAGGAATAATGAACAACACAACTGACAACAGGCAAACAGTAAAGAGAAATGTTACAGCAGCCAAGCAACACAGAGAAGAATAGGAGGGGAGGCTTACCGTCCAGAAAGTCCATTAGAATTTCCAAAAGCAGCATTAGCAAGAGGAGGTGCAAAATTTGTTCCGACGATCTCTATCTTCATAGGTTTCCCATCAAGCTGAACCTTGCTGTACATATTAACAGCAACCACAGCTTCAGCTGGCCGTATGAAGACAACTTCTGCCGTTCCCTGAGAAAAAAAAAAAAAAAAGGCATTCTGAACTACAGCAGGACACGAAGAATCCATCAGAAGTACGTAGGGTATGCCAAGCATGAGTTAGATACCATCGATCTGCCGCCCCGGTCGTGATGGATTGAATACCTTTTCAGTTCACCCCCTTCGGAATAAAATCCCTGCACATAGTTTACTCATCTAGCAATGGATGGGGAAGCGGCGAGCAGGACCGGTTCCGGAAGGGCGGTCTCGTCCACGGCCCGCGACATACAGAATCCGGATTTTTTTGCTATTTTTTATGATGTCATCAAGGGACATGTCCAAAGTGCTTGACATTTTATTTTTCTTTTAACTTAAAATCAGAAAAATAAGATGGAGAAAGCAAGAGTGGAGGACATTGATTAATGAGGAGGAGGAGTGTTTCCTCGAAGTAAGAGAGTGCGCTTCAGAGAATGCCCAAAATGTTTGAAGTGTTGGAGGAAATTGGCGCGTGCTTTCACGCTCTCTTTCATATTTCTATGTTACTTTTGTAAACATTAAGCCCCGCATCAAGGTGTCGTGGTGTAGTTGGTTATCACGTCAGTCTAACACACTGAAGGTCTCCGGTTCGAGTCCGGGCGACGCCATTTTCAACCTTTTTGCTGCTTTGGGATTCTCCTTTCCATCTTCTATGCAATTTTGTTTGCCTCGCCTCAAAATTTGAATCTTACTTCTCTAGGTCTTTTTTTATAAAACAATTTCTATTTTTTTCTTTTCATTCCTAAAATTTAAAAAAATATATATACATGACAAAAATATTAAAAACAGTTGTTAACACTAATCAAAGATAAATTTAAAAATTAAGAGATAAATGCAAGTTAAAATATATGATATGGTGTGACTAAGAGTTTTAATTTTTTTATTTAATTATATAAAAATAAAAATAGTATAAGAATAGTAATAATTTAAATTTAATTGAAACAAAATAATTTGCTGGGAAATTCCTCATTTTCTTATTAATCTTTTTTAATTTATGTTTTTTATTTATTAAAATTCATGAGCAATCAAAAAAATATAAAAAAGTTAAATTAAATCCTTCGAAATAATAATAAAAAAGTGTCTTTCTAGTGAAAACACATCTCTCTTATTAACGAGTTTTTTTTTTGGCAATTTTTTTATTAAAATATTTATTATTTATACAAAATATCATATACAAGAAAAGGTCACCAGAGACGTCACAACCAAACCAGAAACTCTGCATCCCTGTCCAGACCCTGCTAATATTAGCTAGATAATTGTCATCAATGCCATTTCCTTCTCTAAGAGAATGAACAAAGGAGACTGATCTAAAACCTTTACACGTAGAAAAGATAGCATTGAACTCAGGGTGCCGTTCATGCACGGTGATCATAGATATTGGTAAAATATAATTAATCACATGTAACTCTGTGGTTTATATTTATAATTAAGTTCTATGAAAATACATTGAGAAATACAACTTTATGAAGATTGCAATACACGCATGGAGATTGGATCCTGGCTCCTTGTTCCGTTTTATTCTTTTATTCTAGGTACAGTCCACAGCTCCACAGCATTCCTTAAACAATTATCACGAGAATACGTCGATCGCAGTTTTTGGATCTTAACCAATTACAGGGACTAGATAAACAATGCCATATTTATCAACCCAAACCCAAACCCTATCGCACCGAAAATTCTCGATGATTGATGATCCTTCTGGCACAATTATAGCTTCAACCAGAGAGTTCTCTCTCTCGATCGTTTCGACAGCGCACTTCCCGTCTACTCCAAGAAGCTCCGGCCATGAACTCTTACCTGTATTGTACACAAGTTATATGTTTGTCAAGACAAACTATGGACATGACGTTTTCAATTACTGCTTAATTTCAGAGAGAAAGAATATCCATTACCTTGACAGATAGAAGCCATTTCTTCTCCTTGTCACCTTTCAGTATTCTTTCCAGCTAGCTTGTTCTGATTTAGTTTTGTTGAGATTGAGGTGGGCATATTTATAGCGTAGCATTCATAATCGGTGGCCATTGGTTGGTGATCATTGACTTTTATTCTAGCAGCCGGCCAATAAACTAGTAATTAAGTTCGCAAGTTGATTGCTTTGGCAGAGATAAGGATAAAAAGGATGCATGCATGTTTTCGTATGAACATCAAGCTAGCTGGTTGCCCACCTTTACACTAATGTATTTTATGTTTGAAAGATTTTGTGCAGGAGTGGAGGTAGGATTATTCCTGAGGGGCGGCTAAACGCTATGAAATTAATTTTATTTTTATAATTTAGTTATTATTTTAATTTTGTTAGTATTTTTATTTATTAAATACAAATATACGAAATAAATAAGAATTATTATGTAAAGTGAAGTATTATTTATGTTTGATAAACTTTAAAATAACATAAAAAAATAATAAAAAATAATTCTTATATATTTATTTTAATTATGTTTGTCATTATTTTATTATGGATCTTTCAGCAATTTTTTTCTATATTAATAATCAAAAAATATTCAAAAAATCATTTTCCATCTAATTACAAATTCTTGTTTTAATAATTTCATCGCTGAAAAAACTTGTTCAATAGTTGTCGTTGAAATAAAAGGAGTCAAAATAATATGAATCAATTTGTCAATAAATAAATAAATTATTAATTTTTTAATTTCAACCAATCCTTAACATAAAACAGCACCAAATGATATATTCCTTAACTTTGGATAATTGGGCACATCAAGTTTATAATGTTGCAACTAAAATCTCAAATGAATTTTTTCTTTGTTGAAAAAATCTTCAAGATATAACTTATCAACAACTAAGTATATATTTTCAATATTAAATAATTTATAGTTATTTTTAAAATCTAAAGTTATACTCAACTTAAGAAGCTCGATTGCTTGCTCATTGAATTTATTATTTATCTCTTGTAATTATTGATTAATGATAGCTATAAATATATCAACTCGGTATTGATTCTCAAATGTTACTAATTTTTTACAGCAAGATGGTTCCAGACTAGAAAAACAAGCATATCTGGACTTTCTATGTCTTGATACTAATAAAATGTTGTACCACCACAATCTTTAAAATTACTTACAGAATTTTTCATCAATATTTGTACTACCATTTCATTGGTAAAAAAATTACCAACAGAAAGTCTCCATCGGTGAATCTTTCATTGGTATTTTTTTGTTAGTTAATAAGTTTGATAATAAAAAAATTATTCTTGACGGATTTACTAATGTTAAAGGTGAGCAAAAAAATTTTCATTCCATAGATAATTCTCTCGGAAACAAACTGTATGTAACTTTGATGGTAATTATTTAAAAAAAAATATTCTACAAAACTATAAAAATAATTAAATTAATATTAATCAACACTTTATAATACTTAAAATGCTTGGAAAAAAAGAAGAAGAAAATTAACTCAAAGAAATTTTCAACAAATAAATCACACAAAAAAAATTCATATAAAAAAATTTTAAAAATCCTATAAATAAATCAACTAAAAATTGATATCATATAAAAACAATCATATAACAACATTCATAAAATTATTAAGAAAAAAATTAAAAAATAAATATAGTGAAAAAAACATGAAAAAAAAATTTTCTTTACCTTAAACTGCAAGTGAAGCTAAGAAGAGAAAAAAATGTAAAGTATAGTAATTAAAAAAACTAAGAAGAAAAAAGAAGAAAGGAAAAGAAGACACACATGAGTATGGAGGAGAAGAGAAGGAGATGAAGAGAGAAGGGAAGAAGAAAAAGGACCGGTTTGCTATGAAATTAGGGATTCTAGACTTTTATTAGGGCATTTTACTGATAATTTAACTAATGGATAATTAAATATTAATATTTGTAATCATTATATCGATGAATTCATCTGTAATATTTAATTTAAATTTTAAATTTAATCAAAAAAATTTCAGAAACCTCCAAATATCATCAATGACTTTTTAATCCTTTAGTGATTTTATATGTAATATTTAATTTAAATTTTTTATAAAATAGTCAAATAACACTGATGACTTTTTAATTTATCAATGATTTTATCTATAAAGAACAGTAATTAACAATGCAATTAGAAAATGAATAATTCCAGATCTCTCTGTAAAATACTGACGGAATGTTTCGTTAATGATTCTCTTTGTAATTAACATGATGAATAATATTGATAATTTACCAAGAATTTTACTGACGGAATTACCAATGAAATAAATTTTATCAATAATTTCATTGGTAAAAATAGCACGTCATCATTTTTTTTGCTTTGTTTTAAATTTTTTTCCATAGTAATTCCCTTGATAAATACCAAGGGAATGTGTCCATTGGTAAAATCCGTCGGCAATTTACTAACAAAAATATTCCCTCGGTATTTTTATTTGTATTTATCAATTTTCTAATAGTGATATCACTTCTTCTAAAAGAGTTTCTCAATCATCATCTCTTAACTTTTAAATGAAAATCTTTATGGTAGTCATCAAATTCATAACATTTAAAATGTCTTGAGATTTTAGTTGCAAAACTTGGTAAAGCACATCAATAATTCTCATAACATTCTTCATTACATGTAAGATAAATGCAAAATCAAATGATGTTAACAACTTAAATGGAAAAACCACATCACCACACAGAAAATAAATAAATCTACCTAAAGTAGTGTTTTCAAGAGCCAAGCAAGTTGCCCCATGTATTTTTATCAAACTGTAAATTAATTTGAAGTGTAAACTCCATCAACTATCTTCAGATCATTGCAAACCACCTACTTGATTGATTTTTTTACTCATTTTAATCCCATCAATATTGATTAAATGTTTAATTTTATTTGCTTGGAAAGTCTGTAATTCATCATTATGCTTGTAAAAAGTGTTAACAATAAAAATCAAATTCTAAAAGAAAGTATGAACATCAAATATTTTTCTAGTTGCAGCAATAATAGCCAATTATAATTGATGAGCTAAGCAATGTACATAATATATATAAGGACAATCATTAATGAATAAAGCTTACAAACTATGTCACTCTCCACACATAGTACTAGCATCATCATACTATTGGACCCTAGTATTTTGAACATCAAGATTGTGATGAGATAAAACAAAAAAAATCTCTTCCTTAAAAGTTAAAACAATTGTATCTTTGATATAAACTATATCCAAAAATCGTTCTCATATAAATCCATTTCTATCAACAAATTTAATAACAAGAGTGATTTGCTCTCTTTCGGATTCATCTTGAGCTTCATTTATAATTAAATAAAACTTTGCATTACCAATCTCATGATAAATTAAAAACTGAACATTTTAGGTAAAAGCATATAAAAAAAAATTGAATTTAGTGTGAGGTGTATTCCATATTTTGTGGATTATTACCCAAAACAAAAGCACCTACTTGTCTATTATATGATGCTAAACATTCCACCATTTCAAGAAATTATTTTGTTTTTTTTATTTTGAATGTTCATCATGCCCTCTAAAAACATATACATGAAATGTGAGCCAACGAACAATATTTATTAAACCTTTAAAATGCAATTGATTATTTAGAATTTCTTAAGTAGTTTGCCTGTTAACTACCTTCTCAATATGACATGACTGATTTTTTAAATTTTCCAAGCACCTGGTAGCAAATTTATAAGCTGAATTTTGATATCTTCTCATATGATTCAAAAAAACACATCATTCCTCATTATTAACTCTCTTCTAACAAATGAATCATTTGACAGTAAATGTGTTTGATCTCGATTTTCTATATGACTTACTTAGAAATAGATAGAAATGAAAAAAAAAATATAGTATATTTCTCTGAATATTCAAGTCATGGATAAAACTAAAATCAATAGGGATGTTTTTCATCAGTTAGTGAATATTCAGACATCACAAGATGATATGGCTCCAAATTAATATGTCTTTTAAATTTTATCTAATTGATTAATCAGGTATTTTCAAATTTAAGGTTGATTGTTTAGATCTCAAATCAAATTAGCAATATTGAATCTAGTAGGAGGTTGCTTACTAATTAATACAAGTTCTTTGTAAACTGAAGCGCATTAGAACTGCTCAACTATAACTTCAACATTACAACATTAGAGTTGGTTCATTAATCTATGAGTTAACAATATTTTTTTTTCTAAAACAAATTAATTCTTCTTATTTTGTACATGATTCAATCTAAAATCAAAACGCCATAAAATTTTATTGTTTTTTATTTTAAAAATAAAGACAAATGACAATGTATTGAAGCAATAATCAGAACTAAAAATAAATTTTTACATGTAAACCACACTGATATATAAAAGCAAAATTAACATATTAAAAAAAACTTATATATAAAAGCAAATCTGACATAAAAATAGAATTATTGGTTTTTAAGGAAGAAAACTTACACTAAATCAAAGTCGGGTATGTACTCTTCAAAGAACTTAATCTATCTAGAAAGATTGTGCCTAATTATTTATTAGACCCAGTGTAGTACGAGAAAAAAAATTAATAATTTTGATGGCTCTCTAAAAAAAACATAAAAAAATCTAAATATAATTACAACAAACCTATAAAATATATCCAGTTAATTAAAAAAAATATTCATTATAACAAGAATTTAAAAAAAAAGTAAAACTAGAAGATTTAAAAGGGGAAAAGCGAAAAAAGCTAAATTATTAAAAACACTTCATCAAACTTTTAACAAACATCCCAAAATAAAAATTAAGTTTGAATCATCGATTATCTTGTATTGATAAAAAATGAATTAATTAAAGGCTTTGCTTACTTACCTTTTCACCTTACCAGTTATATTTTTATTTTTATTTTTATGTTTTACTTTTTATATTAGGGAGAGAAGACTGCAAAGATAATTGAATTGAAAAGGTTATTTATGTTTTTTCTTTCCACGTGTAGAGCATGAAATAATGAGTTTTAAAGTCAAAGGAAAGCAAATGTATGTTTAATTCTTGTATACAAGGAAATAGTAATTTATTATTAGAAGGGCCCATCTATTTAAAATAAAAAATATTCCACCTTCCCACACTTAAACACTAATGTTTAAGTAATAATAAAAAAAATTAAAATGTTTTGTAAGGATCCGGGCCCCTGCTTGCCCCTGCTTGCCCCTGCTTATATGTACACATACTTATAGCCTCCCATGATATTCAGAAGCCTTAATTTGGAGTCGGTGTTCCACTGAAAGAACAACCTTTGTGGATCCAGATCAATCTACACTCTTTCCTTCTTCTATCATGCCTGATGCGCGCGCTTCTATTGCACATGTTAACAAAGAAATCATAGCTAAACTATCATTAAAAAATAAATTTGTTAAGCCAGAAAATATATTTAATCATTATGGATTAAAAAAATGGTAAATTTAACAGCTATTTTAAATTTTTAATATTATGATAAAATTAAGGGTAAAATATTTTTTATATTTTATTTTATCCACTATAATGATATAAAAAAATTATTTTATTTTATACAGCACTACCACGAATACAATTGCATCTTCATCTCATCTTCTATCATATTTTCCTCTCATCCCTTGAAAATGGTAATCAAACATTATTCTGTATCTTAATATCAACATGCTGCTGAAACAATTCTGAGCGATGAGGTAAGATTACTTTTAATTATATTTAAATAAACTCAGTGCATGGTAAGGGATGATGATACTATGCTGTTTTCAAGAAAGGGTGTCACAAAAATTTATAATAAAAAAAATACATAAAAAGGGCCCAACCGGGTTCGAACCGGTGACCTATTGATCTGCAGTCAATTGCTCTACCACTGAGCTATGGACCCTTGTGCTTATGATGTGAGCTAAATGTATATATATATATATATAAAATGTTTTTACGACGTCAACAGTCACATTCTCGTCCGAGTGTGACGTCGTTTACGCTAAAGGGAAATGGAAGAGAGCGTACAGAAGTGACTTGAAGGTTACTTTAGGAAACAGCGTGTAAACTGTATTTTTAAAAATTATTTTATATTTTTAATTTTTTAATATATTTTTAAATAAAAAACACTAATCATCATCACTACAATACTACTACACACATTTAAAGTATGGTTTTGGTAATGGGCAGCGTCAATAGTGTAATGTCAATTTAACCTTGTGATATGGTATTTTTCACATACTATATTTGCTATTTCAAAATTAAATTGGAGTGGAGAAGTTTTTTAATCTTTTTTGCACAGTGTAATGTCTAACATGCCCTCAAAATTTGAATTTAGTTAATTGTTAGGGCAAAGGCATATTCGACTTTTTCTTCCTTAACAGTTACGCTGACCATCATCCCTTCCGAAGGATAACATGGAGGTTCATTTACCGAGGTGGCACGTGTGATTTATATCAAGGTGGTTAGGTGAGGGTTAGATTTTTTTTCTCCCTCTTTCCCTTGTAAAACATGTTAATCCAGCAATAATTAAGGGTAGTTCTCCCTTTTCTTTTTATTTCAATTATAACATCATTTTTTTATTACTTTTTATTTATTTTTTATTTTGGATTTTTTTTATTTTATTCCTTAAAATTTTATTCAATTTAATATTTATATCAAATTTAATTCTTATTATTTTAAAAAAATATGTATCGTTTGATTTTTATATGAGATTTGAATTTTATTTTTTAATTGCTTTTTTTTTTTGTTCTTTTCTTGAAATTGATTTTATTTTTTATTTTATCCTTAAACATGTATTTAGAATTAAGCATTATTTTTAATTTTTTTTTAGTGATTCAAGTCTTATGATAAGGTTATAGATATGAAATTTTAACTTAGATTAATATTAATTTTTTTATGTATTTTATTTTTTAATTTTATCTTGAGTTTATTAAAAATTCAAAAAAAAAATACTTTTTATGACGATATCCTAACTTTGTAGTCCAGACACATGTTTGTCATGCTAACTCAAACTGGATTAAGTTTTTACATCATTTTATTATTTTTTATTTTTTTAATGTTAAATTTGCTTCTCGCTTTTTTTTATTTTTTATTATAAATTTTTCATGCCAGATTGGGTCAAGCCTTTTTTTAATTTATTTTCATCTAACTTATATATATATTGCTTTAAAATACATTAGTAATGTTTTAACATTAATTTTTAGATAACAAAAAAAGTCAACTCGGCCGCAGCAAAGACGGGACACCCATCTAGTTTTATTCACTAAAATTGGTTGATAAAGCAGCCCGCTACTGAGGCCTGTTGTAACTAGCACTGATTCTCGGTGCAAGCTTTTATTTTCTTGAAATTATTTAGTTCCAATCATTTCCATGTTTTTGCGATCAATTAATGTGCCACTTCGATTTGTTTGTTGTTTGAATTTTCCGCAGCAATCATGTTGCAGAGAATCGATATTCAGATATGAGAAGTGGGCTAGCAACATTCTCTGCTTGAAAGATTTTTTTAAGCGTTATTTTCCATTTTTAATCTACTGTTTCTCACGACCTTGAATCATAACACCGGTCTGGAAAATTGATAATTAAACTGATTTCCAAATGGCGTTTTTTCATTTGTTGTTGGTGTATGAAACCAAGGGATACAAAATTTGAAATTTCTCACCTGGGAAGCCGTCAACAAGTAGAATAGATTCATGGAAGTATATTTTCTCAGAATCTACCTCTTTTGAAGGTAAGAAAGAGGATGCTGATATGATTCGGCCGTTAACAAGTGCATTTTATGATCAAGGAACCAGTGTTTTCAGCACAAACAACAACAGCGACGCCAGAATACTCGTAAATTTAAACTTATCAGGATGCTGATGCCGCCACCAGGAGAAAAGAACCAACGCTCCAGCAATTATTCTCATATAAAATAATTTAGAAACAATCAGTTGCACGCATATGGGAAAAGAAATTATTATAGAAGAAAGGCAGACTAGCTTTTCGTTAGCAAGTCCATGTATAAAAGGAACTATCCACACCAACACTTCAATGACAATGCCAAGACTGGAAATAGAACAGGGTTGTAAGAACAAATCTAAGAAAGAGTCAAACATCCATTTGCAGAGTTGTAGAAACAAATCCTGGTTTCTCTACCATCATATGATGATACACCATAGATTGCAAACATAGCTATAAGAAACACACATCCCATAAGTTCATTACATGACGGATCATAGGAATAGAACCAGAATCACCAGACCGGTTCTAGAAGAGGACTGAAGGGTAAAACTCAAACAAACAAACCAATCTCATAATTCAGTCGGCTTCATTGCCACAAGCCATAAGCATTTCGCTCAGATGTAGAGTGCATCAAACTCCACAGCGAAATTGGGAGACTTTTATTTAGCTGGCACGGCTTCTAATGACATCGAGACCCATTTCAGTTGGATCGGTTGCCTGCAACTCTACCTGAATACCATCTAGTTCTCTCTTGAACCTGTCCTTAGAACTAGCATAAATCATCTTGCTTCTCACCCTT
Organism: Populus ilicifolia; assembly: GCA_015708895.1. Taxonomy (NCBI): domain Eukaryota; kingdom Viridiplantae; phylum Streptophyta; class Magnoliopsida; order Malpighiales; family Salicaceae; genus Populus; species Populus ilicifolia. The sequence continues at coordinate 310,288 of SRLM01000606.1, read as the reverse complement.
GATGTGTCGGGAGACCTTTGTTAACCACAAAGAAAATTATGAGCGTCAGTTAAAAGTGAGAGCCCAAAAACAATAAAAGCGCAAGCACACACAAATATAAACAATGTTACATTTCATTACCATGCAATGAAGAAAATTCTGCTCTTCTGGACATTCTCTGCAGTGACAAAATCAAAATCATAAACAGCAAAGCGACACTCATCAGCAGGGAGGCTTGCAGTAAAATCTTCATAGCTTTGGGCAGGCTCACCAAGCTTCTCCACAATAACCTGCTTCTGCTTTTCCTCAATCTTATAAACTATGAAGCGGTAAGTTCTTTTAGCCTTCAGCTCCAAAAATTTCAGCTTGCAGTCATCATGCACTGCCATACCAGATGCTGCGTTGGCCTGTACACAGAGAGAGACACAACACACGGTAAGATGGGGAAACAAAGAATGAAAGCGCTCACTCAGGTGAGCGATTCCTGAACGTTCCCAAAAAACAAAGACCCTCTATTATCATCTCTTTGATTCTTTCTTTATTAACACAGTAGGCGAGATCGATACCACACAAGCTTCTAAATTAACAGAGCTAATAAATTTGTTAATGTACCAAGACTTAATAATATTCAAAGTTACGACATTAGTCTATCAAATCTTGCAAATACTGATAAAGGGACCACATTGATTGCAAAAAGATTTCAAATTTTGAAGTTTTAGTACATTAGTAATGAAACCGAACCATACCCTAATCCTCACATCTCACGGCCAACAAAAAAACAAAAAACAATTTACAAATCAAGATGAGACAAAAATCAGCAACTGTTTATTTATGAATTCAACATCACGCTTACTTACAGAAAATACACGAGACACGATGGGTCAAAATTAAGAGCATCAACTAGTACGAAGTAGCATAAGATCTATCATTTTTAACCATGTAGTAGTAGTGGAAGCACAACGACAAAAGAAATTAGAGATAAAATCTCAGATCTAAAGCATCATCGGTCTTCAGTCGTCACTTAAAAACAGACAAAGAATAATAGAGATCAAAACATGTAAAGTACTAAAAAATACACTCACCATGATTTTGCTTCCTATAGGGATCAGAGGCAACAATAACAAGGCAAGGAAAACACCAGATTCACAGAGACAGAGACACAGTTTGTAGGGTTTTGCTTTCTTCGATTCAACACAGGCTTTTACTTTTTGAGAGATAATGGAGGTTCTCCCCTGTGTCTCTCTCCCTCTTGCTGGTTTCTTTTTCTTTATTTCTCAGTAAATGGAATTCAGAATTTAAAAGTTTATTAAATTATAATTTGGTTCTTATATTTTTAATATATAAACAATGTAGTTCTTATATTCTTACAAATAATTAACTACTCCCTCTACTTTTTATACCTTTTTTCTTATAACTTGGTGCCGCTGTTTATTTTCATCGGTGAAATGTAGAGTTGGCGCTGATCTTTCTGTTATTTTTTCTTCATGGTTTTTAATTAATTATTTTTTAACCTGGACAGATTAAATTATTTGTTTTAGAAACATATAGGGACTAGATTATAATTTACTCATTTTACGTCTTACTAATAAATTTAGGACTTAATATAACTTAGTCCCCATACTAGAACTAACCAATTAATTTATATAGCATCAGAATTCAGAAATAATACAATAGTTATCTGATGGGAATATAATTAGATTGACAATCTAAGGATGAAATCTGAAATCTATGAAAAGATGAGGATCGATCAATCATTGTTGATAATATTAAGGGACTAAGCTATAATTAAGTAATAACTTTGGGATATTTCTGGTGGCTCCATTAATTTATAATCCTCTGATGCAAGTAAATCGATAACATGATGCTCCAGCGCCACAACAAGGATAAAGTATGCCTAACCAATGACAACCAGACACTTGTTATTTCTTTTTGAAAATTAATTAGTATTTGGTATTGTTTTTAAAAAATATTTTTTATTAAAAAATATATTAAAATAATATTTTTTAATTTTTTAAAATTTATTTCTAATACAACCTATCAAAAAATTTAAAATATAAAAAATAAAATCATTTTTTTAATATATAGTAAGCCACGTTACCAGACTCAATCCATCTTTTAAACTTGTCAATTCATCTTTTAACTTTCATCTTATTTGTATTTGTATTTAGTGTTAAAAATACTTTTAAAAAATTAAAAGATATTTTTTTCTTTACTTAAAATTAATTTATTTTATATTTTTTAATATATTGATATTAAAAATAAATTGTTTAAAAAATATTTTTTAAATATATTTTTAAATAAAAAATATTTTTAAAAATAATTATTTTCATAAAATCAATTAAATTACGTTGCTTTCATTTACCCAAAGGTTTTTTTTAGAAGAGAGCTCTTGTTATGGTTGGGCCGAGCCATTAAACTTCCTTTAATATTTTTTTTAATGTAAATTTTGGATGTTTCAAAATATATATATATATATATAATTAAGATTTTTTTTTAAATTATCTGAAATGTAATCTTATATTGATTTGATGTATTTAAAAGAATTTAATATTTTTTTCAAATGTTGACCCAAGTTTTAATGTAGAAAATTAAAGAATAAACAAACTTCCTTAATCATTAATAATTGAAAAATTAAAAAGGGAAAGAGAGAGTATTAAAATAATAAATAAGAGTAGAAATTCTCTTATCTCGTTGGAAGGATGTCATCACATAATTATCTATGATTATTCATGTCTCTAGCAGGACCACTTGATTAAACATGGAGGAAAGTGAGATAAATGTCCAATACTATTTGAAGGATTTCTCTTTGAATAACAGGTATTGATGCAATTGGTTTAATAAGATTTTTTTTTAACTCTTATTCCAACTTGGGTTCATCCCTGCAGTAATAGAATGAACTGAGTTGTAGACATAAAGGCGTATAAACTCAACAGCAGCCCTGTTGAATCAAACAGGAAAAAAAAGGCGCTGCTGAGTTATTTATAATCATAATACTTTTTCCGTATAAATAACAAAATAAATTTCATTCTATGAATTACATTCTTCTGATATTTTAAATATTCCAAAAAATTCCATAACATTTTTTTTTAGGTGGTGCTTGTAAGAAAATAACTTCATTCATTAATTGATTCATAATATTTTATATTTTTTATTGATAATACTTTATCTATCAATACTATTAGAACAAAGAAAGAATTGCTAAATTTTCTTTTCTTGGATCATATATATATATATATATATATATTTCTGTCAATTTGATATGAAATTTTATTTGCTCAAAAAAATTTCTTTTCTTTGAAGAATAGGAATCCTTGATGAATGATATTAAGAATCATTATTATTTCAACGCATGGAAAGGGGGTGGAAAATTCCTTTGCCTGAGTAGAAGAATAAAAAGACAAATAGAAAAATATTCCCTATAATATTTTATTTCTTTCATTTAACCTTTTCTTTTCCATCTAGTTTACCTTATATTTAATATTAATATTTAGTTGAATTTGATTATATTAGAATAGTAAAAGGCTATGAATATCACAACTAAATATGTGAATACTGATATAATGACACCACTCTAATTTAGATGGGAAAAGAGAGGATGAACTCAAATAGTCTTCTTTCCAATATACATACTAAATATAGAAATGTGGTATAAATAATTCCCCTAATTTGATATAAAAAAATATAAATAAAAACAAAACAAAAGTCTTTTCACAATTTTTTTATCATACAAAATCTATAACAAATTTTTTTTCTTTTTAAGAAATTAAAAAAAAAAAGATAAAAACTTGATGTTGATAAATTTATAATCCAGAAATTCATTTCAAACAATTGAACCTTCTCAAACTTTTTTTTTAAATAAAAAAGATTTATGCTAAAATAACAAATGTCAAGAATAACAAAAGGCTTTGGACACGCAATGGGTCTTGAGGTACTATTTCTGTATCTTTCTAATCAAATCTGTCCATAATAGAATTACTTGTTAATGATTGATCGAGTTTGATAGATTTATTTTTTAAAACAAAAGGTTCTGGTACTGAGAAATACTATCAATCACTTGACGCGCCAGAGGGGCCATATAGAATCTATAACCCATAGGTTTAACAGAAACAATTTCGGAGACTGCATAAAAATGGGCCTGGGTCGAGGTAATGCTAGGGCAAGAGCTGCTAGTTCATCGCAGAGCTACCTTGATTAATAAATTGATTTCCAGTTAATATTATGTTTTACGGTTGATGTTAATTTTTAAAAAACTCTCGTTTACTCTTCATTTTATAATAACTTTTCTGAAATAACTACTCCCTTCATTATCATTGTTGACTATTTTTTGCAGAAAAAACACAAATTATTCATTAATTGATGTTGACTTTGAACTAGCATCTAGAAACACTCCTTGAATTTCTTTTAATGCACAAGATTGATATAGGGAGGGCATTTTTAAGATCAGCTATAGAGGGATCAAGGGTTTTTTCCTTAAAAAAAATAAGAACAGAGTTTTATTCTAGTAGGTCATTCGTTTTCCAACTCTATATTGCTTATTCTTGTATTACATATTTAAAAAGGACACAGAAATGTGGTATGTATAAAACTTCAAACTTTCAAAATGACTAAATAAAATAGAACAACTAAAATTGTGAAAGGCCAATTGGCTAGGATTAAAGAAAAGCAAGACTTCTGATGCAAACACGAGGAAGTGTCAAAGCATCCATTTTCGAATTGTATAGAACAAATCCAGGTTTTATCTACCATCAGATGATGATACACCAGAGATTGTAAGCACAGCTATAAAGAAACACATCGCAGAGGTTCATTACAAGATCGATCATAAAAGCATAATCAAAGACACTGGTTTGGTTCCAGAAGAGGACTTTAAGATAAAACTCAAACAAACAAACCAGTATCATAATCCAGTCAGGTTCACCGCCACAAGCTATGAACATCCCGCTTATACGTAGAGTGCATAGAGTCCTCCACCGTGAAAATGGGAGACTTGTATTTAGCTGGCACGGCTTCTAATGACATCGAGGCCCATTTCAGTTGGATCGGTTGCCTGCAACTCTACCTGAATACCATCTAGTTCTCTCTTGAACCTGTCCTTAGAACTAGCATAAATCATCTTGCTTCTTACCCTTGATGTGTCGGGACACCTTTGTAAGCCACACAGAAAATTATGAGCGTCAGTTAAAAGTGAGAGCCCAAAAACAATAAACGCACGCGTGTGTGTGCGTATAAACAATGTTAGATTTCACTACCATGCAATGAAGAAGATTCTGCTCTTTTGGACATTTTCTTCAGTCACAAAATCAAAATCATAAACAGCATAGCGACACTCATCAGCAGGGAGGCTTGCAGTAAAATCTTCATAGCTTTGGGCAGGCTCGCCAAGCTTCTCCACAATAACCTGCTTCTGCTTTTCCTCAATCTTGTAAACTATGAAGCGGTAAGTTCTTTTAGCCTTGAGCTCCAAAAACTTCAGCTTGCATTCATCATGCACTGCCATACCAGATGCTGCATTGGCCTGTGCATTAAATAGATATAACATATGGTAAGATGGAGAAGCGATGAAACCACTCATGACATGTTTTAACAAGAATCTCTCTTATAATTTGATTGATCCATACTTTATTAACATGATAAGCCTTAGGGGTGGAGAAACAACATAAACAGCAGAGCTTCTACATATATGGTATTAATTAATGCATAATGGATCGCAAATTGCTACACATAATATCCAAAGTTGTGACATCGGTCGTCAAAGTTTTTAAGAGAATAGAAAGAAAGAAGTTGCAGACTGGAAGCCTTGAACATTCAAGAAGATTGAAAGATAACAGCACCACATTGACCAGGATTTTTAAAATTTATGAACACCCTGGATCGACCTTTATTGAAAAGCCCATATTTTCTCCCTACCAACACATTACGGATTCAGTAATGGACCATGCATATTCTCACAGCCATTCCACTCACATAAATGACTGGAACAAACTTCCTATCCTATGAGGCAAAGTAGAAGGCATTCAGACGATAAGGATAAAATCACTGAAGGCATTAGGTTTCTAAGCTGAAAACTTGAACTCTGTTTGTTATTAAGTAATAGAGAATAGAAAAAAGAAGTGAAGTTGCAGCACATAGGAATTTGGGGCAATTCGTAACCTACTAGTTGATGTTTGACAAGACTAAGTAAAAAAACAAAGCCACTACGTAAAAAACAAACACTTAACCGAGGCGTTTGCCAAGGGAAAAATAGATTTTTATTATTATTATTACTTTTACATAAAAATGAGACAGATGTATATAGCTAAGTGAAGCTCTAGCAATGTTAGCAACATGTTAATAATAAATTAAGATTAAAAAAAAATAAGGGATCAAAATCAGCCATTTTAGACTACAATTGTGCAGACAAGGATTCCATTAAGAACAAAAAAAGAAAAAAAAAAGAAAAGAGAGTTTCAGATAAAAGATGGTATCATGTCTGAATCGTCATCTTGGAACCAAACTAAGATATAAAGCAGAATAGGCCGAATACCCTAATCCAACTTGTTTTCGCCATGTTAATGGTTTTTCCAGTTTCCAATCCATGTACGTACTATTTTCCACTCGATTGCACGCTAACAAGAATTTTGCAGGATCGTGGGCTATAATTCCTCATTCTTTGTTGGTAAGCAAAGACAAGATGGAATTTGATGCAAATAGCACCCGACATATATAGATCAAATTAAAAAAACAAATCAAGATCAATGGATCAGACATTAAAAAAAATATCAAGTCTCCAAACCAGAAGATATTAAGTCGAAAGATCTGAGAATCAAAATAAAGTAGGGCAAAATCAGATCTATAAAATTTAACTTGATCGCCTGTAGTTGCAAATCATAGATCAAAACCAAGAATTTGTTCGATGCCATATAGTAAAGAGTGAGAAAGAAGAGACTGACCATGGTTATAGGAGGAACGGAGATTGTCTACGAATGAGTTGGATAAATATCGCACACGGTAATATAGAGAGAGATTTGTAGAGGGAGAGAGAAAGAGAGGGGAAGGAGTTGGGGTTTGCTCAAATTGTGAGATAAATAGAGAACAGGGTGGCGTGATCCTTTTTTTTTTTTTCTTCCGATAAGAATTCAAAATAGGTAAGCGGTAGCGTTGTTTTTCAAATATATTTATTTAAAAATATATTTAAATAATATTTTTCAAAACTTATTTTTAATATTAATATATTCCAAAAATAAAAATAAAAAAATAAAATTTTTAAAAACTCCAATTAAAACACCCCGTAATTATCATCATGATTTTGCTCATGCGTGACAACAGGACATCGTACCGACATCCAATTATTATTATTAGACACATGATGTCTTCGTAAAAATGCTATTTTACGAAAAGAAACTTATTATGTACATTTAGCCTTTTAAATAATTTATAAATTAAACCAATAAATACATTAATTATATATACACACACATAATTATATATATATATAGATAGATAGATAATATATATATATATATATATAATTTTCTTTTTCCGTCTTTATCTCTGCGTGCATTTTCCTATGCTACCAATACTATCAAATTATTCGGTGTTGATGCATGCAGGCTTTCTTATATGACACCACCGAAGCTGTTTAAAATGTTGATGTTGTAATTTTAAGAGGTGTAACTTAATTAGTTATATCTAAGTTAGATTTGAGTTTATTTTTTAAAGTTTATAAATTTTATGATTATTAATTTTATAATTTATAAAATTAACTAAGATAAAAATAAAGTGACCCGAGTATTTATATTAATCGGTGAATCCAAGGGCTACGCTTTGTGCGGTCCTCTTATGAAGCTGCAGCCAGAATGGTTTTGAAAGAAATGGATGGTCAGTCATGATATTATGCTGCTTGTTTAATGTTTTGTTCCACGGTCTATTCCAGTTGCTGTACATTATGCACATAAAGGGGTGAGGAGGAGGCGCGTGTGCTGCGTTCGATCCGTTACATAGAATGCGAATTATTTTTATATTTTTTTATTAAGGTAAATATTTGAATTAGTTTATATATATCGTAATTAATTTTAATTTTATAAATTTTAAAATTAATAATTATATAAATTTTTAATAATTTTAAAATCTATGATACTCAAGCTGTAACCTTGTGACTGGGTCATGGTATTAGAGCAGTACTGCTGGTGTTTGTTTAGAATCAGTGGGCTTGTTCAAGCAACATTTCTGCCATGAGAACCCAATCATCATGTGTTCTTTTACTTTTTAACTACTTTACTGCATGTCAAGATAACAAGAACATGTTCTTGATCATCTTCCAGAACTAAAAACTATATGATCATCCTCCCTTGAAATGGTTCCTCAAACATGTCAAGAAAGAAAGAAACGTTTTTGTTACTTCTATATGTCTCTCATTCTTTCTTTCTTACCCAGTTTGATGTTGTTTGAAGCTCTGGTCAGATGGGACTCGGTTTCTTTGAGTGGAAAATTAGTCAGGTTCTTGATGGAGTTTTCAGGGTGGTTGAGATGGGGCAGATTGTTTTACCCTGTAGGAAACTAGTCTGGAGTTCCTTGGTTATTGTACTCTAAGGGGGGAGGGCGTGCTGCAATTTGAGACCTGTGTTCACTTTCAGATGTGTTCAAAATTCAAATGCCCAGTAGTGTACCAACTACCATGCCTGGTGTGACTGATAAAACTTGAAAACCAGCACGCTACTAAGAGCAGTGCTGGTGGTGGTTCCCTCTCCTATTTGAACGCTGTTTGCCTGAAGAAGTAGGCTGGCAAGGACTCTAAACACTGCAAGCCTTGCCCTAAGCCATCAGTTCTGGTATACTGCATGTTAAACAAATCACAGGTAAAAGAATGGATGAGAATTGGAACGGTGTGAATTGGTGACACTCTATCCATTTCCCTTTACCAGAAACCTGATGTGGCGGGTCTTAACAAATGGATGGATTCAGACTTGAAATGCCCAGCAGCTTCTCCTTCTAGGATTAGCAGAATCCTAAATGATTAGCTCACATAATTTCAAAGCCTTCCGTTTCTCCGCAATCTCTCACGCCATCTAACTCTTCTTTATTTAACATCTTCTACTTTTCCCGTAATCTGTTCTCGAAATTTCCATTATATTGGTAAAGCCATTTGACCCCTTGGTACTTCAATTGCTGGCTACTTCATAACCTAAAAGCTCCAAAATGCGAACACTCAGAATCGGCCTTCTTTACACTTGAGATTCCAAAACCTCCCACTAATTGCACAGTACCCAAACATCAAGATGGTTCTCAACTATTCGAGGAATTTCCCTTGAATGTACCCGCAATGACAATGACAACGCTGGTAATCATACTGGCGACAGAAACTGGAAGAGACGGCCGCAGGCACTGTAATAATTATGAGTTTAAATGTGTAGCAAGTTTTGCTATCATCTTGTTGGGGGGGAAAATTATTTGGGTACCAAAGAAAGACAAGGAAGAAAACAAAGTTTTTTTAAAAAACGATGCATGAGGAGAAAGATCTTGAGGTAAAACATGGAGTGTAAAATGGATACACAGTCGACTAAACAAGGCATCTTGGCTGGGGCAAAGGAAACACTTGAAATGCAAGAAACGCAGCGTGTGACAGTAACCGTTTCTCAAGCCAAGAAAGGGTTCGAATCTTGTATTCTGTGGTGAAAGTTAAAATCCATCAAATTGGTCCTCTAATAATGCAATCCATTACACAGTCTATGAGGTAGCATATTATCACAGTTCTCAGCCTCTGCCCACTGAAATAAACAGTTCTCTTCATTTGGTAACATTTCATTGTTGATAAATGCAGAATTGCCTTGCACCAGATGAAGATGAAGAGCGGTGCCATCACCGAGGGCCCTCAACTTTTGAGATTCTGTTAACTGGAATCCACTCAATTTCGTTTTATTGGTAATACTGGGGATAAAACTTTAAACTAAGATCACGAACCCTGGCACCTGAGCAAACTTTACAATAATGTAACTTCTCCTTTTACAATCATTAAGTCAAGTTGCTCGTTCAGGCAAAAGCATGAATACAATCAAGTGCTTAGGCAAAGTATAAAATCAAATGCATTAACTTTCTCCTTTTACAAATTCTTCTCTCTACAAGAGTCCTAATTTGTCTTGCAATACGCTTGTAGCAACATTTGGTCATGCTCACCCTTTTGGTTTCCTAACCACCCAACAAAATTGGGGAAATCAAAGAGAATCGTACTCGATCACTCCATGTTTTTTGCCACTTCAACAAAGATCAGCCTTGCATAACAATCTGTATGCCAAAACAGGAAAAAAAAAAAAAGAATAACAGATGAAAAATTACCAAAATGGCAGGAGTGAAAAATCAGGTAAACAAGTGTTGTCAATGCTTTAAGTCGCATACTTCACAAGAGCAATGACCATTTCAACTTAATCATGCATAAAAAGCAGTAATATGATGAGTTTTGACAGAATAAGATTGGTGCTGATGTTTCAATTTTTTGTATGCAACTTGAGGAAAATTAAAGTGGACTTAAATCCAAGAACTGAAAGAAGTCTGAGAGAGACAGAGGAAACACTTAAGCTTTCCATCATTTCAGTTTCCAGAAATCAAACAATAAGAAGCTGAAACAAGAAATCTGAGGCTGAGACACCACACTGTGAAAAACATAACAAAAATATATAAACGCATGAAAGATGAAAAGCGCATCAAGTTAATTCGATAACCATTAACAAAAATATATAAACGCATGAAAGACGAAAAGGGCATCAAGTTAATTCGATAACCATTACGGTGGTCAAGATTGAAACCATTTTAATGGATCTTGATGTATCTTTTGCTGCTAAATTATCTACAGTAATAGCAGCCTACTTAATCAGGTTCCCAGACATAATAGTCTCTTCTTCTATATGTATGCATGTGTATCCATATTACAGGCTTCACAAGAATTATCATCTAAGATGCTTAAACAATGCTATATTTGCTTTATAGAAAAGAACTAAAGCGTCTAGAATAAAGGCTTTCTTAGAGGACCAAGAACCATCTCCATTTTAGCAGGCCTGCAACCTCACCGCCATAAATGAGCAGAGGAGGAGGAAAAATCAACATCCTAGAACCAAATAGTTCTGGCAAAATCTACAGTCTTTTCTCCGTTGCCTAATTTCCAACAACTGATTTGCAACTACTTCAACCTAGCAAGTAGACTGCAAGTAGGTAGTATATTTCAATGAAGACTTTCATTACATAACATTAACTAATGTTAAGGCATCAACAGAAGAAAACGAGGGAAATACACCTTGAAAACAGAGAACTGAGGAAGTATAGGCTTATTCCACTATAAAAAGCTTAAAAAAAGAGTGGAAGTTCTTGCATCCAACTTGGATACAAAAGTTCTTGCATCCAACTTGGATACAAAAGTAAAGTGAAAAACTGGAGAGCCTATCCATTGCTGGAGAAACCCAATTTCCTTTTTCCAATATCGAATAAACTACTACCAAATAAACATTAAAAAAAAAACAAATGGAGAAGAATTTCCTATATCGAATATCTAATAAACTACTAGTAGTTAAACATAGAAAAAACGGAGAAGAAAGAAAGAAATACTCCTGCCATTCATGGCCTCCAATGCCTTGTGCGCATCGGTCTCTGACTCGAACCGTAACAAAACCAAACCCTTTTGGCTTTTGAGTTGTTGGGTATACAAACTAGCCTAGCTGCACAAACAATCAAATTTGTTTTGTAACAAGAAAAAACATGAATGAGTAAACGATTTCAGGTGCTGTCTTAGCAAGGAAAATCTCTTACCATCTTTAACAAGACCAAAGGGTGAAAACAAACTTTTGAACTCATGATTTGTTGTGTACGATGATGATCCACTGACAAAAAGCTGGAAGCCCTTTCATTTTGCAATTTTCTTCTTCAAAGTCCAGACAAGAGTGTATCTGGTATTCCTGTGGTTATAATTTAAAAAATATTTTTAGTTGGGTTAGATTGGAATAATATATATTTGATTAAAATTGTAGTTGAAATTAAAATTAAGTAAAAAATAATTTAATATATTTAATTAAAAATATTTTTGAAATTAAAGTTATAAAATAATTTTAAAAAATATATATTAATATTTATGATTTTTAATTTAAATATTGTAAATTTAACTATTACTATTATATCATAAAATAAATCATATGTTATATAAAATATTTTTTATTTTTTTATTAAATTATTTATAATTTTATTATATATAAAATTCATCCGACAATAACTATAGTTTCTATAATTTTTTAAATATATAAAAAAATTAGGTAAAGTATTATCAAAAATAAAATTAAGATTATAATAAAATTCATCTGACAATAACTATAGTTTCTATAATTTTTTAAATATACAATAAAATTAGATAAAGTATTATCATGAATAAAATTAAAATTATAATATGAGTAAATTTATTTCATTTTAAAAAAATCATTATTTATATTTATGTAACATAAACACTGTAAGTAAAATTAATTTACTGTACTAATTATTCATATAAACAGAATAATAAACTATAAATTAATTGTTCACATAAACAATAAACAATGTATAAATAATAATAATTGCTTATAAAATACTTTTACTTTAGCTTAAAATGAAGGAAATAAATACATCAAATTAGATGAGCACATGAATATTTCTTTCTCTTGACAGCAGGCGGGGAAACGTGAATTAAAAAATAGTAATTTTTTGCCTTACAAAACTGATAGTATAAACTTTGCTTTCAGTGAAATTTATTTTTAAAATTTATATTTTAAATACTTACCAAGTAATTAAAAATTATAGTTAGAATAAAATACAATTCCAACCACACTACAAAAAATCTTGAAAGTGAAACTGCTGCAGAGCCAGCGGGAACCAGCAAACAGCATTCCTTCAGTACAGGCCAGTAATTGAACAGTAGACGACATGTAGCTTAAAAAACAAGTGGATTATTATTTGATTCGTGATTTTAATAAATAAAAAAATTAGGTAACCATTTGTATTTGTAATCAAATTTTTCCAAGCTTACCTACCATAATAAATAAAAATAAATTTAAAAAAATAAATAAAAACAGCTTTACTTGAGGAATTTGCTCATGCTTTTCAAATAAAGATTACTTGTGGAAGTAATTTAAGATGTAAAACATTCTTTTACTCGGTAAGTTTGAATCCTCGTAAATATCGACTGTCTTAGGACATTATCACAAAGACAAACCTAGAATTGTGATTTTCCTTTCAAATTAAGGGAATTTGAGACGTTAATGTATTTAATATTTTTTTTATTTGAATACCTTTATTTTTCATATTAAATTAATTAGCATACCTTACTTTTACTAATAATAATACAAATACTTTGGGCAAATTGATGTGTTTGCTAGAAGATGAGCGGTGATTTTAATATAATATTAAAAATTAATTTAAAACAAAGAAAAATGTTTTTATTTGAGTTCTTTTTGGTTTTTTCTTTTTATTTCAACTTGGCAAATTTAATGATCAGATTTGTTTGGCAGATATCTCTTCTGATGTCCTCTGAAGTCTAAATATCGCATAAACAATCTCCATCCAGTCAACCCTGCTTTCTTCATAATTTAGTAGCTTATCCTTGCACGCATAGAATTCATTTTAGAATTGGCATTGCTCTTAATCCTATCAACAGACCTGTACAATGGAAACCATATTTACCATAAATGAGGTGCGTGTCCATGGAAATCACTGCCAAGCTTTGGAGTTTCGAGCTAAACCTCCCAGATCGTAAAAGGCACAACCATTTTCCCAGTTATTATTGTTGTTGTTGGGTAAAAAATCTCTCCCGTCTTAATTCATGGTTGCTATTCCTTGGGGAGCCTGCGAAATTACTGCTGTTGATAGTCATATAATCAGATTGAAAAGCACGTTTTACCAGAAATCCAATATGGTGAGGAGATGGCATGATTGAAATTTGTGACAAAGGTGCATATCAATTTTCTTTTTGGCTTTTCATCTATAGAATTGGTAAAAGGAAGGAATTTCTTTGGTTATGCTTTGTTTTGTTCTTGCAGATACATGAAGAGACAGAGGAAGAAGTTGCTATGCCACCAAGCAATGAATAAGGATGAGTAAATACGCAGATCCAAACTCCCCCACTTACAATTTATAAACCCTAACACTAACACGCATGGTTAGGGAAACCCCAACTTTATCACAACAACAATTCAAGAGCTTGTAAACTTAGTAACAGCCTTGGTACCCTCGGAAACAGCATGCTTGGCCAACTCTCCAGGCAACACCAACCTCACAGCCGTCTGGATCTCCCTTGAGGTAATAGTGGGCTTTTTGTTGTACCTGGCTAACCTGGAGGATTCCTGTGCTAGCTTCTCGAAAATATCATTAATGAAGGAATTCATGATACCCATAGCCTTGCTGGAAATCCCTATGTCTGGATGAACTTGTTTTAGGACCTTGAAGATGTAAATCTTGTATGTCTCCGTGCTCTTCTTCACCCGCTTCTTCTTCTTGTCTCCGGCAGCAGCGCCGCCTCCTTCTTTGGGAAGCTTCTTCCCTGCCTTCGGCTTCTTCTCTGCCGGGGCTTTCTCTGCCACCGTCTTCTTCTCCTCGGCGGGCTTCTTCTCGGCGGGCTTCTTCTCCGCTTTTGGTGCCATTTCGAGAGAGCTTGGTTGCTAGGAGTCTAGAGGAAGAGGAGGAGATTTTTTTGGGAGGTTGCTTTCTGTGGGAAGAGTTGGGGAGGGATGGTTTATAGAAACAGGATGTGGTTGTGTGATTGGTTGCTGAGATTTTACACGGATCGCCGACGTGGAGTTTTTGGAGCGTTGGATGGGGTTCGAAAAAGTTAGTTAATCGATGGTAGAGAGCGTTGAGGTGAGGGTGGCATTGGCCGCGGAACAGTAGAAAATGGGAGTTTACTTTTTCGAAGGTTGCCATTTTTTAATCTAAATTCTAAAAATAATGCTTTTTTTTTTCAATTTGTTTTTTTGAGCAAGAATTCTTAGAGATACGAAGTATAAAACTAAAAGTAATGGGGAAATAGTAATTTATAGTGTTTTTGTTTTTTATTTTAATTTTTTTATTGATTTTTTTATTTTAATTTTTTATATAATATATTTATAAAAATTTAGAATTAATAATTTATTTTAATTTGAGTTTTATATGATTTTGATAGTATTAAAAAAAATATCTCAGTATTCAATTAGTATCAGAAAAATATTTTAGTCCTGGTTTATTTTTAAAAAAAATTAGTTGAATAAAAAATAATTTTAAATAAAATTTATTTATTAAACTTTTTGAAATCAATGATCCGGATTAAAAAATTGATGAGATAATCTTATTTGTCCTAGTTTGTAAGTTGTTATTTTTTTAATTGAACTCAATTATATTATCATTTATTTTTTATTATATAACTAAAAAATAATTTTAGGGAAAAAATTATTAAATTTTAGAAAATCCATTAGCTTCATGATGTTATGACGAGTTTAATTTTTTTTAATTTATTTTTTATTTTATCATTTGATGTTGTATTGATTGATAATTGAGTTTATAATTTGTTTTATTTTTTTTTCAGAGATTATCATAGTCTTTAAAAAAAAGTCTTAGTACTTGTTTAATGCTTGATTTTACAATCATTTTTTTTATTACATAGTTAAATAAACAATAGTTTATAAAAAAAATTATTAATTCCAATGAGATTCATTATCTAGATTGTAAGTTTAACATGTTAATTTGGGTTACTCAATTCACTAATTTAGTATGTTACCCATCAAATCTGATTTTTTTTAGTTTCTGTTGCTTTAATATTTCTAGTTATATTTTTATTTTGCCCTTTTTTAATGTTATATTTGTTGAAAAATAAAATTCATGATTTTTTTTTTACTCTTGATAAAGTTATCACAATGTTAAATAAATGTTTTTTTCAAGGTCAATAATCAATTATAAAAGCATTTAATGTTATCATAAAATTAAATAAAAATAATTAATAAAAAAAGTTATTAAATTCATTGAAATCCATAAACCAAGTCATTGATCAAGGTTGATCAAATCTAGCATTATCTCACTATAAAAAAATATTATTTTTTAAATTATATCATTTTTTACTGGATATTTGTATTATTTTTTAATTTATTAAGTTAAATAGTTTATTTTGGATCAGCTCTTATATAGTTTAATTTAAAATTTAAGTTATACAAAAAGTTAAGTTGATATATTTTAAAATCAAATTATTTAATTAAATTTAATAATATTATTAAAAAAATCTTTATACTTTTAATATTTTTTTATATTTAGAAAAAGAATAATCTAACCCATACGGGACATAGATGCATGTATTCAGAGTAGCAAAATAATCATCCCTTTCTACTTGTAAAAAATATTATATTTATAAGTATTTTGTTAGTTATTGTTATGCCGTTAAATTGTGTTTATTTTTTAATTTTAAAAAATATTTTAAATTAAAAAGTTGATATTTTTAGATATATATTTATATCAAAACTATTTGTTAAAAAATATTATTTTAATATATTTTTAAATTAAAAAAACCCTTAAAAAACACCAACTCTTGCAATTTCAAAAGTTTCTAATATGTTGATCTTGGGTCACGTGACGTATACCCCCTGGGTTTTCTGGGATTATGTTTGTGCTGGTAAGTGAGTTTGTGTACTGTAATGGTTTGTTTTAGGATAATTTTAATGGTATTTAAACTGTAATTGATAATATTTTATTAGATATAGTTTATCTTTTATTTATTAGTATGTCATGTCATTAAAAATCATGTTAGTGACATAAAAAAAGTTATCTTCCCTCTCCTTTTCATCTCCGTAATGAAAATTTCCTACAAAAATCACAGTTCACTCGCCCCACCCTCTCCTGTCAAGATCACAATTACCCTCTCCCTTCTTGTTTAAATTGGTTTACAAAATATATAGTGAAACTTTTAAGGCCAGATTATATTTTGAGATTCATTTATATTTGAGGTTAAGATTATATTATATTATATTTTGTGATTTAGCATTGATATTTTAACATAAAATATCAATATGTTTTTTTTTAAATAATTAAACATGAATGAGAAATTATTCTTGAAAAAAACTTTTAGATAACAAAACTTTTAAACTTAAAATAGCTTTCTAGATACTCATGAGTTTGAGTTTGGACAATGAAAAATAATTGTTATTAGAACCATGTTTGATCAATAATTTTTTTTAATTTCTGAAATATTATAATAGTAAATGAATCAACACATGAATTATGTGATGGAAATAAATATTATTATTAACATTTCATGAATAATAAATATTCATGAATTATAAATAATTTATGAACTATAAACCTTCATAAATTATATTAAAATATATTTTAATGTTTTAATCTCCATGTATTATAAATAAGTATTTCAGATGGGTGGAAAAAAAATACAAGAAATTTCCTGAGTTCGTTAAACTTTAGTTTAGATTAGTTGTTTTATTAAGAACTTTAATAAATACTCTAATCAATATTTTTGTTTAGTTTGCATGCTATGATTATTTTTTTTATATTTTTTATAAGTTTATATATTTATTTAGTATACTATATACATACTAAATTTTTATAATAATTACATTATTGCTATATTTTATATATTTACATGGTTATAAACTAAACATATTTTTGTAAAATTTTTTACAACACCTCTCTCCCTCCACGTGAAGAGGACATTTGAGACTATATTTGAAAAATACTTCTGAAAATATTTAATTTTTTTATTTTAAATTAATATATTTTTGATATTTTTAAATTATTTTGATGTACTAATTTTAAAAATAATTTTTAAAAAATAAAAAAATATTATTAATATATTTTTTTAAAAAAAATATTTAAAAAAAAAACACCAACCACGCTCTCTCTTTCCATGGCGAAGCCAGCAGCCATCCCTCCCATTTAGGCAAAGATATATCGTCAGTCTCCTTACCTTAGTTGTCAAGAAATACAAGGATCTTGCATCTAACAAGCGTCAAATACTATACAAAATCTTCCAGATCGGAATATGGAATCTCTTTAGGTGCTGGTTTTAGTAGAATTTGTAACAATTTTTTTCCATTGCTTGCAAATATGGCAACGATGGTGACAATGGTGATGTGCTTTTCCTATCTTATCTTGATTGATTTGATAGAAAAAGAATATGAAATCTGGCATGGACCTTCAAGATTTTGGCCAGAAATAAAAAATCTTGTCTGGTAATTTTTCAGGAATTGTTTTTTTGATAAAAATATAATTTGTTTATTTTTATATTTAAAAATTAATTTTTAAAAAATCAATATTTTTTTATTTTTTAACTCAGATTAATATTTTTTTATTTTAAAATTATTTTAATATGCTGATATAAAAAATAATTTTTAAAAAATAAAAAATATATTATTTTGATATATTTCTAAATAAAAAATACTTTAAAAAATAATCACAATCACACTTTTAAACAGACTAATAATGAAATATTATCGAGTTTATTTGGTGACGTGAACTATTATTTTAGGACTGTTTGGAAATATAATTATGATTATGGTTTAAAATATTTTTTTTTTAAAGTGCATTAAAATTATTTTTTTTAATTTTTTAAAAAATTATTTTTGAGGTTAACATATTAAAATAATCCAAGAAGATCAAAAAATTAATTCTTGAAAAAAAAATTAATTTTTTTAAAAACACAGGTTCACACAAGTTTTCAAGCAAGGTTGAAGATTTGATATATCACTAGCTATTTCATCTATACTCCGTCAAATGTTTGATATATTTTTTAAATAAAAAAAATTAAACACATGTCTAATATAATTTTTTAAATTAATAATATAAGTATGTATAAAAAAACTTCATATATGTATTTAATTAAATAAATTAAAAATTATATATACTAATAAATAAAAAAATTATTAATAATAACTAAACACAAAAAAGACGAAGCAAATCTACATCAAGACATTTGATTTTAAAACATGATTATTCACTTAATTGTATTAAATAAATTAAAAAATACTTATACAAAAACAAAAATAAAACAAGAAGGGGAATTACTTTCAATATAAATTAAAAAAAATTATAGATGAAAAAGCATGATTTTTCAAGAAGAAAAAAATAAAAAAATGGTTAGGCACTTAGAAAGGGCCTATGCAAGGGTTTTATTTTTAAAAAAAAAATCAATTGGTTTTTGCCCCAATATTTTTTGTAAAAAATTCAAACAATGTGTTGCCGATTTCAACCATTGTAATGCCCTGAAAAATAAGATCTATGCTTTTTTTTACTTAAAAATTTATTTTTTAACTTGATTTTGATTTTTAAAGAAATTTTAAGATGAAAAAAACATTTAAGTCGAACTTTCCTCGTTTCTATTTGAGAATTGTTTCAGCAGCTTTCGGTTGGCAGAGAACTTGAGTTCCTTTTCTTCGGATAGCAGCAGCACCTGGAGTCTTTTTGTTATTGAAGTAGCGACGACGGGTGCTCCTTGGCCACAACTTTCCTCAGCTACAGTGGCAAAACCAACAACAACCTCCTTTTCCCAGTGGCGGCAGTGTTGTTTTCAGCAACTTGATTTTTAGTCAGACCATCAGCAACCAATGACAACAGCTCCTCTCAACAAGCTGCCACTATGAGCAGCAGAAATCCTCTTCTCAGCAAGCTGTCATCGTGAGCAGCACAAGTAGCGTCCAACTTCCTATCTTCAAACAAGAGCAGCGTCCAATAGAGGTTCCCATTGCCAGCAGAAGGTAGACACGAGGAGGGAACGAACAACACAAGGCAAGACGAACAAAACAAGGAACCAGAGAAAGAATGGAGAGGAGGCAGCATTGATCAGTTTTTATCCAGCGAACAAAAAAATAAACAGAGAAAGAACAGAGGAAAACAAGTAGCATTTGTTAGCCATTACCCCATCATCCGACTTCTTCTCAGTGAACTTGGTAAGTTCTTCTTGCTGTGCATGCAAATTATAATTCACTTGCTATTATTGGTGATCTCTTCCACGTTGTTGGTACCTCATGACAATGATAGACACGGGGGGTGAACTGATAGGCTAATAATAAAAGTCGTGGGTATTGCCATATGTTTGATGATTTTTTTTTTTTTTGCAGGGAGCTTTCCTCTATTTTTTAAATGAAGAAGACGGTGAACAGTAATTGACAAACGATGTTGTTATGGCTGGAAATGGCAGTCTTTCAATTTGGTTCTCCAAGTTTCAACATTTTTTAATCGAGCCCCTGGACAGAATTTCAGCTTCTTTTACAAAATGATCCCTAAACCTTAATCACTTATAATTTTTTTCTTAATTAAATCAGAAATTTAATATTTATTCAATTATGCCCTGATTTCATTAATTAATTTATTCTAAACCTAATTAAATCTCCAAACTTATCCATTCTTCAATCAAATTCCTGATATCATTGATTATATCCACTTAAAGTTTTCCATTTTATGTTGTCTTGATCCAAACCTTAATTTTTCATTCATTTTCTTTTTTAAATTTTATGTTGTCTAAAATTAGGTTATAACAGTGACCATAATATTAGAAGGAAACTCTTTAAACTATATTTTTTTTCCAAAAGAATTTGATGTTAGATACTTGTTTTTTTTCAAAGAAATTTTTTTAATTGATCGCTATGATGTTCGGGTACGACATCAGGTTTGACTGAGTTACATACTTTTAAGGCATTATTGATGGAGTTCTGACATCATCATCTCCTAAAACCACTTAAAGTTAGTAGAGAAGGTACACATCTTTTGTTTGGATCCAACTTTATTTATTTTGATGGTTTGTAACTTCATATTTATTCGTTTGAAGTTGTCAACTCAATCAGCCAAAACTGTCAAAATAGAAATATTTAGGTGATGAATGACATGCCACTTACCTTCTTTTTATTAAATATGAATGCCATATCATTTAGGATTAAAAAATTTCAATTGAGTCCTTGTTGTTTCAATTTCTTTTAATTGCAATCATAATTGCCTCTCAACTTTTAATTTCATACAAATTAATCCTTTTTAAACTCAATTGCCAGCTCTAAAGTTGACAGCTATTTTCATTTTATTTCTTGGTATTGAATTTGTGCATTTTAACCCTCATTTACTTAACAAAATTTTAATTTTTTCAGTTTAGCTTTTAAGTTGATCAATTTTAACCCTTACATTCACCTGTTATTTCTAGTTAGATCATTGATTTTGGATTTTTTTAATTAAGTCTCTAATTACCTATCAAACTTTAATATTTATGCAATTAAGGCCCTGATTTGACTAAATTAATTCTTAAAAATTGCAATCCATCCCCTGTGCTTTAATTTTTTCCAATTAAAGTCTAAATTAATTTTCAAAATTAATTTTTGATGCAATTTAAGTACTTAAACATTCAATTTTAAATTTTCCTTTTTAAATTAAATTTTCTTGCCAATAGGCCTTCATTAGTCAAAAACACACATTCAAAATTTTTAATCTTGTAAATTCTAATCTTACTTAACCAGTATTCGATAATTTCTTACGTGTTTTGGTATATTCTTCTCATTGATATATATATATATATATTTATTATGTTCTAACATTTTTTTATTTATTTTTATTTTTTTTAGATTTTTTAGTTACATGGAGCTCAAAAATGATGTTTCAATGTTGTAATTGCAACATTGTCCCATTTTTTTACAAAGTTAAAAATAAGTTTAAGGTTTTATATGTCTTTATTAATGCATGTAATTTTTATTATATTTTATTATATATAAGTATTATTTTTTATTCACAATTATATTTTTTTTATTTATCATAAAAATATTAATAATATCTATATATTAATTCATCTCCATTAAAAAAAATTATTCAACCTGGAGCTAGGCTTGTCAAATAGATGCATCTATATTTTTTTTATATTTATTAATATATATAGTTCTTAATTTATCTAATTAAATTTATGTATAAACTTTTTGATTTATAATTAGAATTTTTGTTATAAAAGACGTAAGCTTGCATATTTATTTATTTTTGTAAAAAAAAAAACTAACCAATAGCAAATCACGTGTTAAATAACTAGTTTGATACTACATGAGTTTCAATGTCAAACATGTTAAACTTTCCAAGGCTTAAGGAGGGCCTAGATGCTATTCGCACCACGATGCCATGTTGGTTTTTATTTGAGTTTAGTCCGCAGTAAAATAAATAATGTCCCTTATTTGCGGCTATCAATATACACCGAACACCAGTAGCTTTTTAGACTCTACTCTGTAGTGCCGTCGTCCAGATTACTCATCCTTCTTCTAGTATATTTTTGTTTTTATATTTTAAAAATATATTTTATATTTTATATTTATTTTAAATTAATATTTTTTTAGTATTTCTATATTATTTTGATGCATTAATATTAAAAATAATTTTTTTAAAATAAAAAATATTATTTTAATATATTTTTAAGTGAAAAACATTTTAAAAAATAACTGCATTTATATTTCTAAATAGACATGATATATCAACTAAAAACATAATTACAATATTTTTTTGTTTTTAATATTAGTATATTAAATTATTTAAACAAAAAATTAGTTTGAAATAAAAAAATTAATTTATTTAAAAATATTTTTGAAACATCAAAATAGACTCTAAACATGCAAATCTAATTATTTAATGCAAAGTTCCCGGTGTATAATTACATAAATAAATGATTTTGAGATTAAAAAAATACAAGATAACAACAAAAGAAGAAGAAGAAACAAACAAGAAACAAACTAACAAGCTGTACACTTCTAAAATGTGATTATTATAGCCTGGTATTCAGGCATTAAATAAATAATAAAAAAAACTGCAAAAACTGAGGATCCTCTTTTACATAACCAGACCATGATTGAGCCATAAGCATCTCATTCCAGATGCACTGCCAAACGATCCTCAGCTACCACCACCACCCTCATCATCATCGGAGGCTGATCTCGCTAAAGTTTGCCATCATCATCAGATATATGTCTTGCAGATGACATTTTAATGGAGGACACGAATGTTTTCTCAAGGAGAATGAGTGAAGGAGAGGTTGCTGAGTTTTGAAGGGAAAATAAAGGTCTGTGGGGGGCCTTCTAAGCATGTGCTTGAAGCATTAACTTGCTGCCCCATCTTTTTTGTTCGACTTTAGTTTTTTTTACGATTAATAATGTGGAGTGGAAATTTGTGTGATTCACGCTTCTGGCAGTTTTCCGTCACACGGCGCCGTCTCATTTTAATTTGGACTGCATGGCCTTTCATTATATATATAATTTTGAAAAAACAATTTTAAAAAATTAAAATGATATTATTTTAAATATTTTTTTGAAAAAACAAATCTTTAGTATAATTATATTGAATTAACAAATTAATTTAATATATTAGTGCACCATTATATCCCTATAAAAATAAAAATACAAGTTCGATCCTAAAAAAACATACTTGCTGGAAAGGGTGGTTATAAACCTCCGATGAAACTTGTTTTATTCCTTAAAAGAATGTGGTGATACTCAAATAAAAATAAAAATTAAAATTAATCATAATTAATAACTATCATGGATGCTATTTTTGCATGTAAAAAATAAGTTTCCACTTGAAAAGTAAAATTGCAGAACATTGGCACGAGCTCAGTTGCGACCCCTTCCCACCAGCCAGTTGACAAGTCAAAAGGGTCAATAAGACCGAGATGGAGGAAGGGATGTTTATATATAAATAAATAAAAACCGAAAGAAACATTGCAGTTTTTTCACCCTTCGCCATATCTATATTAGGCATTAGGCAATACACTACCATAAAACCCATCCTTTTTCTTGCCATTTAATCAAACCAATCATTTGGCGGCAGAAGAAGGGGGGAAAAAAAAGACTTGAAATGGACGTTTCAGATTCCACCACGGAGTAACCAAAACGAGACAACCTTGTAATGCAAAGCAGAG
Organism: Populus ilicifolia; assembly: GCA_015708895.1. Lineage (NCBI taxonomy): Eukaryota > Viridiplantae > Streptophyta > Magnoliopsida > Malpighiales > Salicaceae > Populus > Populus ilicifolia. The sequence goes on along the minus strand of SRLM01000606.1, from coordinate 286,440 downwards.
ACAGGTTGTTAATTACTAGTTTGTCTTAAAAAGCAAGCGAAAATGAGGAGGCCTCACTCACCGGAATGTCACGTTCTGATTCTTGGAATTTACTGGTCAGCCTACGAAGCACAGCCATCTCAGGTCAAAGCCTCCAATTATATTACCAATTGTTTTTATTTAAAAATATATTAAAGAAATATTTTTAAAATTATCAGTTATATTAACATATGCAAAGATCTAAAACTATAAACGAATAAATTTAAAATTTAAAATAAAAAATAAAATAATTTTTTATTTTTTTAAATTTCTAAATATATAAAAATAAACAGGCTTGAAAAAAGAAACCACAACAATAAATAAAAATTAAATAAAAGAACTTATTCATTATAAAGGATAATTTAACTATAAATGATAATTTAACTTAAATTTATTCTTTAATAATCCAGTTTCTATTTATATAATTATTAACTTTAAAAATTATAAAATTAAGTAAATTAATTCAGGTAGTTGTATCAATAATAATAATAATAAAATAAGAAACCCACTTGAGTTGCATGATTCATCGCGCATAACGTGCGTCCAATTGCACTCCGCACCGTCCAATTTATCTGAAAAATTAGATTCCCTGTCCGTCTGTTTTATTTTAATGCAAGGTCATGGAAGCCCCAGATGTGCTTTTATCATTGATGACTGGTACATTTTTTAATATATTAAATAATATTTTATTAATATTAAAAATGATTTTTAACATTAATATATCAAAACAATTCAAAAACACATAAAAATAAATCACCTTCGCTGCTCTGCATCAATCTACTATATTAACTTTTACGTGTTGTGTACAACGAGGAAGGTTTTCGACCCTTACAATATATATTCGAACTCTAGGAAAAAAACAAACTGAGCACAACTCTTGGAGATTTGTGTAATGTTAAATATATATAAAAAAATATTAACATAATTTATTCAAAATCATAAAAAAATACATTAATTTAATATTTTTTAAATTAGAAACATTTTTTAAAAACTTGGTTGTCCCTCCAAGTATTTGCTAAAAAAATATAAAAACCCCCCACTCTCCTTGTCGCAAAAAGCTATGCGTGTAGAACTGCCCATGGCCTCCCACATCTGACCTCTCGGAGACCTGCCCGTCTATCTCCCCCATTCTCTCTCTCTCTCTCTCCGTATTTTCGAAGAATCCTGATCTCAAAGGTTCCTCTACCTTCTTCTCTGTTTTGCCTCTCTTTCTTTCTTTCAAACGCACAGATCTACTCTTATGTCCTTCTCGTTTTGGTTATTGATCTTGTAGTTGCTGCTTCTCTTCTTCTTTTTATTGTCTTCGTTGTGCAGAGAGGGTTTACATATTATTCTTGTTATTATTATTTCTTTTTTGGATTTCTCCGTTCGATGGCTGCTCCCCCAACTAGAGCCCGAGCCGATTATGACTATCTCATTAAGCTTCTCTTGATCGGCGATAGCGGTATGGATCTTTTATGTCGTTGTTTACTGTTTTTCATCTTTTGTTTTTTGTTTCTTGAAGGATCCCATGATTTCAATTCAGGTAACCTATCTACTAATGTGTGCTCCCACTTGATTTATATATAGGAACTGTTTTAGTTTTTCATGTAAAATTGGAATATCTGATAGCGGTGAGACAGCAACATGCAATCTGACATGAATTCAATAGCTGATGGTTTTTCTTGTTGGGATCTTGTATCTATCAGGATTCGGTAATATGTAGGAGGAGGGAGAGAACGTGCTTGCTACCTATTTAGATTGTCGGGAGTTTAGCTCTTTGTCTACCTCCCCCCCCCCTCTGTATCTCTCCATTTATTGATATGATAGCTGCTAATAGCTTATAAAAATGATATAGATCCAAATATGTTGGCTACTTGATGCCATGTTTTCTTCTCCTTGTGTTTGATGTTATTTTGCTTTTTTTCTTCTTGGACATGCTGTCTGCTTCACTGGTTTTGCATAATTGCTAAAGTTCAAGTTTATTCTGGAACATAATATTGTGCTTGAGATTTCAATCTTTCCTGTTGTTTGCTGTTGCAGGTGTGGGCAAGAGTTGCCTTCTTTTGCGTTTCTCTGACGGTTCCTTCACAACTAGTTTTATCACTACCATTGGGTGTGTATTCCTTGCATTTTGGGCTTAAAATGCTTTTACTGGTTTTTCTATCTTGAAGAACTTCTTTGAGCTTCCCAAGCTCATTCTTTATCATGCAGTATTGACTTTAAGATAAGAACCATTGAGCTTGATGGCAAAAGGATTAAGCTTCAAATTTGGGATACAGCTGGGCAGGAGCGTTTCCGAACAATCACAACTGGTATCCTTTTCTTTTGTAGATACTGTTTTCCCTGTGATAGAAAGGGAAAGGATATTTGTGAAGTCTGCTCTACTTGGGTTTGTCATATTTCATATTGCTCATAAATAATATCAAACTGGGGGGGTTCATGTATGAGACATAAGCTATCCACTTGAAGATTTTCCATGCGGAACTCACCCATTTGATGAGCCTAATTACTCTCCGGGGAAATGTTTTCTGTGATGGGGGGAGAGATATTCTTACAGTTTTAGTTTTTTTGGGTGGGTCTGGGGGTGTGGTTGAACAAACTTTTGAATACCATACTATGCAACCAAGTATGAGCGTTCACTTTTTGAAGCAGGGGCAATGTGAGAGAAAATTTGTGGTTGGCTGTGGCTGGATGAAGATTAAATCTAAATAGTTTGGGATTAAGGCTTGTTTTGTTGATTACCAGGATGGCATAGAGGCTCCAGTCCACCTCGAGGAATATCCTCTCAAATTAGTATTGATGTGAATGGCTGACAATGGCATCGGGGAAGCCTAAAGTTCTGATGCATGAATTGCAGCTTGGTATTGCCTAAGTTTTATGCCTACTAGTTCACGACACTTGGACTACTGCATCGTGTATGTGAAGATCTTTACATGGTTAGAATTGTACCATCAGACTAACTTTTAACTCTGGGAATCTCTAGGACAAGACCATTAGATCTTAGATCATAATCGTCAATGTCTGGCATTTGGAGTTTTGTAGTTCACAGAACTGTGTTTCTGGATTGTTATCTGTGTTGTCTTTCATGCAATTGTTATAAGTTGATCTGTGCTTCATTTCTAGTTCATGTCCCTGGAAATTCATTCCATGTCAGCTTGCTCTTATAAGTTGATTTGTGCTTCACTTCTAATTCATGTCCCTGGAAATTCATTCCATGTCAGCTTATTATCGTGGAGCTATGGGTATTTTGCTGGTCTATGATGTTACTGATGAATCATCTTTCAACAGTAAGTTTCTCTGTTCTCAATTGATCAAAACTTAAGATTGCTGTGCAGACTAAGTGGAAGAAATTTTCCTTCTCTGAATGTGCTGTTTGATTTCCCTACATCACTACCAGCACCTTCTCATCCACATTTATTTTTTTTGTGCTGACAAGTATTTGGGAAGTTGCATTGCCTTTTGCTAAACTATTTCCTTTCATTTCCGCACACCTTTCTTTTCTTGATGGTTTTCTTATAAACCTGGCTTATCACCATTTTCAGACATTAGGAATTGGATTCGCAACATTGAGCAACATGCTTCTGATAATGTTAACAAGATATTGGTAGGGAACAAGGCCGACATGGATGAAAGCAAACGGGTATGTTAGTCAATTCTGCAATCAATTAATACCAGCTGTTAAATTGCTTTTGATTGCCATTTTGGAAGTCTTGCTTTATGATTATATCTTAGATGCATTACCAAGGTTGTTTATTGATCCCAGTTTTTAGCACATAGAATTTTTTTTTTTCCACTCGGGTATTCATAACAGGAAAAAACTACAGTTCTGTGATTTAATTTATGGTTTAAGCAATTCCTCTGTGTTTCCTTCACTCGGGTGTTGATGCTCATATCAATGTGAAATCACTGTGTGATTGATAACCCTTATTTTTCTTGTAGGCTGTACCAACATCCAAGGGCCAAGCACTCGCAGATGAGTACGGGATTAAATTCTTTGAAACTGTAAGTAACACTACAGAATTTGAAGCCAATTGAAATAGTGTTGGTATTTATTGAAAAATATGTGCATCACAGAGTGCAAAGACGAATCAAAATGTGGAGCAAGTTTTCTTTTCGATAGCAAGGGATATAAAGCAAAGGCTTTCTGACACTGACACCAAGGCTGAGGTATTTGAATTTCATGAGCTCCTATTTTGGATTTGACAAGAGTGAGGGTCTTTTCAATCTCTGTTACTGTTTGAACATTTTGCTTGGGTTGTGTATTGCAGCCTGCAACATCAAAGATTCATCTAGACCAGGCGTCTGGAGCAGGTCCAGCTGCCCAGAAATCAGCTTGTTGCGGTTCTTAAAAGCAAATCATTTCCTAGTGGGGGCATGAATTACGGGTTGCACTTTTGTTGAAAAAACGGAAGAGATGGACAAGAACTAGTGCTGATAACGGAAAAAAAAAGGGGGGCTTGTAATTTATCTCATTTGTCATTCTTTTCAATCTTGTTTTAGTGTGTTAAATTGCAGTTTATCATTATAGAATATTATTCGTGTCAACAGTTGGGTTGCTTGTGGAAAATATTCTTCCTCTTTTTTTTTTTTTTTCTATTGCCTTTCTTCATCTTATGAGATTTGTACTGGCATTACTGTTAGGTTGTTTACGATGTAAAAAAGACAATTACGAATGGTTTCCGGTAGTGTACTGGAATTGCACTGAAGAAGACAAAGCACCGTGAGCGTTCAGGATGTGTTTTTAGAATTTTTTTAAAGTTGTTTTTTAATGTGTTTTTTTATTAAAAAATTGTATTAAATTGATACTTTCTATTTTTTAATAGTTATTTTTAATATCAAGATATTAAAATAATCTAAAAATGCTAAATAAAATTTAATTTGAAACAAAAAAAAACTTGAAATTTAATGAAAAACCAGTTCGTCTGCACTCCAAACAAGGCTGTCTTATCCTGTCTTTCATCTGGCGAAGGCTTCGAAAACCTAGTTCCAGACAAGAATACTTAGACAAAAATGACCGGGAGTAAAGTAAGCCTCAATGGTTTGATAAATAAAAAACTCGGGAATATACTCATACGAGCTCCGCGATTTTGTGAGATTGGAAGTTCATGCCTCATTGATAAATTGTGAAAGCTAGTTTCTGGGAAGTAAAGAAATTCGAGCACAGAACACGATTGCAAATTTTGATCGGTAATTGGACAGCAGCAAGGAAACATAATGTGAAGAGTTGGCTTTTCGAGGAGCAGCCAGCTGCTTAGCGTCCCCCTTGTTCACTGATAAAATATATTTTGAATCTGACTGCTTTTATTACAAGCCAGAAGTACAGCAACAGCACTCAACAATATGACAACTTGCCCGCCCTCGAAACGACCCAACATACCATATAAATCTGATCTTAAACTCGTGACCATTACAATTAACCCATCGGTGTAACGCATGGTGACCCCATTCGTGTCCAAATTCCTCCAAGTATTCTAGGATGTTATGTGCAATAATACAGCACAATGAAGAACAAGTTTCCTGCATCGGGGCACAAGGGTGAAGCATAAGAATGATCAACTCTTAACAGAAATTTCCAGTAAGAATGCCAGTTCAATAGTCACGGTAGCAACTGAGGTTATTCTGTGTCACCAAGTGATTCGCACAGAAGTTTCCCTTTGTTTTCTTACATTGTACTTGGACACCCAATCTCAATGATTCAATATCAAAATACAGTTCTACATGAACTAGCTGTTCATCATATAACAGAAAGCATCATTTGACCTGTCTCTGAACAGCATTCCCTGCAGTGCACGCATGATTCTCTAGCCAGTCAAGCTAGTTTCTATGCACGCTGCAAGTAAAATAATGCTTTACAGCATTAGTTCTTCCTTCCCATAGATACGCTCAAGCTCACGAGTTGCAGCTTTGAATGATTCTGAGAAAAAGCGAAGAGGAGAAAATATAAGGGAGTAGGAACACAACTACTAGCAAAATTATCGAATGCAAAATGGTCTAAATTTTTAACTCCCCCCCTTCTCTTTCTAAGAAAACAAGGGCAGCTAAAATTGCCCAAGCAAAAGCGTGGTTGCGCTTCCACCAAGGGCATTCAACCAAGGCAAAGCTAAATGCATTGCATTTGCAATCAAGAGATGGCAAGTTCAAAACTCACGGAAGTCACTTCATGCAAAATATCTAGTAGCGGATGGCTGTCTCAAGATTTCCTTTACTCGGTAATACCTTAAATAAATGGATGCTTATATTTTACAAGTGTGCTTGTAAGCACAATGAATAAGAGACAACTACTTCTAATTGTATACAAGGTAAAAAGTCAAAACAAATATTTCCATTACCTTTCCAGATGCGAAAGGATTTCTGATTAATAGGTGCACCAAAAACAGTTTGAATTGCGTCAAATAACATGCTTTCAGGGGTGTTCCTTAATTCTTGTACTATCTGATAGATAGTTTTTCCATTTTCGAAGCATATATGATTGTTTGGATGTTTTGTCTTGCAACCAGCATGGCGTTCAAACTCATATGCATTGAGCACCTTACACCCAAATTATAAAGTGGATCAGTAGTGTTTGAAGAATTCATCCAGACAAAGACTAAAGCAAATATAACGCTCACCTTGGAATAATTACATGATTGGCACCCACAAAGATAGCCAGAACCTTTTATAATGCCACGAAGCTCCTTGTTACATGCAGAGTACAAGCCACAAGGTCACTAGATTGAAAATACAAAAGAAAGAAAAAGAGTGAGAAAAAGATGGACTAAAATATTAAGGAGATTTACCTTGCGTGACAAGGAAATATACTTTACGGGGACTCCATCAAGCATACCAGTTGAGATCAAACTTCTGACATTCGAAGGAAAGCTGTTTGGAGCTTCTTTTCTGGTAGTTTTCAACTCTTGTCTGTTCTTAGAAACAGGTTCAGGTTTGGATTTAGCTGCCCGAGTATTACTTGCAACTGCCTTGGAACCCAGCTCTTTTTGATCAACTGCTTCTCGTGTTTTAACTGAAGATTGATCGTAAGAGTGGTCATAATTGTTGACTGGCCTACAGATAGGTATAGCATCATGCGCATCTTCAAATCCTCCAAACGATAATAGATTAGTGTCCTCCTTTCTGTATGTGTCACTTATTGGAATGGCACTGTCGTCAACTTTGATGTAAGTGGAGCTCATTGACCCAACATGTGCATCTTCTTTATTGTAGGTATGACCTATCACTGTGACATCATTATCCTCATCAAATGCTTGCCCCATTGATATAAAGCTACTTTCGCTTTCCCTGTTGAAGCCCTGACCAGTGGAATTGTTACTGTTACTTTCAATTGTGAAACCATGTCCCAAATCACTTTCAATTGTGAAACCATGTCCCTTTGGGACATACAGACCACTGTCAGAGTACTTAACCTGATTTACTTTGACTTTTCTAAAACCACCATAGTTAAAAGAGGCTTCAGGATCTCCCATACCATGAGATATAGACAGGCTAACAGATGCATTTGAGTCACCGGTTCCAGCAGGATATAAATTCCTTTCAGCAAAATTGACAGATCTTGCAGTTTCAGCCCCAAGTAACCGATGAATAAATTGGTTTGGGACAGACTGAAAACCAGGGGTGTTGTCCCAGGAGGGAGCATTTGCACTGGAAATTCCAGAAGTCATGGTGCTGTTGGGAGTTTGCACTGCTTGCTTCTTGCTAGGGAACAGCTCAGGCTCAGCATCATCTATAAACCACTGATGAGATCGTTTAGATTTAAGTCTGGATGGATTCTCAAATGCTGGATCTCCATCTGTACCCTTTGACATCCAAAATCCCTTGTTCTGCTAAACCCACAATGGAATAATTATTCCAAGAAGAAAAGTAATTCATATTCAGCACCAAAATATTATTCCAGCATATCTTTACAACTGTCAAAGTATCCATACCATTATCTTCGACCAACAGCCATAAACCCCATGCACAATTTGGGAATTTTGTCATCTTAAAACAATTATCATACAACAAAAAACTCACAGTCCACCCATTCAAATTTTACTCCTGAGAAAGATGAAATTATCAACAATTTAATTTACATAAAGTGGCAGGCAACTAGACTTGAACTAAAAACTCCAATGAGATTACAACAAATGCCTCCGGGTAGCAGCAGATTTAGGAACTTATTTGTTTCTATTCGGATCATCAAGCAACCAATTGGGCTTATTAAACAAAAAATGTACGCAATTTCCTCACTAATATGTCAAGCAATCCCTCTATACTCCAAACTTGCTAATTACAGTAGATAAAAACACAAACACTTTTCACAAAATATTTACTTTGCCGAGCACAACTACTAGCGTTGCATGAGAAATTATCGGGTACCCTCCTTCACTTGCATGAAAGTAAGAGCCATTAAGATAAACTACCTATGAGTCCCATTTTTATGCAAGCAAGCGAGTTAGTAACTGGATTACCGTATTCCATACATACCATTTTGCTTTGCTTCAGCAAAGTCTCACCCTTCTTTCTTCAACAGATCATTTCCATCCTTTAAAATAAATTTTCATAAAAAAAAAGGTTGTTTCAAGCTCGAAGTCACAGATATGAAAACCCCAATTAGATAATATAAAACCTAACCCTAAAAAAAAGAGAGCTTGAAGTTTTTGACAAACCTCAAAATCTTTAAGATGGTTGGGAAACTGATCGGAATGTTGACCACCGGTCTGCTGAATTTCTTAACAAACAGTAATCAGCGATGAAAATCGAATATAAATAACAGTAGTAAATTAGATGCGTGTCTGAGGAGCACTCGATTTTTTCTCGTGATAGGGAATTGCAAATGGGAAACATCTGCATTTGCCGTTACCTTATATCATCCGTACACGTGTGCCAGAGAGCATCGAGCATGCACCGTTAGTGTTGTAAAATATTTTTGCAAACCGGGTTTTTGTTTTTGTTTTTTCCGAGGAACCAGGGCACGGGCAGACTTCTGAGTGTACGGGGGCGGCCGCTATTTCGTGAGATTTTATTTTATTTTTTTAAGTTATTCAGAGTTTAGACATATTATATGAAAAATAATTTTTTAAAAATAAAAAATAATATATTTACTATAGCATAGCATGATACTAAATAACATGTAATAGGGTTTTTATTTGGTTTTTTTTTATGAATTTTATATATTTATATTCCTTGATTTCTAGTTTAATTAGTTTATATCACGTCACTGTTGCTAGCATTATTTTTTTATATTTTTATATATATTTTTACGTTTTAAAAATATTTTTTTAAAAAATTAAAATTACTTTTTAAAATTAATATATTTTTAATATTTTATATTATTTTGATATGCTGTATTAAAAATAATTTATTAAAATAAAAATATATATTTTTAAATAAATTATATTTTAAAAAACAACCATCAATTTTTTTAATTTTTTTATCTTACAAAATTTATAGAAATAAGATGATGTCCTGTAAAAGGAAGGAGCGTCCTCATTGTGGCCAGCAGGCGGGTCCAGACATGAAGGTTCGGAAGGCTGCTTGTGGGATCGGCGATGCACATGCCAGATCACATGCCGCCCCAAAATTATGCTGCTCAATCAGCGCACATAGGCTGCTCCTCTTTTTTCTTTGGTACAACTACAAACGAGTCCCCGACTTATATAGTTACCAAACGATGATGCCTAGGATCTTGCTGGTTTCTCCCCAAGCTGTCTTTGGCTCTCTATATAATTCATCCACGTGTCGATTTCAGTCGTCGAAACTCGATTCATGGATACCATTTGAGGCAAGAAAATCTAAATAGTCATATATATATATATATTTTAATTAGACGGATTAAATGGATAAGTCCAAATTAAAAAAGAATTTGGTCATGTCAAATAACTTGTACAACAAAACATGCATAGTTTTTAATTAGATTATTGGATCATACTCAAGTTAAATAAGATAATATCCTGTAAAATACTATATAAAAATACTAAAATAATAAAATCCTAAAAAGTGAACTCATCAAATTCATTAGCTATTTCCTATTTAACATAAGATATAAAATTGAAACTTTTTATATCATGTATGGAAAGTAATATTGAGAAATTTTAAAATAATAGAGTAGAAGTAGAAATAATATTTTTGACATGGCCAAGGAACAGACATGTCATTCATCCTTTGTGAGATTGGAAAAAAAGACATGCCGTCTCTTGCCTAACGTGGAACGGACCCCTAGCGTGGTTGCGTCCTCTACTCTCTAGTGGAGATGCAAGTATTTATAAGAAGGTTCCGGCTCGGAAGGACGCCACCTTGCACCTAGTTGCTCATTTGTGCTTGATCAAAGCCCTTGTGCGAAGTTAATTTCGGACGCCATGATCAGAGCAGGAAACATCGTGATAAACGGAAACAATCATAAATCCTAACAGAAACAAAAACCACCAACTTTGATCGGAGAACAAATCCATCAGCAGCAGGAGCAGCAGCAGCGACGTTTGCAAGAACAGAACTTACAATATCCACCACAGGCAAAACAAATTCATGCGGATTACTTTGAATGTGAACAACAATCGCCGCAATTACTTAATAAACCCATAATGGTACAGCAATGAGGCCATGGCTTTGAAGGAACAAGACACTATTATGTGAGAATTTCTAACTAGATTTGTCCATCTCAAACTATAATAAATAAAATTTAATGCTCTTGGTACACAAAAGAACTGAATGAATCTGATTAGTAAAAAATCCCAACGACGTAGTCGTACTAGAAGGTGGTATATGAACAGAAAAAATAAAAAATAAAAAATCTATTCAACATTAAAGTCTAGATAAAACATTTCAACACAGATTGCGTGCTGGCCCTCCTTAACTGCAACTCCGACTCATTCTGATCCATAGGCAGTGCCAAGCTCAAATCCAAGCACAGGACTCTCTTGCTGCTATTCGATCTCTTCAAAACTGGGACGGCTGGTAATAAAGGTGGATAAGTCACAGCCAGTTCATTATCAGCAGTGCTGTTACTGGTAGCATAAATATTATCAGCCCTATGCCTCCTCATATGACCTCCAAGCGCTTGCCCGATAGGAAATTCAAGCCCGCAAATGGAGCACTGGTGATTCTTTGGCTTTGGAGACGAATTGGGCAACTTCATTAACAAGTTCCCAGTTGATCCCACAAGTTTTGGTTTCTTGTGACTTGCACGGTGGCCTCCTAACGCTTGAAATGAAGAGAAATTCTTGTTACATGTTTTGCACGAAAATAAACGACCGGCCCCGGATGGTGATGATGATTTATAATTAGTTGGTAGCTCATGATCATCAGCTTTGCCAACTTTATAAAGTAGCATCAAGCATTTGCCCATGTCTAACTCTCCCTCTTCTCTCCCTCTCTTCATTGTAATTGAGCTCATAGCTTATAGATTGAACTGCGTGATGTGTGTGAAAATATATATGGTATGCAAGAGCAGCAAAGTTTACACTACGTGGTGTTTGTATGAATATTTGATGGATGGAATGGAAGTAAGGGCGACCAGATCGGTTTGTATTTATACGAGGCTGGTCCGAGTTGGCAGCACAGCCGAGTAAGCACTGGCGTCTTGGATTGAATGGCGGTTATGCCCCTAAGGAAATTGAGGGCGAGTGGTGGGCTAGTAATTATAGTGAAATAGATGGTGAGAGTGCAGCTGCCGTGATGGATACGTCAGCATGCCGCGTTTAGCATACTTGAGGAGGGGTTCAGGTCGAGTCCTTGATGGTGAGCACTAGGAATCTTCCTGCCTGAAGGACACCATCTTCTTCTGTTGACAATTCTAGAGGCTTTTAGAACAAGCCCCACGGCACTTAGAAGACGCGTGCACGGTAGCCAACTCAAATATGTTTCACACAATATTAATTAATATTGCAGTATATTATTAGGTATGTTTGTTTTTGTGTTTTGAAATTATTTTATTTTTTATATATTGATATTAAAAATAATTTTTAAAAAATAAAAAATTATTTTAATATATTTCTAAAAAATATTTTAAAAAATAATTGCAATTATATTCCTAAACAAGCTTTTTAAATAATACTTTAAAACGTGTAAGAAAAGTACTATAGATTTCCTCACATGTTACTGTAGATTACTATAGTATTTTTTAAATTTTTTTATTTGTTTGGTTTTTTATCATAAAAGTGTGTTTGTTGATTTTATTTTTTTAATATTAAGTAATATTATAAAAAATATAAAAAAAAGTACTGTAACTTTTCTCACATGTTATTGTAGATTGTTACAATGCTTTCATTTTTTGTTTTTTCTAAAAAAATTATTTTTTATTTTTATTTTTTAATATTGAACTAATTAAGAATTTAGCTTTGTAATTTTTTTATTTAAAATATTATGAATTACTACAATGTTTCTCAAAATAGTTTTCTTATATAATTGTTTTTAAAAATTATTTATTTTTTTGATTTTTTTTCCTATTTTTTATTTTTTAAAAAAATTGTATTTGTCAATTGTTTTTTTTAATATTGAGCTGGTTAAGAATTTAAATTTGTAATGTTTTTTAAAACATTCTGAATTGCTACAATGTGTCTCTGTATATTTTTTTTGTTATGATTTTTTAAAATT
>SRLM01000606.1:60279-273848 GCA_015708895.1 Populus ilicifolia | reverse complement strand
TTTTTTTTTATATTTTTTTAAAATTACTTTTATTAATTTTATTATTTTAATATTGAGTTCGTTAAGAATTACAGTTATAGGTAAGACTAAATTATATAGGGTAAACATTACAACTTTCTCTATAAAATATTATAGATTGTTATAATATTTTTTTATATATATATTTTTTATTTTTTATTTTTTATTAATGATTTTTTAAAAAATTATATTTATTAATTTTTTTAATATTTATTTATAATCATAATACCTTCAAGTATATTTATTTCATTAGCTTTTGGCAACAAAATGCCATCCAGTTATAAATCTAGTTTTAGTTAGGAAATCTCCATTTCCTTTATTTTTAAGGCTCGAATGATGAGAAATTTATATTTTTTATATAAAATATATATCATTATTATTTTAAAAAAATTACATTTCTTATAAATTAAAAAAATGTGATATTCATAAAAAATAAGAGGAATTATGTAGAAATATAAAAACCTTCGATTTCTCAACTAAAAAGCTTCCACGATTGATATAAAAGTGGCAGGCATCACTTTTAGTAATAATAATAATAAATATCAAAATCTTTAGTATAATATACACTTGATGTTTTGTCATAGAGTACATGTTTTATATAATTTTTTAATAAATAAGTTATTTTAATCGGTAGTTATGATTATGCATGTGATTTTAGGCATATAATTATTTAAAAAAAGGCATGATATTATATAAACAACAAATTCATTTAAATTTTTCATGAATATTCTAATATAAACCAACACTTCGCATTCTTAACATTACATTTCAATAGAATACCAGAGATCCCCTAAAAGCACTAATCATTCCTAATTAAGGATTAATTACATTTTGATAAATAATGCACTTTTATCCTGAAAAAAGAAGCATCAAATATTGTAGCAGGTGATGAGGCAGCCACGGTTGCGAAGCGCGTGAACAAATGATCCGCTCCAGTGTAAAAGCGACTGAGGAAAGCAGAAAAGAAGAACAAGGCAAGAAGGTGCGTTCTTTTGTAAATTACCAGTGAACATCAGAAAACGTGGAGGCGGAACGGCGTCTTCCTAGTAAAATACTCTATTCTACGCGGTGGTTCATCAAGCTGATCACCCAGTATGCGTCAACTTTCCCGGTTTCACACACTCTTCCTGCCAAGTAAAATCTAAAGCGGGCGTGCTTTGTGTTTCTCATTCACAACTTAGACAAATTCCTCGATTCTACCCCTGTTCATGGTTCATGATCATTCAACTAAACTCGTTAAAGAAGAATACAGCGTAGTTTACAGGATCAGGGTAGTTGTGGATGAGAGAACGAAAAGCATTACCCTTTGTGAAAATGCACTGCAAGTCATAAATTGTCAGTCTTCGTCGAGCTTCATGCGACCATAACTAAGAGTTGGTTGAAATTTTAGAATATATATATTTGCTCGAGATTTACAAAGATTTTGAGATTTGGCCGTGTGAGATCTTGTAGATATTAAAGATATGCTATCATTCGAATCCTACGTGAGATCACAGAAAAAAAATAATCTTGTTTTAAATGCACTATGGTTTATTTAAGATTCAATTAAAAATAACTTTTATTTTGATATATGAGAACTAGTTTAAGAATATTTTTAACGTTAATCTTCAAAAATACACTCACATATATATAATAGCTAACCTTAATGGAGTAATGTATTCATTTGAATTCTTTTTATAATAAATTTTTAAATTCGAAATAGAAATGAAACTAGAGCAAGGTAGCAAAATAAATCATGAATTTATAAAAGGTACCTTTAATATTTCCTATAAATAAAATAAAAGAAGGAATATAAATACAAACACAATTTTATTATCCATTTTCAATTTTTTTTTATTTTATTATTGCAATCATTTACATGCTATTTAAAAATAGCGATAATTCAACTATAATATTTAATTTGATTTAAATTAATAAGTAAATTGAATTTATTATTTATTTATAAAAGGTATAATCCAATTCATTTTATTTTCTATTTACTCTCATTATTTTCATTTTACTTCTTGATTTCTAAAAAAAATGAATCGATAAATATTTTGAAAAGGCTAGTTTTAACATTAATTTATAATAAATCAAAAAATTTTGATCTCTAATTTATTTTTATATTATTTTATAAAATTAAATTGTATTTTTAATATTTAAAATAATTTAAACTTTAAATTTAATTTAATTTAGAGGTTAACCACGTTAAATTATAACGTCTGTAGTCGTCTCGAGACCAACAACTACGACTTCGAGCTAGTTCTGTTTTGACTTCAATTCATGGTCAAACTTGGAGGAGGCGGTGCTATAAGCAGCACTCAAACGTGGAAGATGCCCTACCAGCAGCTTATTGTTGGGTTATTGTCGCAAAACTTCTACAAAGTTTGTTTGATTTTGACAGAGACTGAAAGCCAAGAAAAAACACAACTTCATTTATTAGAAAAATCAACATAGTGTTTATTTAATTAGCACTTCCTATCATTTCTTTTATGTTAAGAAAATTAATTGTTTAGAATAACGTAATTATTTTGTTTGTAGAATAATAAGCATATTGATAAGTAACAACTTGCAATAGTACAAACTAGATTGATCCTGCTTAATTTTGTTTTATTTAAACAAAAATGCTAAAACAATATAAGTGTTTTTTAAAAAGCTAAAAATAAAAAATAAAATTTTAAACTCACTTAACTAGGTTTAATAAGCCTAATTAATTTAACAATATGAATAAAAAACATAACAATAATAAATAAACTAAGAAAAATTTACAACACAAACCTTTTTGCTAAACTAAAGTAATTTTGATGACAACAAATTAAATAAAACTATTAAGCTTAGTCATCAAATAATTTAATATTAAAGGGTGACATAATTAGAATTATTTTTAAAATTAGTAAAAAATATAATAGAAAGTAAATAAAAATCAATAACAAAACCCTATTTAAAATTAAATAAATGATGAAGGATTAAACTAAAAAGATATGATCTTAAAAAAACACACAGGTGAATCTCCTTAACTTACATTAATCTTTTAAATTAAAAATCTGTTAAATCTTAAATCTGGACTCAATAAAAAAATTTAATTCTCAACCAATTTAATATTAAAGGATAAAACTAGAAAACATATATGAAATTTTAAAACTTGTCAAAGTAAAAAAAAAAGAATAAAAAAATAAGAATAAAATTTAACATGAAAAAAAATTATTGGAGATGAAATCACAAAACAAATTCAATTTTAAAATTATTCCAAACAAAATAAATATAAATTAAAAGAATAGAAACCAAATTGACATATGAAAAAAAAATAAAGGAGGATAAAATTAAAAAAAAAATTGATAAATCTTTTCATATAAAATAAATAAATATAAAAAGAATATGGAGTAAATAAAGAGGAAAACAATTGAAAAGTTGTTTTGAAATTTTAAAGAAACATGCGTGAAATTTGATGTAGAGAGGGAGAAGGGAAAAAAAAAAAACCTTCAATGCAAAAACTAGATATGTTGGCCACATTTGTCGCCACATAATGGAGAGGTTACTAAGATAATTCAAATGCCTTTGCAGAAGGTGGAGTTTCGCAATTGAATAGCCCCATATATGTTTTGCCAAAAAAACATAGGGGGCATTCGTGCATATGTCTAATTTTTTTTATTATTAATTTTTAAAATTTTAAATTACCAAGAAACCCTTAAATGAACTTTAATATTACAAACAAGCCATAATGAAAAGAAAAAAAGGCCTTCGGATTAAAAAAATTTTGTAAACAAAATTTGGTCATTTAACTATGCAAACCTAATCTTCTTTTGTTTTTAAGGATGATTGAGTAATTTTAATGTGCAAAAAATTATGATAAGATTAATTTGTCTAAGTATTTTTGGTAATATAGAAAAGACAACATTACCTTCTATAAGCTAGCCTTATGGGTCAAAGGGGGACAATTGCCCCCTTAATCTTTTATATATTAAAATATTAATATATTAATGGGTGTGAATTATTGCTATAGGTAAGGAAAGTTTTTATTTTTTTATTATTGTTTACTAACTTGACTTTTTCTCTCACACACATACATACATGACTTCCCAATTTTTTTTCCTTTTCCTTTTGGTTTTTATCTTTCCCTGTCTAACAAAAAAAAAAGAGTTTTTTGTTCGGCTGTCGTTCCTGCGTCTTCTATATGCAAATTTTTCTTCAATAATTTTTTTTTAATCTTTTGCTTTATGCTTTAGGTATTTTTTTATTTTTTTATATGTTTCATTGTCTAATTTTGTTTTATTCTTTTATAGTTAGTTATTAAAAATATTAGGGTTTATGATAATTTAGGTGTTTTGTTATAAATATGTTTAAATATGTTCAAAATAAATATTTAAATTTGCTAATTTAATCAATTAAGTGTTTCTTTTTTATTATAAAGAAATAAATTAATATTCATGCAAAACCACTATTCTTGACATCTCTTGCATTGACAGAATAGTTTATTAAAATTTAATATTTTCACTTGATTTATTTGTAAGTAAAATATCAAGTAGAAAACATGTTTTTCAAGTATTGTTCCTCTCACACATATATTAAGCATTGTTCCTTAATTAAATGTCTAGAAATAATTAAGTATAATTTAATCAAAATACTTATTATATACATATAGATATGAATTAAAATAAGTTTTGATTTTAATGAATTGATGTGTATTTTAACCCAAGTGACTCATTATTTTCAATTTTAATTGATGAGTCATGTGACATATCAATCAAGAAACAAATAACAGTTGTTATACAATATGTAGACAACAATGAACATATAATTGAATATTTTTTTGGCATTCAACATGCATAAGATACAATTGCTAATTAACTCAAGACAGTTATTAAGGCTTTGTTTTCTAAACATGGGTTAAGCAAGGGATATGATGAGCTATTAACATGCAAGATGAATTCAATGACTTGAAATCACTTATTCTAAATAACAATCCAAGTACATATTATGTAAATTGTTTTGCTCACATACTTCAATTAACTCTTGTGACTATTACAAAGAAGCATAATGAAGTTGAAGATGTCTTCAATTTTATTTGTAGCATTATAAACATGGTTGAAGCATCATATAAAAGGATGTAAGTGATTACAAAAAAACAATATACTAGAATTATTGAAAAAATTGAAAATGAAGAAATTTCTAGTAAATGAATCCTGAATCAAGAAACTTCTTTTAAAAGATATGGTGATACCCATTACGGCTCCCACTATGTTATAATTATTCGTCTACTTGCAATATTTTTATCAGTTTTTGATGTGCTTGGGATTATAAGAAAGGTTGGGATAAACTCAAAATAAAGAACGGAAGCGGTCGTTTTAACATGTATTATGAAATCATTTAATTTTGTGTTCATGCTTTATTATTTGAGAAGGATACTAGTGGTTACTAATGAGTTTTTATAAATATTACAAAGAAAAGATCAAGACATAAAAAATGCTATGAGTTTATTGAAAACATCAAAGAAACGATTCAAAATGATAAGGGAGAATGATTGAGAATCTTTACTGGAATAAGTATCATCTTTTTGCATTAAACATGATATTGATATTCTAAACATGGATGATGAGTAGAAGTTTCGTGGGTGTTTAAGGTAAAAATCTCAAAGGATTACAAACTTACACTATTTTTGTTCTGAATTGTTTAATAATATCATTGACATCCAACTTACTGAGTTGGATGATCATTTTACCAAAATGAGTACAAAGTTACTTCGGTATGTGATATGTTTAAGCTTAAATGACTTTTTCTCTACTTTCAACAAAGAAAAGCTTATTCACCTTGCTCTTTTTTATCTTAGTGAATTTTTTATAGTGGATCTTATAGTACTTGGTGATCAACTTGACACTTATATTATTGATCTACATGATGATGATGAGTTTTTTGTTATTTAAGGTATTGCTAGTTTTGCAGAGAAAATGATAAAAATAAAGAAGAATTTAATATTTTCATTAATATATATGTTTATCAAATTGTCATTAATTCTACCAATTGCAACTGTTATAGTAGAGAGATTTTTTTTTTCTGCTATGCATATTATCAATAGTAGATTGCGGAACAGGATGAGAGATAAGTGAATGAATAATAGTTTGGTTGTATACATTAAAAAAGATATCTTCAATAAGATTGATAATGAAGTTATTATGAAACAGTTTTAAAATATAAAAACTCAAAGAAAAAAATTATAATATACATTTTTTATTTTAAAATTATTTTAAAATTAATTTTACTTTATATGAATTAATATATATATGTTTTTAATTGATTTCTAATACATGTCTATATAATATAATATTTGTTAATAATTTATCCTATCATTTAAAAAACTCAGGCTTTGCCATTATTTGCAATCAAGGGCAAAATATCAAAACATTGTTTCAATATGTGGTTTTTTTTTGTTTCTTGGGCCATGATGTTTTCCTAAACTCTTTTAGATTTTTGTATGATTTAAAACTTTGTAAATAAAATACTTAGCAAAACTTTGGATTAAAAAAATAAAAATAAAGAATATCGTTGTCAATGATTACATTAAAAAAAAAATTGGTGGATGAAATCACAAAATAAATTCAATTTTAAAATTATCCCTAACAAAATAAATATAAATTAAAAGAATAGAGACCAAATTGACACATAAAAAAAATTAAAGAATTGAAATTGAAAAAAAATTCAATTTGATAAATCATTTTACATAAAAAAATATGAATAAAAAAAATCAAATATAAAAAAGAAAACAATTAAAAGGTTGTCTTGAAATTTTAAATGTACAAGCATCAAATTTGATGCAGAGAGGGAGAAGAAAAAACAAAAGCCTTCAACATGAAAACCAAACTTGTTGGCCACATATGTCGTCACATAATAAAAGGATTATTTAGACAATTCAAGTGTCTTTGTAAAAGGTAGAGCTTCACAATCAAACAACCGTGCATGTTCTGCCAAAAAGAGATAGGGAACATTCACGCGCAAACACGTGCACATCTCTAACTTTTTTTGTTACTAATTTTAAAATTGCCAAGAAACCATAAGTAAACTTTATTATTACAAACAAGCCATAATGAAAAGAAAACAAAAAAATTTGGATGAAAACTTTTGTTTAAATGGAAATTGGTAATTTAACTATGAAAAATATCCAAAGAAAAAGCAAGCTCAATCTTCTTTTGTTTCTAAAAGAGATTGAGTAATTTCAATGTACAAAAAATTATGATAATATCAATTCATCTAGATATTTTTTATAATAATTAATAAATTATGTAAAAAAGATAACAACACCTCTTGTAAGCTAGCCTCGTGGTTTTTGGAATCAAGGGTAAAACATTGATTCAATAAATGTTTTTTTTTTGTTTTATGGGAATTAAGGTCAAAATATTGTTTCAATATGTGGTTTCTTTGTTTCTTGGGCATGATGTTTTGGTAAACTCTTTTAAGTTTTTGTATAGTTTAAAACTTTGTGAATAAAATACTTAGCAAAACTTTACATTAAAAAAAAAATAAAAAAATTATTGTCAACAATTACATTATTTGTTTTTAAAACTATGTTGTTTATCTCTTGATACAAATAGTTTTGACATAAAATAACCTCTATATATTTCAAAAACATCATCTTAAAATATTTCATAACCTATCAAGTCATCTAAACTTAGAAAATTGACTTGATTTTCTCTCAATAACAATCAAATCAAAAGATAAAATAAAAAGATATCAAATAATAAAATTTAATAAAAAATAAGAAATAATAAAGAGTATTCTTATTTCATGTGTTTCAAAGATCCATTTAGTATGGTGGTAGTGATTTTTTTTAAAAAATAGTTTTTGTCTGAAAATATATTAAAATATTATATTTTTATTTTTCTAAAATTTATTTCTAATATTAACACATGAAAACACAAAAAAAATAAAACTAATTTTAAAAAAATAAAAAATAAAATTTTTTCAAAAGCATTATTAAAATATAAAAATAAACATGTCTAAATACTCCTCTCACTCTATTTTACGCGGGAGATCTAGACTATCATAATTCCTTTACAATAAAAGAAGTAATTTTGATATTTTAAATGTTTAAATATTAAACCAAACAGCAAAGACATTTAAAACTAATCCAAATGTTAAAATTCTTGAAACATTAAACAAAAATTACTATGAAAAAACTTATCATACAACATATCAAACCTAATAAATTCACTAAATTTGAACAAGTAAATGTTCATTGCATTGAAAAAAATATTTTTTAATAAAAAAAATATTTTACAATTAAACTAAACCCAAATCAAAGCCCAGCAAAAGAAGTGGATGAGGTTTTAACACAAAACCCACACATTGTTTAGGCCCTCTCCTCTTCAGAATCTTTTATGCTTTACGAGCCTTATTTTTACTTTACAATGCATCAGTATACAAGCCTCTTGAAAAACATGTAATCTTTCAATGTGAGTTAATACTTTTTTTGGGTTTGAAAAATTTACCGACCACTAATTTTTTTTAAATTAAATTTTTATTCACCCATAATTAATTTTAGATGTATTAATATTTCATATTAAAATATTTATATTAAATAATACATTTAAATAAAATCTTGTAAATAGAAGTAAACTCTACTTTTAATTTGAACATAAATATATTTGTTAATCATGTCAAAAATTATATTTCCAACAATTATGAAAGAAAATTTTTAACTAATATATAAAGTTAAATTTATATAGAGAAAATGAATTGATAAATACTATATTGTACAGAAAAAATATTTAATTATATTTAATTAACATAATAATCAAAGATAATTAACAAAACACTAAAGGATGTAGCTAAATCACGAACTATACCCACAAAACAATTGTGTTTTTGTTTTCCAACTTTCATGTTAAGTTATTTTAGGAATTATATATATATATATAATTTTGTTTTATATTTTTTTTTATGAATTTTAGTAAAATTTTATGATTTATATCACGAGTTTAATAATTTAATTCAGATTAACTTAAGTAATTTTTTATAAATAATTTTTTGATTTCATTATTTAATATTGAATTGATTGAAAATTAAATTTTATAATTTTTATAATTTATTTTTTATGGAGTTATTTCAATCTCATAACACAGGTGTCAAGTTAACCTGAGTTGATTCTGTTTATTTTTTTTATCATTTTAAAATTGAGTTTTGTATTTTTTATTTATTTTTATAAGTTTATCTTGATTTCATAACTCGGATCACAAATTTGCAAGTTTGTTTACTTTATTTTTAAATTTTTTTGAATTAAATATTTTATTTTTAATTTCACCCTTAAAAAACTCATATTTTTTTATTTAGTTTTTTTTTCTCAATTTCGTCCTTCGATATAAAGTTGTTGGAGAATTGAATTTTGTAATTTATTTTTAATTTAGATTATATAGAGCTACTCGAGTCTTATAATTTTTTTTAATTTCAAATGTCAACATTGAATTCATTGAAAATAGAACTTTGTAATCTTTTTATTTACTTTTAATAAAATTATTCTGATCTTATGATTTAAATAACAAGTTTAGAAAGTTAAAATAAGTTATTTTTTATATTTTTAATTGAGTATTTTTTCGACTTCATCTCAAAAATTAAGTTATTTAAAAATTGAGTTTTATAAATTTTTTTATTTATTTTTTATAATGTTATCTCGATCTCATAATCCAAGTTCTTAGTATGATAAGTTATCATATGTATTGTTTTTTATTTTTTAGTATTAATTTTTATTATTTAATATTAAATTGATTAAAAATAATATTAATAATTTAATTTTTCATAAAATTCTCATTTTCTATAATCTAGCTGCAAAAAAAAGTACTGTTTTATTTTTTTTAAATACCGTGTAATATATATTATATTTTAAATCTATGAATAATTTTTTTTGTTGGAAAATATATTAGCAATGCTTGGAATTTTTTCTTCGACCCGCAACGCAGTAACCCCAATGATCCTATGGATCAGTGCTATAAAAGACACGTGGAAACTGCTCGAAGAAGTGACAAATAGAAAAGTTCAAGACAAAATCTACGAGAAACCCAAAATCACTCTCTCACACACACAAGCTTAAAATCTTGAAGCCCCAAGTAAATCCTTCCTCAGGAGCTTTTCTTATCAAAATCAGACAGCTTCCATCAAGAGTCAATGGACGCGAAAATCTCGTCCCAAAATCAAAATAACGAATTACACGTATCAGCCACCCTTTACCACCAATTCAAGCTCCCAAATGATTGGGTCGTCGTGCGACGCTGCTGCAGCAAACGCGGCAACCGCCGTGGCCATAACGACAAGGTGATTGATTGTTTTCCTTTCACCAATTCAAAGTATACCGACCTTCTCTTTTGCCGTGCTTTTGCTTACCATAGATATAGTGTGAACGGAGTACTTCTACATTTGTGTTTACACTAATGCATGCATTGGTGATCCGGTCTTTAAGCGCCACCCATTTCCCCATCGCCTGTGAGGTCTAGTTGTCCTAGGTTCGAACTTCTTTATACCCAAAATTTTTCTGACGAAGTAGCATTAGCAAACATAGTGAAAATTTCAAAAATATATTTATTATTTTTAACTTCACGCCAATAGGAAGTGTTTAAGCAAACGTGGGTGGTTATGGTGGTGCCGTTTTGCCTGGTGCGCGCCAGTATTTGAATTGATATACGGGTTGCAATGTGGACTGCTCGAGGATTTGAGTTTCTCGTTAACTTGAAAATGATGAGTATAGGTTGGGAAAACTTGGGTACTGTTTCGGGGACCGGGGTGTGGAGAGCAACACGGTATTTGGTCTCGAACATCATAGTCCAAACAACGATTAGTACCCTTTTGGAGCTTCCGCAGTTTCTAATGGTAAATTAGTAAAGCATCAAAATGCTGATGATGCTTTTCTTGTTTTCTGGCATGAAGGCACAAAATGAAGCCTTTTTAATAATGCCAAATCGGTTCCCCATTACTATATAGTCTCATATCTTAGAGAACTCCATGAAACAATGATTCAAGAGCAACAGTACCCCTTTTCAAATCAATGCACCAAATGAATGTATCAATCTTAAATCCATATGCACAATGCCACCCACAGATTAGTTGGGTCGATGAAATGGCAGCCTTCATTCAGTGCACATTTTTGTTAACACATATATACTCACTCTATTTAAATGCTGACCTCAAGGCATTATACATACATTTGTTGGAGGGCACAATGACTAGGTAACTAAAACTCTTGTTAAAATTGCACCTTGGATTTCAGATAATTGAAGCCCTTGCAATCCTGATTATAATATGACACCTGCATGGTCATTTTGATCCATAATGGACTCAATTTTCCATCAGACTGATCTGTCCTGTCTTTTATCATTAAGCTCTTACATTTCAATGTCGTTTGCAATGAAACTTCTTATGCTATGTCTCCTTTCATTGATATATTTCTCACTTTTGAAGCTAAGCTGGTTTAATCGTTAGCTATTACTGCTATAATACTGCTTAAAATGCATGTATTCGTCATGACAGAAGATTACTTCATTGAACTTTGTTCTAACGGCAAGACATCTTCATTGAACTAGTGTAACTTTCATCTGAATATGCAGTATCACTACGAGCCTGGGGCTGGACAGCGATTTTGTTCGCTGATATCTATCCAGAAACACCTGAGTGGAGAAACATCCAAGAGTGCTAAACCTGGCAATAAAAAAAATGTGAGTCCTAATATTTCCTTATTATACTGTTGTGGAGTATCAGTAACTCAAGACTTAAGGTTTTTTAAATTTCAGAGGAACTTTGTTTTTGAATGTCAGAGGACTTTTTGTTTCCTATTTAGTCTGAATTAGATTGGACCATTAGCATTAAATAAGCAAGAAAGATAAACAGGATACAAATCGATCCATACATTTTCAAAAGCTGCTCATTGATCGATCTGCCTAATAGTTGGATTGTTGAGAAAAAGCCACACAATAACATGGATTATGCAGGTATTATTGACAAGGTACTGTTTTGGACCCTACCTTTAGCTTCTTCAGTCCATGTCTTTGTTGCTAAGGGCATCTTGATATGTTCATGTTAAAGCTATTGGTGAATTCCGGGTTAAAACAGTGTGCATAAACTGAATATCTTTGTTGATGATTGGTGGTAGTCAAGCTCCAGAACTTCAATATCCACCCAATAAAGTTAAATGTTACAAGAAAACTTGGAAGAAGTTCCTGAAACTGTTTGGAAGATTTTTGGCAAGATGAACAACAAATTGTTATCATGATGTGGCAGTTATTCTCATTACTCCTATGGGTTCCGTATTTTAAGGTTGTTAGGCTTGTTATTTGTTTCTTCATACTGAGTACGAAGCTGATTCATGATGTAACAATAGGTATGATATTGAATAAAACAGATTGATTTATTGTCTCTACATTCCCAGTTTCTCATAGTCTTGTTCTCTTAAATTTCTCGTCTTGGTTTAATTGATTGTTTCTCTTGAGCCTTCGGTCCTTTTGATTCTTGATCACAGTTGCATGTAGTAAAAATATCTACTGAGGTGTTAAATAATTATCAAGTGCGCAGAGGTAGTTTGTTTGCTCCAATACTGAATATGCTCTATTCAATCTTATCACACCACCGTCCACAATAGAGATGTACTTTTGGTTGGTGGTTGTCTGTCTGAATACCGAGTTTTGTAAGTTGAGTTCCTGTGTATTTGTCAATTCTTCTATTGATATCGCGAAGGAGATTTTTCTTAGTGGAAGTTGCAGAGTTCTGTATTTCCTCTGAATTGCATGTGGAAGTAAGAATCATGAAAAATGCTACTTTGTTGTGCAGCACTACTTTGAGCCGGAAACTAGGAAGCGATTCCGTTCCCCGGGTTCTGTTGAGAAATACCTTGCTGAAGGTAAAGGGCACATAGCTACACTGGAAGCACTAAAAGCCGGAGATAATTTTATTGTGAGTAAAGTATGACTTATTTTACAGATGATATTAATGTGGTTGTATCACTGAAAGTTGAAGATTCATTTGGAGATTGTCATGTTTTGCTTGACTGGCATAATTCTGGTTCTGAGAATCTAATAAATTTACTGACAGCCATCATGCCATCCCCAAGACATTGAAACCTTCTCCATTTTTTGTAGAGCTTATAATTTAGAATCTGAACTCGTGATATAACTAAGCATTGGTTGTTCATACGTGATTTTCAGCCTTCCAAAAGCTCCAGTTCTCAGAAGGAACATGTTTCTAGGAAGAAGGTTGAAACTTCAATGCTAGATCTCTCCAGCATTCCAGACAAAATAAAATGGGTCCTCAGTGGTCCTGGTGGAATTGTATGGAATCCTTTCATGGACGATTATTTGGTCCCGGAATTCATAAAGCAAAAATGGTCCGAGACATTTGTGTTCTCCATCATTGACAGACTTTAGTGGGTTTCAGGTAACTTTTCTCTACAAAAGCTGGGTTTGTGCAGTATCAACACCATGGCTTTTGAACTGATACGGGTTAATTAAATATGTGCTGACGGACAGCTGACAGAATGCTAGTGGAACGGCTTGGAAATTCACTGTCTGAAAGGGTTAGAGTTTGTCCATTTGGAGTGTTGAATGGTTTTAGTCGCATGAGATTCCATTACTTTTTCTTGTGTTAGGAAGGGAGTTGATGATCTGTGGATCCATGTATCACAGTTACTATAGTAAAATGTGCAGATTCAGGGGAAAAAGGACAAAAACAAAGAAATCTATTCTCGATTCTCAGACTAGCCAACTTATGTAGCTGTCTGCTGCGGCAGGATGAAAAGTTAATTTTTAACGAAGAAAAATGTGAGGTAGGTGTTGTTAATGTGGTTTTTTAATATCATGAAAAAAATATCTAATTATGAATTGAAGAGTTGATGAGTATATTTAATAAAATAAATTGAAAATTATATGTATTTTTAAATAAAAATATTTTTTTATCAAGTTTTTTTATAAAAAAAATTAAAGATTTAGTATCATATGAAAAGTAAGTTTCAATAATAATAAAAATATTTGATAAATTTATAGGTTCTTATATAATAACCAATGAAATGTTCAATAATATTATAAAAAACAAAGTGATATAATCCTTTCCGAAAATAAATATCTAATGGAAAAATATTTTAAATATAATATAATTATTTGATTATAATGAATTTTGACTAAATTTTAAGAGAAAATAATCA
This sequence comes from Populus ilicifolia, assembly GCA_015708895.1. Taxonomy (NCBI): domain Eukaryota; kingdom Viridiplantae; phylum Streptophyta; class Magnoliopsida; order Malpighiales; family Salicaceae; genus Populus; species Populus ilicifolia. The sequence goes on along the minus strand of SRLM01000606.1, from coordinate 259,690 downwards.
TAAATGACAGTGAATTTAATTATAATGAATTTCGATTAAACTTTAAGAGAAGAAAATTATCATAAAATACATTGAGTGAAAGAGATTATATATATAAACAATTATTTTTTTTAAAAAAAAGTTAAAATTGAATTGTATTTATTGAAATAACATCCTAAATATCTTATCAATTATATTAGTATCATTGATTTTAATTAAATTAAAAAATTTAAAAAATATTAAAAAAAAACCAAAGCAACTGAGTTGGGTGGGCCTGTGTGACTAGCTTTATCAAAAAAGGTGAGGCATGTGTGAGATTTCAAGTGAAGCTTGCTTGCAAGGGGGATGATAAGTCGTCCACCCTTATTCTTAAAAGCAAAGTAGGCAACATGTCGTTAATAATGGCAAATGACACATTATTTACCTGCACAAATTCTAACCATATGAGGTGGTTGGAAAATCAAATTCCTTTTATTTGACATAAAAAATATGTAATAAACATCTCAAAAGGCTTAATAAATTAATTTCTAATCTCAAACCACCCTTTAATCTATCAAAAAATACAAAAAATAACCTGGATAAAAAAAAATTCTCAGGCATTGATTTACTTTTCATGACAAAATAAAGATAGAAAACACCTTAATTGCACCCCTCTCATAAAATTACACACATTGATAACAAAATTAGCTAATTTTATTGTTAAAATATGGTCAACATGTCATTTTCTTTCTCCTTCCCCCTTTTCATCCACTTCTGTATCATCTCTTAAATATTAAAACATTAATAAAATAAAGTTTTTGAAAATATGATGATGATTTTTTTTAAGGTTTTTTTAATATATTAAAATAATAATTTTTATTTTTAAAAAAATTATTTTTAACATTATCATATTACAACGACTGAAAATATATAAAAAAATATTAATTTAAAATAAATAAAAATATATATATTTTTAATATTTTTAAAAACATTTTAAAAATACAAAATCACTTCAAGTTTGCTTGCTTTATTAATTTGTTTTGGCAAAGAATATTCTCTTTTATGTTAGATAATATATAGTTATCATGAGTTCTCCAACATCATAACTAAAAATTTATAGGAGACCGAGACCTGTAGTGTTTCAATCGTTGGGAGCTTCCAATTAGTATCAAACATTCATTCGAGAGAGTTTATGGTCTTAAAACAATAATATAAACAACTTTCGATAGATTATGAACAACTCATTAGATTATAAATAACTGATACATATACATTATTTTTTTGGCTGTTTTGTTTTAGAAACAACCAGCCTCCTCCTTCTGTTCCTCCAGCTTCGTTTTTATATTAGTTTAATATTTTTTTAGAACATATTAAATTTATAATGAATATTGTTTAATTTTATTTTTATATTTTTAATGTTTCATATAATTTTATTTGCATAATTTGTTTTTTTAGTATTAATTTATATAATTTATTTTTAATAATTTTTTATTTTTTTAAAATCACAACCAATTTTTAGAGAGATGTAGTCTGCCGGTATTTCACAAAAAATTGCAAAATATTTATTGTATATGCCACTATCACCAATAACTACACCAACAATTAAAACCATTGATATTTTATAAAGAGTTAAAAAATTTTTAACTATCTATATCAAACAAAACTTTTTTATTGCTGAGTTATTGTTAAAAATACAAATTGAATTATTCCATCAAAATATTTTTAGTGAATTTTATTTATTTATTTTTTTATTTGTACAACTGTTAGTATTTATTTTTTTACCGATAAAACTAACTATAAAAAAAGAAATTACTGACGATTTATATGTCATAGACAATTTCTATCTGTGACTTTTACTAACAAAATGTGTTTTTTTATGCCGATGAAATAAATCCACTAGCAATACCTTCGACAAAACCCGCCAAGATGGCGTCCCCATCATCATCCGCATTGATCTCGTCGAGAATTACCACCACAAGAGCCACTATGAAGGCATAATCAACATTAGGCATAATCGCGAGAGCGTGTCTTCCATGCACCTGCGTTCACATGATAAGAAAAATACTGGCATGAGATATCAATTATGAAGACAACTTTCTTGATTAAAACAATAATCGGTTTTAATGTAAATGATGTAATGAAATCTGGGGTATTTCTACGACAGCCTCAGCCACAGACATATAGTTCTATATGAGAAGATGATGTTGGTTAAATTTATTCAATATTGTCATAATCCAGAAATAAGTTTTGTTAATGTTACTTGTGCAAGCATGGTATTGGAATCCCCAAGAAATATAGAGCAGGAACTCTTGCTGTAGCCTTCTTTGACCTTGAAATCAGGGACCTCTCCTTTGTTATTACCCAAGAATACGTCTAACTCAGTCTTGAATTGGAACAGCTTTGGTTTCTTGGCTGTGAAAAGCAAATCATTCTTCTCCTCGCTTTCTCCTCTAAAAGCCTCCCACCTCCCATGCATGGTCCTTAGCTGGAGAAATTGATAAATTAAACCCGCGGTAAGAAATTGATATCGGATTTACTCTTATCGTTGTTGTGATGGTTAGATTGAAAAAGAAGAGAACAAATGACAAAGAGCAATTAAACATACCTTCTGCCTGAGATTGACAAGGGTGTTACCGGCTGCGTCTTTCAGAAAACGACGATCATGTAGGCTTAATAGTTTACTATTGGCCTGGAAGATGAGGGTGCCATTAATGTCAGACACCTTAAAATCACTGTTGACGGCGAGTTCAACACGGTACTGTGCCAGGTACTGTGGCCCTATTACCACCACTGGATGCTCCACTGGCGGGTGTGTTCTCATAGCTGGAACGGGGTTGAACGGTGCTTGCCCAGTAGCCATAATCACAGAAACAAAATATTACTCGAAGAAATAAACCGAAAGAACAATAGCTAAATTTCTCTATTATGCGAGTCTTGATGATGGTTATAGAAGTAGTCTGTGGGAGGAATGATGTACGCATATCATAGTGCCAAGTAGCCCTATATCATGTCCTTAAATAAAACAAAAAATAGGCTTCGATTTTTTTTTTATTATTAATATGAATATTTATATTAGCTCTGTATATCTCAATTAATTTTATAAAATTTAAAATTAATAATTATATAAAAATCAAGTGAATCTAAAATCCATAAAACTTAAATAAATAATCATTAAAAAATAAATTTAAATTCTAACCAGATGAATTATTCATCTTGACACTGTCCTCTTCCTTCTTTGAAAGTTCATTTGTGTGCGTAAACAAAGACATCTTTGATTTTTTTTGGCAACGGGGGAAGGTGGGGGCGGATTCTTTGGTTGGATCGGGAGAAATTTCAAGGCGTATGTTCGAGGAATTAATTATATTTTGAAAATAGAATGCGTGAACAAAGACATTTTTGTTTTCTGGCAGCGAGGGAGGGGGGAGGTGGAGTCTTTGGGTGGACTGGGAACAATCCTATGGCGTGTATTCGAGGAATTAATTATATTTTAAGCATAAATCTATTTTTAAAATATTTTTAGTACATTTTTCTTTTTCATTTTAAAATAATAGACACATGAGGATTTCATTTTCACTATTGTTTTTTTTTCTTTTCTGAAAACAATAATCTCAGAAAGAAAATTAAGCAAGAAATTGACTCACATATCCAAGCTGTGCCTAGCTCCATCAACACATGCTCCGACTCGAGTGGTTCAGAAATCAATGAATTACCCTAAAGAAAGGCCCCAGTTGATTCTTTTTCAAGCTGATTTGTCATTGTAGTTTACAGGTTGGATGCCCACCTGCACGGTGGGTTCACTTTTATTTTTATAAAAATTATCGTAAAAAAATATTATATATATATTAATAATTATTATTTTTAAAAATTTATTAATTATTTTATTAATAATATTAATTATAATATAAATAATTATGTTAAGAATTTCAAAGATGATTATATAATATAAATAATTTCAAAGATGATTACAACACATAATAATATTTTTTTATATCAGTACTTTAAATTATAATAAAAATAATATTATTTTTAATTTGAATACTTTAAATTATAAAAAAATATTTATAATATAAATTATTAAATTAACATATATAGGTGAACATAAACGTATGGATATTTAATTTGAAAACTTGCACGGATGCATCCATCATAAATATCAAATTTGATGCGGATGCATCCAAAACCAACACGGAGTTGGACTTAGATGCCTCTAAGCCTAACTCGGATTTGAAAAAGCACACCTCAAGCCTCAATTTATACTTGGCATGCTTGTGTGCCTGAAGGTGGTCCTAAACATATCTAGGACGACCTTGGAATTGTGCGACATGACCACAAACGTATTCAAACTCAATCTAGATTTAGGAATGGATGCCTCTAGATGACACTTGAGGTCTAATTTTGGGTTGGGCATGGATATACCATAATTTTTATTTATAATAAAAATAAAAATAATTATAATACAAATAATACTCTTTATAATATTAACTAATACTCTAAAAGGCATAGGGAAAGTAATGTAACTTTCTTGATGCTACATGTTTTTTTTTGTTTTTCTATTTTTTTATTTATCTTTTTTTTAGGTTCTACATATATATTTTTTTTCTCAAGATTATCTTCTTTTTTTTTAATCTTTGTCAATTCTTTTAAAAATATTAAATTGATTGAAAATTTAGTTCTATAGTTTTTTTCATTAAAACCTTATGAATTACTATAATATTTCCTTACATGGCTTTTTTTTTCCTGTGGATTGTTATAATGTTTCTTCCACATGATTTTTATTTTGCTATAATATTTTTTATTTTTGTAAATTATCTTTGTAATTTTTTTAATATTGAACTGGTTGAAAATTCAACTTTAACTTTTCCTATATGTTTTTTTAATTTTTTGGTTTTATTTTCTAAAATTGCCTTCTTCTTCTTCTTTTTTTTTTCTTTTTTTTTTAAATTATTTTTGTTGATTTTTTTTAATATAGAGTTGGTTGAGAATTTAGCTTTGTTGTTTTTTTTTTAAACACTATGGATTGCTACAGTGTTTCCTTACATGATTTTTTTTCTAAAATTATATTTGTCAATTTTATATTTTTACATATTGAGTTAGTTAAGAATATAGCTACATAGTTTTTTAAAAAAAACACTGTAAATTGTTACAGTGTTCTCCTATATTTTTTTATTATGATTTTTAAAAAATTATTTTTATCGATTTATTATATTTAATATTGAGGTAGTTAAAAATTATAATTGTAGATTTTCTCATGAAACACTATAGATTGCTATAGTGTTTCCCTACATGGTTTTTTCCTTTCATGTTTTTTAATTTTATTTTTTTAATATTCTAAAAGGCTTAGGGAAAGTGCCGTGACATTTTTTTTATTTTTTCCCATTTTTTTTGTGCTTTACATGTTTTTTTCTTTTTTGCCAAAGATTTTCTTCTTTTTTTTTAGTTTTTTAAATTATCTTTGTTGATTTTTTATAACATTGAACTAGTTAAAAAATTAATTTTTTAGTTTTTTTTTAAATATTATAAATTACTATAATGTTTCTTTATATGGCTTTTTTTTTCTATAGATTATTCAATATTTCCCCACATGATTTTTGTTTTACTACAATGTTTTCTATATATTTTTTAAAATTATCTTTGCTAATTTTTTTAATATTTAACTGGTTGAGAATTCAACTTTAACTTTTTCCACATGTTTTTTTTTGTTTTTTTTCAAAATTACCTTCTTCTTGTTTTTTTGTTTTTATTAAAAATTAATTTTATTGATTTTTTTAATATAAAGTTTGTTGAGAATTTAACTTTGTAGTTTTTTTATGATTTTTTTCAAGAATTATCTTTGTTGATTTTTTTTAATATAAAGTTGATTGAAAATTTAACTTTGTAGTTTTTTGATGATTTTTTTCAAGAATTATATTTGTTGATTTTTTTATATTAAGTTAGTTGAGAATTTAGTTTCGTAGGTTTTTTTTTAAAACACTATAGATTGCTAGAGTGTTCCTCGGCATATTTTTGTTATTATGGTTTTTTAAATTATCTTATAGATTTTATTATTTTTAATATTAGCTAGTTGAGAATTATAACTATAGATTTTCTCATGAACATTATAAATTGTATTTCCTTACATGGTTTTTTTTTATTGATTTTTTTTCATATCGAGCTAGTTGAGAATTTAGCTTTATAGTTTTTTTTTTAAACATAGTGGATTGCCATAGTGTTCCCCCACATAATTTTTTCTTGTTATGATTTTTTTTTAAATTTTCTTTGTTTATTTTATTTTTTAAATATTAAGCTGGTTAAAAATTTAGTTTTGTAATTTTTTTCTTAAAAAAATTATGGATTACAATAGCTTTTTTTTCATATATATATTTTTAATTTTTTTTATAAATCCTCAACAACACATAAATATATCACAAACAAACGGTATCGCGAGGGCATGCCATCTAGTTAATACTCTATATCATAAGAAAAATAAAAAAATGATACTATCTTTAATATTAATATATATTTTTTAAAATTTATTTATTATTTATTAATAATATCAATTATAATAAAAATAATAATATTTATAACACAAATGATAATATTTTTAATATTCACACTATGAATTATAATAAAAATAATAATATTTATGACATAAATAATTATATTAAGAATTTCAAGGATGATTACAACACAAATAATAATATTTTTTATATCAATACTTTGATTTATAACATCAATAATACGATTTTTGATTTGAACACATTAAATTATATAAAAAAATATTTATAATACACATTATTATATTAAAACATGCAGATGGGCGCAGACATGTCCAAACCCAACTTGGAGGTGGGTGAGGACACATGTAGCCTAACTTAGGTTAGGTGTGGACGTGTCCAGCCCCGACCCCAAGTAGGGCGTGGACGTGTTCAAACCGATTTAGAGTTGGGCACCAACACCTCCACACCCACCTTGAGGTTGGGCGTGGACAGTTCCATGTCCAACTTGGGTTAGGACATGCATGCGTTCAGATTCAATTTGAGATTAGATGTGGACACGTTGAGACTTAACTTGGATTTGGTTATGACTGTATGTCCAGAATTAACTTAGATATGAGTGTGGCTATTTGTCCAAAGTTGTGCATGGATGTGTCCATACTCAACTTNGGGTGTTCAAGTTGGATATTGACGTGTTCAGACTCAATATCAGGTTAGATATGAATACACCTAGATTTTTAATATTATTTTTAATTATAATAAAAATAAAAATAATTATAACACAATATAATTTTTTTAATATTCATACTATTAATTATAATAAAAATAATAATATTTATAATATAAATAATTATATTAAGAATTTTAAAAATAATTACAACATAAATAATAATATTTTTTAATATAAATATTTTAAATAATAATTTCTTGAACCCTACTTATAAGTTGAGCAGATACATCCAAACCTTAATTGAAGATGCCATACCCAGTTAAGTTTTTTACCATACCATATATCAAATAATACCTAGGCTGCTCCTTATATTGGAGCTGCCCAAGCGACAAGTGCAGAATTCTCTGTAGACTTCAAGTTCTGGGTAGTAATAAAAATTTAAGAGAAGGTGAAATTTTTTTTATATAAAAATAATTTTTTATTTTTTGAAAATTATTTTTAACATCAATTTTAATGATTTAAAATATAAATTCTTTTATTTTAAATAAAAAGATAAACATTTTAAAATATAATTTACACACGGAGGGAGACACCACCTCTAGTTACCATGACATAATGGGCAAGCAAAATTGCTCGGAAGCTCACGTGAATGCTTTGGAAACAATCAAGACCAAGCCAAGGTTAACGATAATAACTAGGACAAAATTTCGTATTCCATGTTCCAAAGTCAAGGTCACATAGTCACAGAGGGTTAAGAAATTTTTAATTTAGTACATCACTAGATAAAAGATTATGTGTTCAACTTCCACAAACACCTAGGTAGGTACCGAATATTGATCTCACAGCTCACAGCTCAAAGCAACGAACAGTTAATTCACAAGCCTTCCATGAAACCAGCTAACTTTGTAGGAACTCCCAAGTTCCAACCCTTACTTTTACCCTCAGTGTGCGTGCTCGCCGTGCCGGTGCTTGCATTTATGCTTCATTTTCTTGAATGCCAACCTTTCATTTCCCGTCTACTGTTGCCGATGTTCTTAGTTTTCACTTTTCCGTTCCAAACTGAAGACTAGATTCACAGAAAGCTACCGTACCACCACCACCACATTAGGGTTCATAATCTCATCTACCCTCATCTTAGACTTGTTGGACCTCCAGTCTCTTGCTCCCTACTTGACTGCTGTCAACATTATTATTTTTATTATCATTGTCAACAATGACGTTAACGCTACTTTCTCTTCTGGTTACCATTGCTCTCGACTTCCTTGGCATGCATCTGGTGCGCACTCCTTCAATCTCCTTTTCTGCCAATTGCAGCTGCGAGGTCCTGAGATTAGCAGCAGATCAATCAAAACGAGAAGAAAAAGGGCAAAAATGCTGAGAATAGAAGTCAACTCCTCTAGTACGGAGTTCTAATATTTTTTTCTCTTCACGTGAGCATGAAAACTTATAAGCTTCAAACTCAGAATTATTAGTAGTTTATTACTACGGTCCCCATAGGTGCAGTGCGGGACGAACTAGCCTGCTAGTAAAGGTACAGAAGGGCAGCTTCCCCTAGATTTGTTGAAATAAATTCTCAACTGCATCAATTCAATTCAGGATCCCCCACATGATGATGAGGTGTCAGCCCTTTAATAAAACTATGTGGTAACTGGGAAGAAAGGTGACTGATAAGTACAAAGCCAGTTTACTATTCTGGGGCAGGGAAGTGAAACTAGATAGCCAAGCTAGCTGGCTTTGCTGATAAAAACCAAAATACTTACGAGTCTTGCATTCAAATCAATCCAAAAACGCTAACAGAGAATCATGGACCTGACAGGAGAATCCCCAGGGAAAGAGAGGCAAGGCAAGAAAGGAAACCAAAAGATTTACCTACTTCTATGAGTTGAAATATGTGGAAGCACTTTTGCAAGTGAAACTTCAAATCAGCCTTCACTTCGTTCCTAGTACAGTAATACGTAATAATCATAGTGCACATTGAAAATAAAAATAATGGTACTCTAAACTGGGATTCCAACCCGATGTTGGCACCTTCTTGCTGTCCAAAAACACTAGTGAGATACAATTTGGGAGTCTAGAGATGCTGAGCTGCCTATTTGGGTTATTGAATTTGAACAAATAGCAGGAAAGGACTCTTAGGTTCAAATCCAATGGCCTTTAATCCACAGTCACCGAATCACTCTCTAAGTGCTGGCATCATAACCCCACGAAAAATAAATGAAAGTGTTAACAAACATTCATTGAAGGAACTAACCAATATATAGAAATTGTTTGGGAATTCAGTTAAACTGGTGTTTTAAAAAATTTATTTTTTTAAATTTAATATAATTTATATAGTTTGAATATTTTAATATGTTAATATTAAAAATAATTTTTTTTTAAAAAAATTATTTTAAAAAAATCACTATCAAACTATCAGACACAAATAGTTTCAACGGCGAGCAAAGGCTAGCTTAGTGTCTCCCACCATGCTGTGAGCCGGACAACAGCTCTTTTAAAAAATTAAAAGAAATTCAATTAATTTCATAATATAATTAAAAAAATTACAATAATTTTTTTAAAATATTCATCCAGGTCAATATTAATTAATTTGATTAAAAATATCAAAACATGATAAAAAATTAAAATGTAAAAATTCTCAAGGCGTTAAAATTTTAAAATATAAATAAAAAGCTAACACATCCATCTAATTAAATAAATCAAAAATATATTATATAAATAAATAAATAAAGTTATTAACAATAAATACAAATAAAAAAAATTGAAAGATAAATATAGATAAAAAATTTATAAAATCACAACATAAATTATTTAGTCAATTATATTTAATAAATTTATTTATTAAAATCAAATTATAATAGTAAAATTTATTGAATAAAATAAAAGAAAAATATTATACAAGAATGTATATAATAAAAATATTATAAGAAAATAAATTTAATATATATAAAATTTTAAAAAATTACTTATGAATGAAAAAAATTCATTAAAGGGTATCAATTAAAATACAAACATAAAAATAAATTAAAAAAAAAAACAATAAAACACAACATGTCATCTAAAATCAAGAAAAATAAAGTTTTTTTATTTAAAAATTCATTATTTATTTATTTTTTATTAAAAAACATAAAATTACCGTAATAACCACGCTTTTAAAAAAAAAACAAAAACCACATCGAAACTCGAGATCAAGCTGAAATAAAACCTTTTTCTCAAGCTCAAATCTTTATTTTTTTTGCGTAAAAAAAATATAATTTAAACTTTTTATAATTAAAATTTAACTCATTATATGAAATCATTTAAAACAAAAATTAACTACTTTAACGGTTAAAATTAAAATTATCACTAACAAGAATATTCTCTCTCTATACTAGTACCTGGGTAAATAAAAAACACTAAAAAAAATAAAAAAAAAAAGTTCAATTCCAGAATCCAATTTTTAAAAATTAAAGGAACCATTCACCTAGTTAAAATTAATGGAGAACTAAAATTTTATAACTAACACCTATTTTACCCACTTCTGTTTTAATCATTTGTCTTTCCATTCAATCTTTTCTCCCTAAAACATTATGCAATTAAATGCTAATTTAAGCTTTAAAGAACCCAATTATGTAAAATAAAAGTTCACTGCCCGAATTAAAAACTTTAGAAAAACTAATTGCTACAACGAGAGGACGAACAGTAAATAACACAGCAACAAAATCACAGCCCCTTTTAGTTTCTTTAATATGAATTAGGACCAAAATTTAGGTTATCTACCAGTAGACTTCAATTACATGCCTAACACATTCAAATGAACCTTCAATTTTATGCTTTATTTCAGTACTAAATCCAATGTATAACAATTCTACCCATGCTCTAGCTAGCAGCCACCAAAGTTAGATGCGTGAATCCCTCCCTAAGAGTAGCCACACGCTTCACTCTTATTTCACAACTGCCCTGCCACAGGGGGCAAAGAATCAGAGAATCAAAATGCAGCGGACAGTAGTAAAAATGAAGTTACCTAGCTGCACTGCAGGAACTGGACCTCTTCAAATTCAAAGCAGGCACCTCCTCCTTCTTTGTCTCAATCACGCTCCCGCTAAAATACTCCTTCTCTTCCAATTTTACCCTGGAAAAATTATAAATTTCCCTCGATGTTGCCTCACGGCTCCCTCCTCCACATGGCAACCTACCCTTGTAATGCCCAGCAATCAACGGCAAGCCTGGCTCCTTCCCTGGCATCGCCCCACAGTCTCTAAACGAGATCGAAGAACTGCACGATATCAACTGCATCAGAACCGTAGACGCTTTCATCTTCCCACAGTTCTTTGCCGTTTGATTCAAATCCATGCCACTCCCTTCGTTATGACCACCCAATATCAGCCGTCCATCAGCCTTCATCAAAGACTCCAGAGTCTCTGGGCTAGAGTCGGACGGTGGGGGTGAAATCTCCATAATCTCGTCTCTGTTCGCCTCCCGTTCCTGACTAATTTTTTTCTCCTCCTTCATCTTCTTGATTTCCGGTTTGACGTGTCTCCTTCTTCTCCTGCTATCATCAGTCTGAGTCGACGCGTCAGCAGAGAGTTTCCGAGCAGACTCGGAGAACGACTCGGCCTTGTAAACCTTGTACTCATTAAGATTGATAGAGCTCAAGGATTGGTTCCTACGCCTCGAGATAACTGGAAACTCCGAGGCTTGACTGGTTTCTTGAGGTTTCGGCTCGAGGAAGAGCTGTTGGTTAGAATGATCGAGAATCTCTGATCCTTTGAGAATGTACTCGTGACCGTGAGCCGGGTGAATGAAATCGTTCTCGGTCAAGTCCTGCCAAACGAAGCCGTTTTTGAAGCTCCTGGAGTCAACAAGATTTGGAGTGATTAATTAGATCGGACGGTTGGAGATGAAGGAGGTGTATCATTACTTGTTTGAACTTACCGTTTAGAGGACCAGGAGTAGAGGCTAGCCATGCCTTTGCCTCGAAGGAGGTCTAACTGGTTGATTACATCTGATAAATGTACAAGAAATTAATGCAAGGAGGAAAAGAGATATTTGTGCTACCAATTTTTTCTCTCTAAAAAGTTTATCTTTTGGTTTAAATTTAAAAATTAGTTTCTTTTTACCAGAAAGGTAGAGGCCGTCATTGGAAGAGAGAGGGACCTCCATGAAATGGGGATGCTCAAGCTGACCATTTCTGGACAGATAGTAGACAACAGGGGCCTTTCTGGACAGCTTACGAGATTCACTCCAGAATGCTCTGGCTCTCTCCGGAGTGGTTTCTGTGTCTTCATTCCATTTCTTTGGAATCTGGACTTCTACGGTGTTTCTCCCACCTCTTGAACTGACTGCAGCGGCCATTAGTATTCACTCGCTCCAGATTTCATTAAAATGTAGCAATGCATGAGAGATAACAAGAAAATGTTAAATAGCAATAATGAGTGGCGAGTTATGGGAGATGGATGAGAAAAGAAAGAAAGCTGGGGATCGAAAGCGATTTGCTACCAGGATGATGAGGTGAGAAAGTGAAAGGAGAGGAGTTTTGGAATTTTTTACAGGATAGATGCATTGAGAGAGATGGAGAGGGAGAGGGAGGGAAGGTTCATAAATTGCAAGGCAAGTTATGCAAGTGTGAGGAGGGGGATACATTCAAATTGGAGATGCGGCAAATCAGGCTACCCAACAAAGCAAAATAAATTAAAAAACAATTTAAAATTAAAAGTAATTCAAAAAAATTTATAAACATTTTTTAACATGAAAAACAAAGACAAATGTTCTATAATAACTTCATCTTTCAAACGGTGTCATTTCCATATTTGTTTCGGGGTTTGATGCGCATGATCAGAATTGTATTTTATTTTAATTATAATTTTAAAAATATTTAATTAATCATTATACACCATAATTTTATTTTAATCTCAGTCAAAATTCGCAATTGAAATCTGAATGTAAAGAAAAAAACATTACAATATATATATATATATTCAAGCAATGAATATAAAAGTTAAATGCATTACTATTGTAATAACAGTTATTTTTAAAATATTTTATATTTAAAAATATATTAAAAAATATTATTTATTTTTTATAATTTAATTTTTTTATCAAAATATTAAAACAATATAAAAATTTAATTTAAAATAATATTAATTACAATATCAAAAATACATTTAATTTTTATAGTTATCGCTTGAAAATACGTGTATGTATATATATTATGATAAAAATATAATTTTATCATACAAAATATGAGTGGTCTGCATTTTTCCTCTGTAAATGTAGTGGTAGTTTTTTTTTTTTTAAATTCAAATAACCAATAAAAAAACTATCATATATATATATATATATAAAAGAAAAGAAAAGGAAAGGTACTGTGGATTGATTTGGAAGGAAGATTACTTGTAAGTTACCCAGAAGCCTGATTGACGTGCGAGCCAGAGAATTTGATGGCGAACAAGAGCAATTCATCACTACGTACGGAAACTTGACTGCCAAGATTTACATTTCCTTGCTTAGGAAGTTGAATTTAAAGCGGATAAACCCCTTGGACGCTTCCTATTATCATTATTGTTATTATTTCACTGGGAGAGGTTGAGACTTCAAATCTGAAATGGAGGAATGGCCTCTCTCTCTCTCTCTCCACACTCTCCATTCCCAAGTGTTCAGACTAGCACAGCTTCCAAATATATTTCAATTTTAGTTACCCACCTCGATCTTGATTTTGAGTTGACATTCCATTCATTCCCACTTGTTTTTCTTCTTCTTCTTCGTAGGTTACGGTCTCGCCTGATTAAAATAAATAAAGGAGGTTGAGAAAACATTGCAGACACGTATTTCAATTCTTCGGAATATAGGATGGTTATTTTTATTATCTTCTAATAAAAACAATATTAACTTACTCTTGGTGTAGTTTTCGAAGATTTCATTCGCCATTATTTAATTGTCTGGGGTAATTTTATCTCTTAATCTTATTTTGCGTTTAATATAAAGATTATATCATCTTGAAAGTAAAATTTGTTTAAAGATTATTTTCACTTTTCTTAGAAATGGTGTAAAGACTTTCTTACCCCTGAGCACCAAAACTAACAATCAAGGGTATTTACTTTCATGTGTTTTTCTTTTATATTGGAGTTAATAGGTTGATCGGGGTCTATTTGGTCTTCTTACATAATTATAAACACTTTAAATACATCCATGCACTTGAAAGAAAAAGGAAATCCTTGCAACCAAGGGTATCCGTGTCTTTTAGGTTTGTATGTAATTAATATATTAGAGTGGGGTGGTTTTATTTTTTTAATAATTTAAATATTACTTAAAAAAATTAGCACATGCCACACATCCACCAACGTGTGAATGAAATTCATGTCCTTCTAGAAGCGCGTGCAGCTTTGCCCATTGTCGGAACACCGTTTTCCAGGGTAGATATGCGGTTGAGTTTTAACATTTTTTTATTCTTCCCTCTCTTTTCTGCCCGCCAAAGATTACATGTGTCATTTTATTTGTTTTATTGTTATTGGACTTGTTTTTATTAATTTTTTTTTTAAAATTTAATCTCTCATATTTAGTTTGATTTCATTTAAATTTCAAATTTATTTTTTATTTTTTATTTATTTATTTTTCTAATTAAATTTTATTTTTAACTTCACCTTGAAAATTTTATATCAATTTATTTTTGTATCAAATTTAGTTCCTATTATTTTAATCATCATTTTTTTTGTTTAGAAGGGTTTTTTTATTGTATTTTTTTTTCAATTTCATACTCTAATAGTTTATTAATTTATAATTTTATTTTTTTATTTTTAAATTTTATTTTTTATGATGTTAATTATGGGTTCATGATTAAGATTACAAATTCTGAATAGGGTTGATTTTAATATTTTTTTAAATTTTATTTTTAAATATTTAATTTATTAAAAATTAATTTTTTTTTTCACTTTCTCTCTATATGGTTGGGAGGCTAACCATGTCTACACGTTTGATTTATTAAATTTTTTTATGTTAAAAAAAAACCAAGCTGCCGCATATTAATTAAAATATATTAAAATATTTTTTTAATTAATTATGTTTTATATTTTTAAATATTTTTAATATACTAATATTAAAATATTTTTTAAAATATATTTTTAAATAAAAATCACTTTGAACCACCCAACCTCACGCCCACCTACTAACAGAAAGGATGCCGACGATACGAGAGTTGGTACATAGTCGAGCTTATGGATGGTTATTGGTGAAAAGGTTAGCTTGAGACAATCCAAGAGACGTTTATTGGCAAGAGAGGGTAGCATAGGTGCAGGTTCTGTTGGGTCACAATCTTTTTTCTCCTTCTTTCTTTTTTACCTTCGATTAGGTGTAAGTCAAGCGTCAGATGAACCAAGATCGGAGAGAATAAGATTGAAGAGTGAGAGGCTGAAAATAGCCAGCCAACCTCAGTTGTGCTGGCTGCAACACAACTGGGGCTGGGGCTGCAAAATAGCATCCTCGGTTGTTATATATATATATATATGTATATCTCCAGCTCTGATTTATCCTCTACTTTCTCGAGGCGTCGGGATGGCTTTTGTAGAAGACTCATCAAGTTTCAGTCCATGTGATGCTTAAAATGGCCTCATCTTCTTCTCTACTGCCGGAAAAGTATTGTGTCAATACTCACTGAGGTTTTGAGGTCTCAATATTTATCATTTCTCTCTAGCATTCCAAAATTTATAATATTTGGCTTCTTATATAAAAAGAACTGTTTTTTCTTTGTATTTTTTGTGATGTTTTTATGTGGCTGAAGAGATATCTTGGCATTTATGAGTAAATGATCTTCATGATTTTCTTCTTTGCTGACTTGGATCTGTCTCCTGTATAGAAGATCCCTTTTGTTGCCCATCCCGTCCCCTTCTATCAGAAATTTAATTGACCAACTTGAGTAAGACTCGACTGTCTGTGCATGCTCGTGACAAACTAGCGTTTTACCTAGACAAAACGCTTTCTTTCTTTTTCCCTGAAGCTTAGCTCTGATTTCATTTTTTTCCTTTCAATTTCAATTCAATATCTATGTATGCCCTTTAATGGAGTAATTAATCATCCAAAGAAATAATCGGGTCTTTTAATTCTTGTTAAATCTTGAGCAAGCTACTTAAATCCATGACAAAGAGCCGGTTAGCCCTAAAAAAAAGGAGTTCGCTATGATCACAACATGCATATTTTAAATTATATCAGCTTCTGATTGTTATTTTTCTTCTGTTCTATTGAAATTAATTTAGTCTAGACTACGAGGCCTCTATGCAGTATTCACACAGCTTTCCAGCGCTAGAGAAGTTGAGGAAGTGCCCAACTTGAGCACCTCAAAACACTGAAAGTTCATTAGCCTTCTTCAAAAAGCCCATCTTAGAAACAAACTATACAGAAATAATCATAACGTATTCGAAGTGCATCAAATAAAATAACTGCTGAACACAAGCTCGCTGCTCCAAAATCCATGGATGCATTCATATTGGTATCTACTCTTCGAAANGGGGGGGGGGGGGGGGGGGGGGGATTCCCTGCACTGTTTATCAGGGCAAGCTGGGATGCTTTTAAGACCATGATACTTACAAGATCACATGTTTCCTGCCCCTACCAGGCAACAATAGAGGATTACAGAGTCATTATTATACAACAAGAAGAGATACTTGCAAAAAATAACATTACATATACGCACGGATCACACCCCGGCTTCATGGGTCGAAAAGCCGAGTTTGTAAACGCAGCCGTCCAAGAAGCAATCCTCGAAATAAATGAATCATTAGCATTCAAATAACAATTTTGTAACTTGGACAGCTGCGGCCTTGTCAAGGATAGTATAGGTTTTCTTTTCATGTTCAGCACCTCCAGTCATATGCCATTCCAGACTATGCTCTGCCACCTGACAAATCCAGAGAGAAACAAGCAACATGCTTGCTGTCCCGCGTCCAGTCAGATAAGACAATCTTATCATGTGCATGAGGCAAGTTGAAGGAGAGAGACAAAGAGGTTATAGACATTTTTCCGATTTTTGTTCTGTACAGAACGATGAATAGGGTTCTACATGCCAATATAAAATCCACTCTAACACAGGGCCAAAAGGAAACCAGCAATAAGGAGGTAATAAATGATTGCCTGTCCCTTCTGGAAAATAAGAGAAGAGAGAGGCATGCACAAGTATACAGGAAGAAGAATGCTTGAAAAATGAAAGTGCAGTTGAGGAATCATGCCGTGGCTTCATATGCTGAAAAAGTCTTAAAAGTAGCATAAATTGTCATGCAAAACCATATGAAGAAGCATTTGCGTTGCAGCTCTCCGGAAGGTGACTGGTAATGGGTTCCACTATCCTGTGTTTACTGTTTACCATGCTTCAATCCAACTATGTCCAGGATCTTTTCTAAGGCCTCTTTCTGCCATTTCCCTCCTCATCTTCGCTGCATCTTCCCAATTACCCAACTCAGAATAAACCTTGAACAACAATGCATGTGCAGCATCATTACGAGGGACTAACTGGAGTAACTTCTTGGCAGCCCATTCTCCCAATTCTCTGTTCCCGTACATTCTACAACCACTGAGCAAGGATCTCAAAATAGCAGGCCAAGCGGGGTACGGCAAGGATTCAATTATTTGCTTAGCATCTTCAAGGTATCCATTTCGAGAGAACATATCAACTAAGCAACCATAAATATCAGGAGAGGGCTCCATTCCATACAAATTCATTGATTTAAACAAACGACATCCTTTTTCAACATGGCCTATATGTCCGCAGGCTGCTATAACTGACACAAATGTGGCTTGGCTGGGCTGCAGATTAGCCAACTTCATTTTATCATATGTGCCCAAAGCTTCCACAACACGACCATGATGGGCATAAGCAATGATCATGGCATTATATATAACAACGTCACTGGATTTGCATGACTGGTTGAAAGCCATCTCTGCACTTTGGATGTCCCCGCACTTTGCATATGCATCTAGAACTGCACTAGCAACAAATACATGTCCTTCAAACCCCAATTTGATAATCAGGGAGTGAACAGATTTGGTTTGACAATAGGCCACAGTACCAGCACAGCTGCTTAAAATGCTGCCCAAAATAAATTCATCAGGTTTCTCACCAGCTTCTATCAGCAAGTTGAGTGATCTAATAGCTTCAAAATCCCAGCCTTGATGCACGAATGCAGATATCATGGTCCCCCAAGCTGCCATGTCTGGTCTATCAAGCATATTGAAAACCTTAAGAGAATCATCCAAGAGCCCAAATTTTATGTAACCTTTGATTAATGAGCTACAAACATATCCATGAGAAGCAAAACCAGACTTAAACGCAACTCCATGAATTTGTCTGTTCATTAGTTGATTCTCAGATCTGGAGCAAGTTTCCAAGACATTTGAGAAGGTATACTCATTCGCTTCAACCCCCAACTGCAACAAGTCATAGAAGGTCTTCAAGGCTTCCGCATCACAACAATTCAATTTATACCCCGAAAGTAACTCATTCCAAATAATTATGTTTTCAGATACTTTGCTTTTAAATACTAAGTGTGCCATTTCCATTTTTCCACACCTGGAAAACATATTGATCAGTGCGGATGTGATGTTAGCTTCATCAAATAATCCAAAATGCAATGCAAGGCAACAAAACTGAAGCCCAAGATCAAGATTCAGCAGCTTCCCACATTCTCTAAATAAAATTGAGAAGGTAATGTGGTTAGGCCTCATGCTGGTTAGCAGAAAACTATGGAACAAGCTTGCAATGTCTTTAGGATCTTCATGCTGGGAGAAGCTTCCAAATACAGTATTCCATGATACAACATCTCTATCATGCATCTTTTTAAAGACCACCAAACCGGATTTCATCCCACCATTCTTAAAGTACATATCCATAAGAGCATTCATTACCGGGGCACTGAGTTCCAGCTCACTTCTAATGATCAATCCATGAATCTGCCTTCCAAAATTTAAGTCACCAAGAAGTGAGCAGCCCTGAATAACGTTTATGAAGGTATATTTGTCCATAAATATTCCTTTCCTTCGCATTAAAGATGCAGTAACGATAGCTTCAAAACCATACCCGCATTGTGCATACCCTCCAATCATAGCATTCCAACAACCAACATCAACCTCTTCCAAACTCTCAAACACCCTCTCTGCTGCTCCAATATCCCCCAACTTAGCATAAAAGCTCAAAACTGAACAACCCACAAAAGGGTTTCTCTCCATTCCAATTTTCAAAGCAAAACAATGAACACACAAACCAAATACCCTACCTTCCACACTATTCCCACACGCCTTCATAACGCTACCAAGTCCAAACTCATTAGGCACAAATCCATTTTTTATCATCTCCAAAAACACCTCCAACCCCAGTTCAACTTCCTCACATTGAATAGCTCCACAAACCATCAAAGTCCAAGAAACAACATTTCTCTCAGGCATTCCATCAAACACAGTAAGCCCATACCTCAAAACCGCACCTTTTGCATAAAACTTGATCAAATTATTCGAAACAAAAACATCACTACTAAATCCAAGCTTAATAATATAACCATGAATTTGGGTTCCTAGGATGAATGATTTTGAATTCTCACAAAAAGATAATGCCTTAGAAAGAGCAACTGAGTCCTTTCCTATAAAGAAACCAGAGCATGAAGACTTAGTTGAAATGGGACTGTACAGTTGGTGCAGATTCTTCAATTGTATGTTGTTAAATTTGTAAACTTTCTTCGAAAACTGAAAGAAAGTTTTCAGCTTTGAAGTTAGTCGAAAGCTTTTCATGGGTCTGTAGAGCACACAGAGCTCACCTTCAAATTCTCATGGCGGGCTTTAATCAACTCCATCTCAAATATGATGTGATTTTTAAAATAGTCTCTGAACTCTGAAGTATAAAATTGAACAGTGTTATACAAAAACTATCCGAGATTTTACTCAATTGTTTTTTATTATTTCTTTTGAACGTGTCATTAGTGTGATTAGTGCTGATGCTTGGGTGTTGTGTTACTACAATATATGACGGAATTAACTTGATTTTTTAACATATGTTTTTCGAAGACTTATCATTGCATAAGAACGATAAATGAAGACCATAATTTTAAATTAATTTTTTTTCTAGATTAGATTTTAGGCAGGATAACCATTAACAAAAATTAGAACTAGAAAGACAGTCACTTTTCATCCAATCTTTTGATATGATTTTTTTTAATTGAATTTTTTTTTGTTTAAGTATGTGAAATTAATATTCAAAGAAAATGTGCTGCTCAACCAAGATTTATGATAATTTTGATTTTAATCTAAAAAATTATTTTATTTATTTTTGCATTAGAAAAAAAATAAATAAAATTATCAAAAACTAATGAAAGAAATAGAAAATTTTTGGTTGTCACAATACCAATAACAAAAATGATCAAATTTATGGTTCATGTTCCATTTAACAAGATGAGTTTAATGGTAATAAATTTTCTTTGTAAACATGTTTTTTTTTTAAAAAAATCAAGTTTTATTTTGATTTTGATGTTTTTAATTGATTTGAAAGTGTTTTGAGGTTAATAAGTAATTTATGAAAACTTTTATAGTATTTATTAAATATTTTTAGATGAAAATAAGTTGAAAAAAAATTTCAACCCGAAAAACTCTACCTCATAATTTTTAACCATCATGCCTTCATTCTCAGTTGAGCATAATAAATGATGTATTGTTGTTTATCAAATAATTAAAAAAAATATTAAACCCATCAAAGTTAATAATCACAATTATAATTTTAATGGGTTAAATGATGCTAACTGTAATTAATCTATTATATTATATTATTGATCAAATATTTTTTAAAAAGATATTATTTTTTTAAAAAAGTAAAATTATTTTTTACTAGTTATTCATGTTGTTAGCTTTTTTATTTTTTCAAGAAAATAAAACTGTTTTTTACTGGTTATTCATGTTGTTTGACTTAGATTCACATGCATGGATTTTTTTTTAAGGCACATGTTAGGTTACTTAGACTACCTAATTTATTTTTTTATAAAAAAATGTTTAATATTAGATTTTTAATGAATTTTTTTAATTAGTATTAAATTAATTTGGAATGATATTTGATTTTTTATTATTTAATTAAAATAAATATTATTAGGTATCATCTACCACAATTTTTCTTTTTATATTGACATGATGACATTATCCATGCGATGCTGAAAATGTGAGGCATGGGAACCTGGGCTTTTCTCTCTTGAGGCAAGGTATGCTGGCCTAATCTTTTAAATAACTTTTTTTTTTTTAATGAGATTAAAGTTTTTAGGGTTGTATTTGCAATAACTTTTTGATAATCATACATTAGTCTAATATGAAACAAATTATAAAAAAAATGCAGATGAATATTCAATGAGAATAAAAAAAAGAATTATTGTTAATTTTTATATGGTTTACATGACTCAATTATTATACAACCACATAAAGATTATAAAGACATCTTTTTTTACTTGCTATTTAGATTACGATAGGTTTATGTTTGAAAAACATGCTGCTGCTGCTGCTGCTGCTGCTGCTGATAATAATAATAATAAAAGAAGAAGAAGATGGAAGATGGAAGATGGAAGATGAATGACAGATGCTCTGCGTTAATGGAGGATTCCCTGCAAGTGGCCATGCCTTCAACTACTGCAATTTCAATTTCTCCTAGTGATATCATAATCACAAAAAGTGGAAGCAGAAAGTCCCTCCAGCCACAAGCTCTTGCTGCTCTGGAATTAGACTTGTTGCATTCCTTGGCCACGTACAATTGGAAACATTATGGTTGTGGGAAGATGCGCTTGAAAGATATTGAATCATTGATGGGTGGGGTTACCTGTTCGATTCTTTGTATTATTTTGTAACTTTAATTACAATCATTACCCAAAAAAAAAGGATGGCAAAATCCCAGTAAACTTCCTCACGGGACACTGCTAATCAGAACGTTTTTTTACGCCTTTTCTATTCCGGTCACCAAACACCTTTTTTTATTTTCAATCTTATCACATTTTATGTTGTGTTGTTCCGAATTTGAACATTATAAATTATTTGTGTTAAGCTTGCTATGGGGTTCTTGATATTTCAATTAAAAATCCAGATTTTTTATACTCGATTTGATAAAATTAAATTTGGTTTTATTGGTTGAAAAATATTGAAAATGCATGATGGAGTTTGACATCAGATGTAAAACCAAAAGTTTATATCGTTGATTTTAGGTGAATTTTTGGTAGTATATAAACAAAATTCAATATTTTTATTTGTATTTATTTTTTAATTTTTAGTGAATATAAATAATTCTTTTAAATATTTAATGGTCTATATGATCTTTGATTCATCTTATTAAACGCATGCATATAAATTTGAGTTAATAATTTTTTTTCTTGTTATTAAAAAACATATTAGTGATATTCTAAATATATATTGTGTGTTTAAGAGAATCTTGATCCGACTAGTAGCTACAATCTAGTAATATGTTGTAACAAAATGGATGTAAGGCATCTATATGTCCCTATCGATCAATTTAATTTGCAGACGCAGGCACCGGAAGCATTTCATTTCAGATTGAAAACAACTGTGAAATCATCTGATCGCCACTTTCTAGGGCTGGGGGGTCAAGAATATCATATAGGCCAGTCATCGTATCATACAAAAGCAGTAATGGGTAGGGGCATGAGGCATCATTCCAATGGAGATCGAGAGCTGCTATTATAAATTTCTAGCAACAACGTGCTTCCTTGGATTTTGAGTGTCCTCTGAATTTGGAGATGGGAATCCCACTCTCGCGATTTTACAGCTGATCCTGAAATGGTTTAATTCCAACTATTGCTTCTCAGAACCAGTCCAGTCTTTTCTATTACCAAATACCCATCGCTATGGCTAATCTTGCTTTTCATCAAACGCCAAGTAATCGAAGGAGAAAAGGAAGGGAAACAAGAAGAAGAAATTTCTCCTTTGGATTCCATCATCCCGACAACCATCATCCAGAAATGATCATGTCCTTCCTATAATTAGTAATTACAAGCTAGTTAAGCTATAAAGGGAAGCTTGATCAGTTACAGGCAGCGATTCATCTCTCACATCCCCGACAAATGGGACCTTCACTCTTTATACGATCAGGTCAGACAAGCTCCTCCTGATATGGTATATTTATATTATCATAGTGTCCCTTTCCCATGTTAATCCTTGACTCTGAGCATAGGAAATGGAAATTGACAAAAATATATCTTGTTATCATGCCAATATATATATATATATATATATATATATATATTATCAGTGATGTATAGCTGTTTCCGCATGGCAATATCCCTTTCGAACTGAGGCCAGATAGTATATCCATATTTGAACCCTGGTCCGCACGCATCAATACTCAATAGCATATTGTTTTTAGTTTTTATATTTAACCGAGAAATTAAAACGGACTTCAATCTTTGTAACCCAGTTAAGAAAATCAAGAAAAAAAAAACAGTTGAGAGAAGAATCAAGAAACCAAGCAAAACCAACACGGATCTAAATTCTCAAACAAACCTAAACATCTAGTACGAGAACATTTTATGGGGTTAGACGAAGGAAACTTTCTAACCTGGCCATGTATGGATTGTATGCATGCACATCTACAATATACATAAAGAGAGAGAGAGAGAGAGATGGAAATGAATTCAAATTCGAGTGGAGAGACCACAGATTGGTGGTTTCCACGTCACATTGGCTCATCTTTTTTGCCACTCTTTTCTATCTCTATTCCACCACATGGAGGACTCGTAAAGCAAGGAGCCACCATCACGTTTCTTTCCACTGTTTTGTTATCTCAATTCTTAACCACACTGGAGTTAATGCTAGGCATCACAACCACAACTTAATATAATGTTTTTGGTGTTGATATGGGCAACTGATGCCATATTCCACTTTTTATATATATATTCCTTATCTTATTGTTGGTAGTGCTATAATATGTTAGCCTCCTTAACCATCTCTAGAATTGTCAGTGGATTGACAGACCAATGAATTCCCGTCGTCCATCTCTAAATAATTCGTTGTCTTTGTCAATATGAGAACGAAAGGTTGCCCAGAACGTTGTATTGATTTGTGGACCAGAAAACAAATCTTGAATAATTAATCAGACGAATCTGATCTTATTAAATTTGATTTGGGAGAAAGATAAACAAATGCATTGACTTCGAACAAAAATAGGATCATATTGATTTTTAAGGCACGTATCATTCCTCTGATTTAAGGTAATTTATGTAGAGTAATTAATGAAGACATTAACAAATCAGGAAAAGACAACACGGAATTCTACCCCATAATATCACCACACAAAAATATTAATTCAAGATTTTATTATTAAATATTTTCTTTTTAATTACTATTCTAAAACATTAAGCTAAACATCTATGTTTATATAGAAACCAAAAAAAAAATTAGGTCTCATTTGAAGGATTCACTGACCTAACTTGCTATAAAGTTTTAATCATATATAAAATAAAATAAATAAATTTATATATTAGAAAAGGATTTTTTATATTAATTTTAAAGAATTTATTGTTCATTTTAAATTGTTTTTACCTTTATCTCATGGCTATCCAATAAATAATCTCCAACCTTTTTTATTAGAAACATCATATCTTTTAATAACATGCTCATCCTCACTAATACCATATATTGCAATTCTTCCACAACCTTCTCAAGCTCAAGCTCGAACTCAACCACATATTATAATAAACTAACATCCCTTTATTTTTTATATTATCAACAATAAAATATGATTTGCTTCTTAACTTTTATTATATTTATTTTGATCAAAAAACTATCTTATATGCTTATGCCTCTAAAATAGATTTTAAAAATTCATTATGGACTCGTGACTACTTTCCTCCTCCAATTTTTTCTTCTTCATCTTTTTTAATTAACATGATAAATCTTCAACTTATTTCTGCATTTTTACTAGAGCTAGTTAACTAGTTAATTTTGTAATTCCTTTTTGAATATTTTATATTACTAGTTCGTTGAAGTCTATTTCCTGAGTGATAATTATCCTTCACATCCCTTTCCACACAAAATATTATGTTTTGCGCCTATCTTTTCTAGTCATGCTTATTCAACAACTTACCATCAATAATTTTTGAATTCTGATATCAAACAAGTATAATAAGATTGTAATTTTTTTTATTTCTTTTTTTATTTTTCTTCAAACATAGAATTCTACAAATAGAATCTACATACAAAAAACTCTAATTTGAAATTTTATTACTAATTTTTTCAATTATTTTTCTAAAATAAAAAATAAATAACTCTATTTATATAATAAAAAATATCCTAAACAAAGTTGAAAAAATAATAAAAAAGTTATAAACTACATAAAAAAGAAAATCCTAATCAACTATAAAATATAGCAAATCATTATTGATAAGTTTTAGGATTTATTTGAAGGTCTTATTGGTATTAAATGCTATAAAATTTTAACTCTAAAGAAAAGAAGAAGGTTTCTAAAATCTTTTAGAAGATTTTTAGTCTCATTCAATTATCAAATGAAGAATTAAGTTATAATTTTTAATATAAACTATGCAGTAAAAAAAAAATCCTTCATTAGCACTTCAATTCCATTTTAGCAAAAACCAATATGAGTTTTGTTTAAATTTTCAAGTTAGTATTGAAAGTCTAGAATGCCCACGTAGGCGGCAACAACATATTTATATCGACGATTTGTAATTTTATTTAAATTCAATGATCCATATAGGCTTTGATAATATGTTGATGTTAAACCCCTGCATTGTAGCAATCCTCTTGTAGCATTTGCAAATGCAGATAACTTGTGTTTTAAAAACATTTAAAATTTAAATTGTTTTAATACATTGATTAAAAAAATAAAAAAATTATTATAATATATTTTAATATAAAAAATACTTTAAAAACAATCATAATTATAATTATAAACCACAAGACTCCAATCATTTGAATTGTCTTATACAAAACAACTCAAACTTGGGGAGACTTAGAAAAAAGAAAAATCATCAAAATGACATAGAAACTAAAAAACATAAAAAATAATAAAAATCCTAGTTCTCAAATGTTAAAGCCAAGATATCATTTCAATTTAATTCAATTATTTTTTTTAAGGAAAAAAATAAACTTTGATAAAGGCTCACTCAGACCAGTTGATTCCCATCATCAAATTTTAGAGTTTTTTTTTTAAATAATTAGGATCTTAAAAATAAGTTTCCTTTAGCTAGGCTCTTTGACCTTTAAACAGAGAATGAGACAGATACCAAGTTCGAATAAAGAATTTTAAATAGCCAGTGCATGTGCTTAATACACTGATATAACACCAAGACAAAATATTTATTGGAAAATATGAGAATTGATAAGAAATGTTAGGGATGCTAGCAGATTTTTGCCTCTTTAATATCCCAGTATTATTTAGAATTATGATCATAATGAATGTTCAGATTTTATAATGTAAGTTCTATTGCTTTTTTTTAAAAAAAAAAATACTTCCATTGTATTATGTTGATCTCATAAATAATTGCGTTAATGCTATTTAGTATGACTGACTATGAATTTAACCTGTAAATTACCCCATATACATGCACATATATTATGAACATTTTTTGTTCAAGCTTGCTTGCTTCTACTAATTAATTTCCAAAATCTGTGTGCTCTTACACTCTTATATAAAGTTTAGTTTCAAGATATTGGTTAAACAAATGAATTTCTTTAACTTTTAAAATCTTCTATTCACCGAAAAAGAAAGAGATAGAGAGAGTCTAAAACTTTTGGAATGTTTCAAGAGCATGACATTATAACTTAGCTAACCACCTCCCCACCACCCCCACCCTCTCCTCTCTCTCTCTTTACACACACACACACTAGTACGTAGCGTTGTTATACTTGAGAATGATCTTAAAAGATCGGGTCACAAGTTTTCAGCCTATATATTGATTTTAGAAAACCAGAAATAAGATGAAAAAATAAACTTTAAAAATTATAAATTACAAACAGATTTCTGATGCTAATGATCAAGGCAAGACCAACAATGTCAGGATCTTTGGTCAAACACAGAGCATACTTATCAGACATAAAACATAACAAAATCAAAAGTATCAATAATAAAATAAAATTTTACATAAATTTATAATATTAATACAAAAAATATTGGATACAGAGGAGAGTGAAGAAGGGTTACAAGTATGTGTTCTAAGAGAGAATGAAATTTTTCCAGGGAAAAATGATAGTTTGTCATGTAAAGATTGAAGAGTCTCCTTTTATAAATGAGTTGACATGGAAGAGGTCAAAATATCTTGTTGGAGATTCCGTTAGAACCCATGTGAACCCATGCGGTGTTGTCTGCCATGATTGAGTGAAGACAAGATGGGAAAAGCCCACGTTTTTTGTTGTTGAACTTTTTTCTATTGTCTTCTAGTAACTGACAATGGATTTGTAGTAGCAGGTAATATTTATAAAAAAAATTAAAACATAGGGTCTTAAAATTAAAAAAGGACTCAAAACATGAGTAAAAAGATAAAGCTCTAAACAGATGAGCCTGAAAAAGCTAGAAAAATACTCTCTTTTTTTAGTGTCGCTTAATAGGTGGTAAAATACCAAAACAATCATCTTCATTATCATTTTCAAGGGAAATGGTAGGAGATATTGATCTGGATGAGCTGGATTGGGACAGACTGTTTTGGGGTCTTGGCTTTGTATAATCTTCTTCAGTTCTAGCAGAGGTAAGGAAAGCTACCATTTGAGCCTTTCTGACTAAAAACTTTGATTGAGGATGATGGTCAATTATGGGAGTTATCTGATGTTTTTGTAACCATTCCGTAACAGCTAATTTTGAACTTTTGGATTCAGCTGCAAAGGAATCCCACCATTTGATTTTGAATTTACGAACAAGAACTGGATGTTTGTTTTGTAGATTATAATCATAGAACCATGAATATACCCACAGAACAAAAAATAAGTAGAGAAGAGAACTTTGTTTTAGAAGGAGCTGGTTGAAAATTATTTTTGAAATAGAGGTAGTCGTTTTCAACTAGAGGATAGTCTTTGAGGTAGTCAATATGAAAGCCATAGTAGTCCTACCATTGGAGGAACCAAAGGGGGAGGTTTGTAGTGTCCATGTCATTATGGAAGTAAAAAAGCCAAGAATGACTATGGTTTGGATTTTAGAGGAGGAAGGTATTAAACCATGCCTGTTGATAATCCCAATATGTATAGGATGTATTAAATTCTCGGGGGTTTGTATAGAAGTTTATGGGGAAAGAAAGGGGTTGATGTAATGGTTGCCCCTAGTTTTTAGGGTGAATGACTTTTTGAATAATACATGTAGAATATGCCGGTTCAGTGTGGCTAGAATGAATTTTAAAGTGTTTGAATTTGATGGAATTAGTGATTTCAAGGATTGTGGCATAATGGGATTGTGGTTTGGCCAAATTCCAAGGTTTGTAGTGCTAGTTGGAGGGGAAAATTTTTGATGCAACAATAGAAGGGTTTTCATGATAAAATCCTTCTTCCATAATTAAGATATTTTGGAAAGTAGTTTTGAAAATATATTTGGATTTTGTTTTTGGAAAGCTAGTTTATTGTAAAGAAAGGAGGGGTTTTGAAGTAGCATTACCTCCTTGGGGTTTTGAAAGAGGTTTGAAAATACTACCTGTTTGAGATACAGAGTCGTCGGATGTCTGTTGAGACACTTTTTGTAATGCCCGAAATAATTCTGGTGATTTAGATATAGTGTTAACCCATTGTTGAACTACATCGGGTTGTATATGTTAGGGTTTTGTAGTGTCTTCTTCTTCAATTACTGTCTCATACCAGGATTTGATTGGTTTGGTAGCTAGGATGGCTGAGGAGATGAGTTTTGTAGAGGGCTTTGGGTTTTCTGGTTTGGTAGGCTGGGTTTGAGGGGCTTTGCCCTTGTTTTTGGCCTTTACTTTAGGAGGCATCAAGACTTGTTTTGAAGAAATTCATGGGTTAGGAAGTCAGGAATGAAATTTGAATTCCCTTTAATGTAGACAATATCAAAATAAAAAATGCTTAAAATGGCTTGCCATCTGGCAAAAATCTGTTTGGAAGTAAGATTTTGGACATCTTTTTGGAGAACTTCTTTTACGGATTTGCAATCAACTCGTAAAAGAAATTTTTGATTGAGTAAATCACTTTGAAATTTTGTAATACAGAGAACAATTGAAAGGATCTCTTTTTTTTTTATAATAGAGTAATTTTTTTGGCAATCATTCCAGTAAGAGGATGTATATTGAAGGATTTGTTCTTTGTTATCTTGAATTTGTTTGAGAATGCCACCATAACCTATGTTAGAGGCATCGGTCTCAACTATCTTAGGGGCTAACAAGTTGGCTAGATAGAGAAGGGGAATGGTCTGAACTTGCTTCTTAATCTCTTTGACTAGGTTGGTATGAAGGTTGGACTAAGGTATGAGATTTGTTTTTAATCTATCATGTAAAAGTTTGGTTAAACGGCTAATATTAGGATAATAGTCTAAAACATAATTAAGACTACCTAAGAACCTTTATAATTAGGATTTATCGGTGATCTTATCAGGAAATTTATTGGTAAAGGTAAGCAACCTCTCTATTGGTGTGATAGTGTCTTGGCATATATAATGGTCTAGAAAACAGACAAGAGTTTGGAAGAGGGAGATTTTTGTTTTAGAAACTAAACCATTTTGTTTTGTAGTACGAAAGAAAGCATGTAGATGTTTAAAATGTTGATCTTTAGAATGTGAAAAAATAAAAACATCATCAATGTAAACAATTCAAAATTTTAAGTGTGCATTAAATATGTCATTCATGATGCATTGAAATTCAGAAGGGGTATTTTTTAGTCCAAATGGCATAACATTCCATTTGTATTGGCCGAAAGGAATCGTGAAAAGAGTTTTGTATCTAACTTTGAGATCAATCTGGATTTGCCAAAATCCAAATTTCATATGGAACTTGGAAAATATGAATTCAGAATGCAGTTTTTGTAGCAGATCTTTTTTGTTGGGGATTGGATATCTGATCCATTTGAGAGCAGAATTTAGAGGTTTGTAATTGATCACAAGTCTTGGTGTGCCGCGTTTGATTTTAGAGTTTTTGTTTACATAAAACGCTGTGCATGACCAGGGTGATCGAGACTTTTGGATAAAACCTTTAGACTCGAGATCATGGATCTCAAGCTTGCAATATTGTTCTAAATTAACATTCATTTGTATAGGTAGTGCTTTCATGGGTATTAATTTTTCTGAAAAGGTATCTTCATACAGAAAATCAACAATGTGTTGTTTTCTTTTTTAAAAAGCATTAGGTACGTCAAAACAGATTTGCTGTTCAATCTTATTTTGTAAATCAATGACTTTTTGGTGTAAATCAGGGTGTTGGAGTTGTTTAGTTATGTGACAAAAAGAAACATGGTTTTGTAAATCATGTAGATGGAATTGTTTTCCATGAATTAGTGCATTAAGATAATAAGTATGTATAGAGCATGCTTTAATTAAATTTAAATTTCTAGTCTTGAACTTCTTTAAGAATGGAAAAATAAGTTTGGAGTTGTTAATTTTAAAAATAATACAATTATGATGTGCTTGATATGGAGTGATCATGTCAATGAATGAAGTGCCTAGAATGATGGTATGATTAATATCATTAGTAACAACAAAAAATATTTTAAGAGAAATATCTTTATTGAAAATAAAGGCTTAGATTTTATCCGCAATATGTAATTTTAAATTATTAGTAGCAGAGAGTTTTTCATATATATATATATATATATATATATATTCTCTCCAATCATGTATAGCAATTGATAATTGAAGTTGGTATAATTGATAAATAGAGTTCATAGCAGCATGTGTGTGTGGTTTGGTGGTGATTTAATATATATTTGCTTCTTTATGAGAAATGGATGGAATCTTCCAAGGCGAAGTTAGGAATTTTTTTATTAAATAAATATATAATTTTTTAAGATTAATTATTAATTTATGTATATAAATTTTTGAAGTTAACAGTAAAGTTTTAATTTAAATATATTATCCAAGATATTAAAAAAATAAATTAAAAATAAAATAAAATTTAAGTGAATAAAAATAAACTCATTGTTGAAGTTATAGTTTTTGATGTTTTGTAAAATATAATTCATTGATAATTAAATTTGAATCGATATTGTAATAATTTTTCAACCGAGATAAAATAACAATCTCATATTAACTGAAAAAAAAATAATTAAACATTTTCTCTCTCAATTCCTAATCCCTTCACTTGATTCTTTCTTATATTATTGTTTATAAATTTATAAGATTATTCTCTCACTTTTTTTTAATTTTTTTATATATTTTTATATTTTTTCCTTACTTTTCTTTCTTTCTCTTTCGTTTTTTTTTATTCTACTTCTACTCAATCAACTATATATATTAGAAAAGAAAGAGCTAATTTATTTTATTTTTTAATGGCAAATAACCATTTTACCTTTAATGAATTATTTTGCTTTTATTTGATGATTTGTTTTATAGCACTACTAGACTCTATTCATTTTAAAATTTAACTAGATTTTATTTAATATATTTTAAGATCTTTTATAAAATATTAGTTTAATCTAATAGTGAGATTGAAAATTACATTAAATAACATAAAACTTGTTAAATTGTAATTTTTTTATTAAATTTTTTAATTTTTTTAAAATATTTGAAATTTTAATGAAATCTAAAACATTATATTAGAAGGCTCGACATAAATTTTTAATTTTTTTTTAATAATTCAATTGAGAATTATAAATTTTTTTATATAAAAATAATTAAAAAATATTTATAATATCTGAGTTAGAGCACACCAATCTCATAGGATGCCTCCGCCCTTCCAATTTTGCTTGACAAATTTACTTGCAAGCAGATTTATTATTAGCACACGGTACCAAAAAGAGAGATTCTTTAAATTATGAGTTTGAAAATGTCTAACTAAGATCATCTTTACTGTAAGGCTTCTGAAGGAATCATATCAACTTGTGTTAGCTGAATTGCTATGCATAAAAAAGGTATTGTGTATAGTAACATCTCCCTCTGTCCACTCTTTTATTGAAGAGGTGGGCACTCACATGCATGACACCAAAACAGTTCCTTCCTCTTCCCTGCTTAACAAGGCTTGTCCTCTTCTTCCTTCTCCTTTTCTTCTAGGAAGCAGAGCCTACATATCTGCGGCCTTCGCTAAGGTCAAGGGTATTCCCTTTTATATCCAATCAAATCTTGAGGTCGCCTTCATTTTGCGGAGTCGTTCTCTTTTACGCCTCTTGCTCCTTTCACCGCTTTATAACAAGCAAGAATTATTACAACATGATTATGGGAGTTTGGTGGTTTGAAAATGCATATTCAAGAAAAGCTATAAATTATATTTTTCCATGATAAACGTTTCTTAAAGAGGGATGCATACAAAGCTACTGTAATACTCGTTGATTAACCAAACAATTTCAAATCCGTAGACAAAGCAAAACACAGTATAATCCGTGGCTAATACTGCTTCAAATATTTACACGAAGAACTCTTGACTCTGCTTCCAAGTTGGCTTGCGCACATGCACAGAAACAGCCATCAATTTCTGACTGTATATATTATCGGAAAAGAAAATCAATGCTCCTATTTACTTTCTATGAAATGCATAATTCACGAGAGAAACATAGAGTGCTGTGATAATTTAGCAATTGATATTAGAACAAGAGGTAATTATGAAAGTTACGTCAACATATCAAATACTTTACTCTGGCTGTTGCCTATAGTGGCTGACATCAAATGCATTAGGTGCATATCAGAGAAGGAGCATGCGCAAACCAAATGTAGGGTGAAGATTGCAAAATGATGATTATCATAATAACTATAACTTGTCGCCTAGTCTTCCACTAGTGGTAAATTGCTTGTATAAATAAGAGTAGTGTACAACTAGATCTCCCCAAGTACCAGTAAGTGGGTGTGCTAAAGGTCGGAGAGAGACAGAGAGAGAGAAAAGCAAAAGGGAGAAAAATGAAAATGATGCCAGACGAAACCCGAAAGGGTCCTTGGACAGAACAGGAGGACATACTACTGATCAACTTCGTGAACCTATTTGGTGATCGACGATGGGATTTTATAGCAAAAGTATCAGGTTTGAAGGTGGCGGGAGACAAATATAGGTATGCATATATGGCGATGGGTGGATTTGTAAAGGAACCACCTTTAACCACCTGGTTTTGTTGTAGGTTTGAACAGAACAGGAAAAAGTTGCAGGTTGCGATGGGTTAATTATCTCCACCCTGGTCTTAAAAGAGGAAAGATGACACCTCAAGAAGAAAGACTTGTCCTGGAACTTCACGCCAGATGGGGAAATAGGTTTGAAATAGGATCGGAAGTTTCCCTTCTTTTTTTTTTTTTCCTTCCCAATCCATTCTTTTATTTACTGTTTATTGCTCTGCCTCCATGGTGATCATCAGATATTATATTACAGAAAACTTTTCCGATTCTAATTTACAGTCGGATTCTGATCCTCGCCTTGTGACTTCCCTTCTATACCCTGTGCAGTTTTAGTATAAATCTTAACAACCATCTCGTTTTGTCCTCGGAATCTCTGATTGTGCTGTTCATATCAGTAAGTATTTTTTATGGTACAAAATCTTGTGCAGGTGGTCAAGAATTGCTCGCAAATTACCGGGGCGAACTGACAATGAAATAAAGAACTATTGGAGGACTCATACGCGGAAGAAGGCTCAAGAAAGGAAAAGCGTCGTGTCCCCTTCACTATCATCTTCAAACTGTTCCTCTTCATCAAATATCACTACAGTGAATTCATCATCTCCTCCGGGAACTGGAGAAGCAAGTTTTTATGACACAGGGGGGCTTGAACAAGTTGCTTCAGCAGGAAAAAACGGAGGGGCGGTGCAAGGGGGTGAAAAGGGATACTCGATGGATGACATATGGAGAGACATTGAAAACACTATTGAACCAGTTTGTGATGGGTTTAGTGAAGAAGGTTGCAATTTTTCTTATCCTTCGTTGGCTTCTCCATCGTGGGAATATTGCCCGGACATGCTTTGGAGTATTTCTGTTGAAGAGAGCAAGATGTTTCTCCCTTACGACGACGGCACAGTGCTTTTGACAGGCTAATCAGAAATTCTTTATTTAAATTTGTCCATATATGTGATATTTCTCCGAGGAAACTCTAACCTGTATAGCATGAGTTTTCTCCAAGCTATCTTATGGGTAACTTGTCCAAGTGTTTTGTGTGTTTTCACTTTTCAGCTAGGAAAAGATAACCTTGTCAAATCTTCCATGAGGAGATTATCATGTTCAACAATGTATAATATAGACCTTTAAGCATCAATTTCGAATTCCAAGTTTCTGCTGCATGCAAATTGGTTCAATCAGCATCTCAGCATCCTATTCGATTGGAAATCTAAGCACTTCTCATGATAAAAACGTCTGGAGATTAACCATGGAACACCTGATCCATTGTCTGTAACAATTATTATGCTCGGTCCTGGATTTGATTTCCAGGTACTAACATACAGTTCTTCACCCAAAACCCCAGACTCGTTGGCTATGCCAGACCATACTCAACGTCCTTCATAATCTTTCGTGGGAAACAAATATTCCTCAATTCGTCATTTCTTATCTATACTCTGCATATTCTAAAAGAAATCATTCTTCACATCAATATTCTTGCAGAAAAAACATCAGGCCCCCACATGCTTTCTTGGAATTGAGTTATGAGTCGTGGGCCTCGTGGGTAGCTTTGCTCTCGGAATCTCCAGGCCTCCAGCCTCCATATGCACCATTTAAAAATGATCTTTGTCATTACCTCTGCTTAATTTTGACGGAAGAAGAGCGGCTGGTCCGTTTGTTTAGGGGTGTGTTTGGATTAATGGTAGTATAAAAAAATTATATAAAGATGAAGTAAGTCGACAGCTTGACCCTTTCTTTTTTGAAGAAGGAGAAGCAGATCAAATTAAAAAAATTATTTTTAAAAATAAGAAGCAGATCAAGATTTAATTAAAAAATTATTTTTAAAGTTTTTTTATTTTAAAATTTATCAAAATAATATTTTTTTCTTCTATTTTTTAAAGTTGATTTTGATATAAGCATAATAAAATGATTCGAAAACATAAATTTTTTTTAAATAAAGATAAAAAAATAAAAGATTTAATTTTTTTTAAATACAAAAACAAATAAACTTTTTTTTTACGTACGGGTTACTCAGCTTTAGAATGGCCCCGATAACATCCTGCTATGTATCTTCCCGAAATAATAGAATAGCTTAGTGCTCAGCTTTTCAAATCCACTATATCTGTTTAATATGTCTATTTTTTTATATTATCTTCATCTTCAGTCTTCCATCCATTGAAGTAATATAGCAAAAAGAACAGGAAAATGAAAGGACGCTTTCATGGCACCGAGTTTGATTTAAATGTCCATCTTCCATTGCGCTGGCCCCGCTAGGCCACTCATGTCAACAGCGCACTAGCAAGCAAGATCATCCCATCCTCGGCAGAGGAGACGGGGTAAAAGGACAGGACCAGGCATTGATGAAGGCTTAGAATCACGAGCTTTCCAGGTTTTCAACGAGGAAGCAGATATCAATCATATGCTCAAACTCTATACATGAGTGATGATGATCTTCTTTTGAATCATTTCAAGCATAACGTTCACTTTTAGAACTTTAATTGCTAAGATTCTTCCAAAGAGAAAGGGATGCTATGAATGATTCTCACCTTCCCCCACCAATGGCTACATGTCCATCTTACAGTGCCACACTTTTCGCCACTATCTGCAGAATATTCCTTCATTTTTCGCCGACTAGCTCTACATTTCATCTTTCTGTGCATGGCTGGAGAGAGTAAAATCTTATGCATTCCTTGAAATTGTAACAAGTTCCCTCTAATCTCCTAACCCTCCCAATATTCATTAATTTAATGCTTTTTCAAGATATATATTAAAAAAAGAGAGAGAACACTTGAAAACAAAACTACTGAGGTACAAGTGACAAGATCATAAGTTATTGAGATATAATAAATAGACACATTTGATAATTTGTACAAGCCCTCATGCTATTGGTTGTGGGATTTTGTTTAATTCTTATCTCCATAATCTTGTTAAATTACTTTGAATGGATTGAATCAATTTCAGAATATATTTTTAATTTTACATGATAAAAATATAATTTTAATAATATTTAAATTGATTGGAAAATACTCTTTACCATTATATAAAGAAAATAAAAAATATGTATTACTGAAATGTTAAAAGTGCCTCCCTAAATGATTATTAAGAAATATTTAAAAAAAAAAATAGATGCAAAGTGAGAGGCCCATTGAACCAATAAAAAAAGAACTAGGCCTTAAATAAAAAATATTTAGCCTAGCCCATTATAATTTATCTTAAAATGTAATAATTGCTTCTCTTTCTTTTTTCTTCTAAAAACTCCAACTCACAATGTAGTCCTTTTTAATTTTCATGACAAGATAGTCTCTTTCTCTCTCTAATTCTTGTTTATTTTTATATTACTCACACACTCAATAAAGCTTATGTTTCTGCTAGAGATTTGATATGTCAATTTTTTAATTTTATTATTTTTTATTAATTTATTTTTTTATAAATAAAATAAATTTACATACAGTCACATCACACACACATTATTATTGTTGTTGTTCTTATTATTATTATTATTATTAAAAGAGCTCTGCAATATATGGGGAAAGCACTACAATTTTACCTACAAAACATATATTATCACTATGCTATAACGAATTGTCTTGCTTTTCTTTTCGAGTTTGAATGTATTTGACTTAAAACGACATCATGATATCAATGTATTAAATGCTTTGAAAAATTACATTGTCATTTTTTTACTTTTTCTTTCTCTACAATAAGGTCTTCCTTTTCTTTTATAAAGTTGGCGCAATTACTGAAATGAATGTGACACAGACATCATTATAAAAACATACTTGCCCTTACCTTTTCATTATTTTCTATTTTGTTTTAGTTAGCATTTTTATTTTGGTTAGTATAGTTGGCAAGCCTTTTTTGTTTTTCTTTACAATTGCTTTATTACATGGATGGTGCTCTTTTGAAGTGTGTTTTTAGCAATTCAATTCTCTCGACTCTCATCTCTTTTATGATATTTTAAGGTGTGTTCTTATGCAACTTTTGTTCTTTGGGTTGGGTTGTGTTTTTGTTTTTTCCAGTGCACAACAACCATTATTTGTAATGCTTTCCTCTGTAGTTTTTTTATTTTTTTTATTAGATCATTTTTCAGGAGAGGACCTAAACTTTAAAGTTAGAACATTTTTCTATTTGTTGCTTTTAAGACTGTGTTATGAGAAATAACTATATTCATGTAGATGTTTGCATCTCAAATTATTGTCACCTGAAAAAGGATCTTTTTTATTTCATTGAACATCAAATGTCTTTACCTTTTATCTGATTCTGCAGTTTAGTGGTGCATCCTTGGATCCTACTTTCATTGTTGACATGTTCTCCAAAAAGTCTTCAAAGATACAAAAGCATATTATAATTTTTTCTAGTTTAATGCTCTTTTAGAAAAGAGTCTCCTTTTGTCATCTTTTGTTCATTTCTTTAAGTAAATAATGTCATTCATTTAGTGGCATCATGGATTATATCGCATCATCATCTTTATGAGTGATAATTAGTTTTACAAAAAACCACCACACGAACAATTATGTTTGTGTATACAAAATTTTATGTTGTTTGTAAGCTTTAAGAATTTCTATTTTTTTATAAAATTTACAGAGATATTTAGCAGTTGTTATTAAAGAATGGGCTTAAAATCATTTCCTTTGATCATAAAAGAAAATTATCATGTTATGCTAAAAATATTATTTACAAAGATATCATTCAATTATTTTCAAAAGGTAATCTTTTTATTCGTTGTTATATCTTTTTTATGTTAAGATTTTCTAATCACAAGCTTGAGTATAAATGAATCTTTTTGCAAAATCAAAATAAATTAAACTTCAACTGCATTTAAAATATCATGTATTTAAATTTTTACTTCCTTTTTTAGTGTATGGCAACCATAATTTGCCATGCTTTCCTGTTTTTCAGGGTAATTTTTCGCTTTGTTTGTTGTTTTTTTTCTGCTTTAGATTAACTATTTTGTTGCTTATTTTTGTTGCTTCATGTAAGGAATTTTTACCTGACAACATGGTTTTTCGTTGCTTGGCTGGCTATCATTATGGTCTATAATTTCTTCCCTCTTAATGCACTTTACAGAATTTAATTGGTGATGTCCATCTTTTAATTTACCTTAATGTTTAGTTCTCTTTCTCTGATTGGTCTGCAAATGAAGCATCATTATAGTAAACACTCATTGTTTCATTATAAGATTGCATGTCATTTCTTTTCTCTAATTTCCTTATAGGCTTTTTAATGAAAGAATTCATTAATAAAAACTTAGTTTGATAAGTTTAATTTTAGGATGAGATTTTTTTTTCTTTTGATGTACAAAGACAATGTTTATATTGTCAAAACAAAACTTAATCAATAAAGGTATTTTTTTGTGTGCCTCTAATAAATGGTCAAGTACATCGTTGAAAAAATTAGTCTGAAATACCACTAAATGAGCAAAGGTTGCTTCTCTCTTCTTTTTCTTTTCTTTTTTTCCCATAATAGGTAGCCATACAAATCATTTCAAAAAACAATACAAAAGATCTGTTAGGCTTGTCGCTACAAACGTCGGGCGACGACTCCACTCTTTTTGTTTATTTAACAAAAAGGATAAGATTTTTCTTAATTAAGGAAAATGAAGATTTTATTGGAGTCGCCATCTAGTAATTTGAGAGAACTAGAAATTCAAAATTAGACACTAGTCCTAGAAAAGAAAGGTTACCGTTACTTGTGTGTAGGGAAGCCATTGAGCTAATTTTATAAATAGAGGATGTTGTAATGCGAAAAACCTCGTCATTTTTTTCTAAGATTATAACCAAGAACAACCAGTAGTTGTTGTCTACATTAACAAAATAAATTCTTAACAATAACATATATATATATATATATATATATATATATAGACTATAAGAAAGGAAGATGATTTTATCAATGTAACCTAGAAACTAGAGGCAATGATTTTACCATGCTCAAGATTACTTTTTATGCTAATCTATCATTCTATATTTTTTAACCTTACCATTATACATCAACATCAATTATTGCTTCTTCTTATTTTTTTTAGCAAGGATGATGCAATAGAAGGATCATCCAAATATAGAGATGCTGTATATTTTGCTTCAATCATTTTTAAAGGTAACTATTATAAGGTTAAAAACTTTTACACCTTTGAAAATCAATACATGAATACTATTGTAAGCCATGAAGTTGTTATTGATCTTAAGTCTAACACCAAAGTCACTCACCTCGATTCTCTTCCACTTTCCATCCCATGATTTTACTTTAATTTCACTGATTTTGCACGTCTTTAATAAAAGAAAAGAATAATGACTTCTCACATGTATTCTTCATGGTTACCCTTTAATGGTAAACTATATAATGCCTAAGTTTTTTTCATTTGGCTAACATAATTATTCAATAAGTTATGCAGATATTCTTGGTAGACTAAAAGCAATACAATCAATTGAGAAGATTTTGGTTCGGGGCAAACACTTGAGGACAAAAAGAAGTTTATTCTTGAAAATATACAGTTGATAACAAATTAAAATTATTTATTATATCCAGTTCCTTTTGGCATTAATCTAGTATACTTTCATTTCGTTTAAAGGCAAGGAGTTTTGTGTTACAATATGGGTTGACATTACTCAAAACTTTGATGAGGCTTATTTGGCAAAACAAGATTTTTCGGTCATTATTGCTTTTACTAGTTTTCATGTCTCTGAATTCAGTGGTATACTTGATTCTATGATAAAAGCTACCATAATTCTGTTTTTTTTTAATTTTCAATTAAAATTTCATAATGTTGTGACATTAAATATACACTAGTAAATATATATCTGTTGCATTTTTTATAAGATCTGCAAATTTGATTGGCACCGCAGCTTCACCTTAATATTTTAACCCAGACATACCAGAGTTATTAGCATACAAACATTAGTAAACTTTTATATTCTTTGAACGTTTTACATTTATTCAAATCCAATTTATGTATTAATATATAAATTATTTCTCAACGACTTTTTCTTTATCTTTATATAGCTATGGTTAAATGTATGTTCACTTGCACCAACTTCATCCATCTTCATGAGTTGTTTTATCATTACAAACTCAAATAAATAAAAATAGAAAAACAATTAGAGAGATCCTTTGCATGGATCCATTCGAACATAAGGTATTTATTATATATATATATATATTTCTTATTAGAAGCAAAACAAAGCTATTGAATTATTTCTAGGAAAAAAATAATTTATTTTGAATTATTGCTTTTTTACATAACCCCCATGTTTTTTTAGCTTAATATGATCTTACATATGAGAATTAAGTTAATGTGGTTGCCTCATGTTGTTGATGTATTGCTTCGAAAAAAAATTCTTTATAATAATTTAGATATATTTGTTGAACTTAACATCACACACACACACACACACACACACACACACATATATATATATGTTTTAATTTCTATTCATTTGATTTGCTAATAGTCCTCCAACTAAATACTATCATTATGATTACAGTAATATTAACAATTACCAACGCTGCATCATCTTTATTTTTATAAAAAGATTGTATGACTTTCTACTTCACTTGGCACATATAGAATGAAAGATTTACATGTAAAGCTTTCATAGTGGATTATGATCTCTTTAAAAAGATGGTGGTATGAGAGCTGTCCAGATTGCAACAAGCCACTCTCTAGACTTCCTAATAATCTGTGATACATACAGTATAATTATCTAACCTCTGCACTATTTCCATAGTTAAACTACCATATATGCCAAGACAACCTTATATTTTTAAATGTTTGAAATGATTTTTTCCTTGTGCTTTTGTTTCGTTATTAGCTAAAACACTTTTTAATGTCTTTTAGGTTCAGAATTAATTGCATCGTTGGCGATGGTCAAGATGTCACGAACTTTCTTCTTTTTGACAAGAAAGCTTAGTATTTTTTTCAATGCTTCAACTCATAATTTGGTGTTCGACAAAAAAGTCATTGAACCATTTATTGTTCCACCTCAAATGATTGAGAAATTAAACAAAACAAAAATATTTCAACTTTGATTTGGAGTCTACAAATTTTTCCTTAACAGATGTGAAATATATCTTTGCAACATTTTCGATGACATTGCAACGGAATTATATATTAACTTGACTAGCCCTATTAAAATTGCTAACACAACAAACTCGATAATCACTAATGCTGGAAGTTCCATACCTATCACCCCTCCAACACCGAAACATGCAGATCACTTGAGTGTTAAGTAGTCTGAGATTCAGAATCCAGCTTCACAGTAGCCCACCTCTTAGCAAAAAGACATGTTCCATAACAACTACCATCCCCTAGTCCAAAAGAGCATTAATCTTCATTGATGCTAGGTCACACGACAGGTTTGGTTCACTTGCTCACACATAAACAACATTCTATCTATTGTGCCATAAATTTCTCATCCTACGGGATGCTGCTTCAACCATGATAAAGTTTTATTTGTTATTTCCTAATACAAAGATGATGCATTGGTCGAAGCATTTAACTCACTATTACATTTGCTTCACGTATATTCTTTTAACAATTATTGCTTGACTGTTATGTGAATATATAAATAGTTTTCCCTTTTATTCTTAATATGTTATTTAGCATCCAAATGTCATCATGTGGAATTTATTTTCAACCATATTATTATTTTAATTGATATTTTTTTATTCCAAGATGTTGGGCTGACTGACACCATTATCTTATTACTCTATTCATTTCTATGACAATTATTACTTAAATGTTCTACTAAATGATTTTGCCTTTCATCCCTATTGTTTACACTTGCCATCGTTTTGGTACTTCCTTATAATATATGATTCAACACCTAACTTCTCTAGTTAAAACCCTTGAAAGATTATGCAGACTCATCAAAGGAATATCTATGTGGAAATGATGTCGGTCCTATATCAGCACTCCCAAAGAACCAACACCTCTTCATTTCATCAACTGAAAAGGTTTGTATCTACAATATCATTTAGTTCACTATACTACTCCACCATCTCTTTGTTTAGCAA
The DNA here is from genome assembly GCA_015708895.1 of Populus ilicifolia. NCBI lineage: Eukaryota > Viridiplantae > Streptophyta > Magnoliopsida > Malpighiales > Salicaceae > Populus > Populus ilicifolia. The sequence continues at coordinate 217,443 of SRLM01000606.1, read as the reverse complement.
TAATTGTATTTTTATTTCTCATTTCTAATTTATATTTAAGAATATTTGATATTTATTATTTTATGAAAAATTTATACTTTATAGTTACACTTATCTTTTGCTATAGAAAAAAATAAAATTAGCATTCAGTTAATTAATGTTTTCTTATCCGACATCATAAACTGATTAGGTGTCTTCATCATCTATTTTTTTAAAACAGTCTGCCACTCATTAATGTCAACTTCTCTATCTATATGTATACAACATAAAATATTTAACTTTAGGTACTTTTGTTCTACTTCAATTTAACTATCTTTACTTAACTTTTACAACTAATTTTATGAATGTCATACCTTTTGCTATATAAGATTTATAATTAATTTATAATTATTTATCATAATAATTAAAATTAAAATTCACTTAAAACATCTGCAGCATCACACGAGTACCAAAGCAAGTTAGAACTCTAAAAGGTGTTGAATTTTTTATTGTGTATGACACTATTATTCATACTTTCACATATTAGTATGGATGGACTATGTAAATTTTTTTGTTTTTTCAAGTTACTCCTCAGACTCTCTTCTTCTTTTTTTCTAGCGATGTGGTCATAATTGAAAACTAATTGATTCAAAAATGGGTTACGTCAGAAGTTTTCTAAAAGATATATTTTGATCCCTCAACTTTAAAAATAATATAAATTATATAATTTTAACACCTCAATATTTTTTCAATTTAATTTTCATATAAAAATTTATTGTGTTTATTTTTTAGTTCCTAATTAAAATAGAAAAGAGAAAGGTTGCTGGATTTTGACACTAGATAAATAAAAATATCGTTGACACAAATTTAAACCACCAAATTAGACTATATTTGTGTCAAAAGATTTTATTTGATGAGAGAAGTTTATATTAGGTGTTGTTTACCTTTAAAGTTCATGAAAAAAATATATTAAAGCTAAGGTTGATATTTAGTTTTGGGTTGATTTTAATTTTGATTTTCGAGGATATAGATAAGTTGTTTCTATGGTATTTTTATAGGTATTTTGAATTAAAAATAGGTTGAAAATGGATTTTAAGATAAAAAAACCTTAAATCTTGATTTTTTTAACTACCATAATTGCAAAAAAAATAAAATTAAGGGCCTGGTTGCAAAGAATAAAAAATTGAGAGCCTAGTTATACAGGCTTTTCAGGGTAAACCCGCGCTTGAATCCTACAAAATAGATTAGGTGAGGCGGCCTGGATTGTCCAGTAATATGATTGGGCCACTTACTTAATATTGTAACCCATACTAAATTTACTCATCTTCCACTCTGTTTGGCTGACACTCAACATTTTTTTATTAGTGTTCTAGACTCCAGTACTTTCTTTAATTTGCTCATTTTCACTAGACAAAAATCTAGGATCAATTTCCGAGCAATTGTCTGAATCGAAGTGGAAGCATTCACCTAAACCATGTCGAGTGGGCACAAGTGGGAAATTCTTAAGGAAAAACATGACAAAGGTAACTGGAATCGAATAACAACAGAAAAACCAGAATTATGAACAACGCAACAACACCAACATCATCCAAACCTTCAACCCTGTTTCATCCAAAGTACGTGTTTTCATCTTCTTAGAAGTCTGAAGAGGGGATCTGCTCGTGTGTGGCTGGGCTAATGAAACAGACCTCGTAGACAATGGCAGCAATTGCAGAGCCAACGAATGGACCGAGCCAGTAGACCCAGTGGTTGTCCCATGTCCAACTCACGACTGCTGGTCCAAAGGAGACTGCGGGGTTCATGGATGCACCATCAAAAGCACCACCGGCTAAAATGTTAGCACCCACGATGAAACCAATAGCAATGGGTGCAATTATCCCGATGTCACCCTTTTTCGGGTCAACAGCTGTTGCATACACGGTGTAAACCAAACCAAAGGTCATCACAATTTCGAAAACAACTGCATTCCACACACCAACTCCAGATGATAGAGAGAAGGCTGATGTTTCCTGTAAAACGAAAAGAATTAAACATGGTTCAGTAAATAAACCATTGTAACCAGCATATTAGGCATATCATACAGATCAGCATTAGCATACAGCTAGCGATGGAGTAATTAAAATCCATACCAATCCACCAGTTGCAAGCTTAAGAAGCAAACAGGCAATAACAGATCCAAGGCACTGAGCAACCCAGTACAGAATACTTCTAATGAATGTTATGTGGCCACCAAGGAAGGCACCGAATGTAACAGCAGGGTTTACGTGCCCGCCGGAAATGTTGGCACCAACTGAAACCGCAACAAAGAGTGCAAAAGCGTGAGCCAGCGACGCGGCTACTAGCCCGGCCGGTGTTGATGAGCCATCGTCTGTAAGCTTGTCTGGAAAACATCCATCATTTTGATTATTTGTAAATAAAATCTCTCATTATCAGCACTTGGAATAACAAAAACAAGTACTTGCACAGTTGTGTCCTATAACACAGACAGTAGTGACCAGCTTACTACTTTGAAGGGCTGATTACAGCACTAAATTTATATTCATATCCAGAACATTAATGTGTAATCAATCTAAATTGAGCTGAGAAAAAAGGGAGTAGGGAATTAATAGGTTCTTACTAAAAGCCATGCCAGAACCTTCTCCCGCAAAGACAAAAATGAGCATGGAAATGAACTCTGCTAAGGCTGCCTTGAGCGCATCAATCTGGCCGACCTCTGCAGGAGATCCGAACGCAATGCTCGTGATTGCCATTTTTAAAATTAATTAAGTCTACACCTTTAAGCCTGATTTCAAACAGCCTTAAAATTGCTTTTTTCCCTCTTGTCTCTGAGGCTGATGTTCCCTTGGTGACATTATATATAGGTGGTCTCAATGTCTGATGGAGAGCACCCATGAACCGGTTATATCCGGTTACAGCTTGATTTCTTAAGATCTCCTTCCTGACAGCCACCTTCCATTTTGTTGCTATTTCACCACGTGTATGGCTGGTGTGACATAGACCGGCCAATCGAGGGTGGAGAAATTCCCATCACCGACCAATAGTTGGTAGATGGTGGGTCCTGCAATGATTGTCGAATGACCGACCATTGGATTTCTTTATTAGGGTGACGTGGACGGTTGGGACAGTAGCGCTGCCTTCATTTTCATTAACTAATCAAGCTTAGTTATTGTTAATAAAGTTGGTTTTGTTCTGTGATGATATCGACAATTGAGCTCCGATGTGTCTACTTTGAAAACCACACATCTCCGATAAGACATTATTTAATTAACATGTCTTTCACAATTTTCAGTTTCTAAGGAATATTATTTTTACAAACAAAAAAAATGTAAAATCCTTCACAAATAAATAAATATTTAAAAAAAATCTATGCTACTAAGAAGTGAATAATAATGTTAATGCATATTTAAAAAAAAAATACTCGCAGCAAAGAAATAGCTGATATAATATTATTAATTGTTCTTTTAACACTATAAATTTCTTATATTTAAATTTTTTTAATTACACGGAATATTTATTTATTAAGAAATGGAGAAAGAAAAGGATCAAATGAGCTGTTAAAATAAATAGAAAAGTGGGTGATAAGGGCAACGGGGGGCCTGGCACTTACATTGGATACATAAGCATAAGCGATTAAAATTGAACCGACCATGTTCATTAATGTTTGATAATTATTCCAATGTCATCATGTCATTAACCCATGCTTTTAATAATCTGGGTTTCCGTATGATTTCATCTTGTCCTGGAATATCACTGTCAGGTTTCTATCTCCTTTTCATTTTCTAATCTTATGTGCTTAAATTTATTAATCTCTGGACGGCTAGGTGGGCTGCCTGGAAAACACTTTATCCTCCTCTTATTATTTTTTTCCACCCAAAAAAATATAAATTTTATGTTTTATTTATTTAATAAAAATCAAATGCAACATGGACACATATAAAAAAATTTAACAATTTAAAATAAAAATAAGAAATGCATCTCTCTAATTAAAACAATTTTATCTTATCAATAAAAATGGATATTATTCTAGCTTCTTTTTTTATATATTAAGACATTGATATCTTTGATTGGTTTAAATTTATTTGTTAAATTCATAATTTGGATTATAAAATTTTAATGAAAAAATTTAAAATTATATTAATAATTTTTTTAAAAAAAATAAACAGTGTGCATCACTAAAAATAGAGTAAAAGAAATATTTTGAAGGGCTGAATAATAACTACATGAAAATAAAATTAAAATAAATTTTCAAAATTAATTTCAAGCCAATGCAATATAAAAAAATAGTTCGAAGAATAAAAAAAAGGACTAAAAAAATATAATTACAATGCAAATTATTAGTTTTATATTAGAAATACCAATCTTTAGCCCAGCCCTATTTGAAACAAAGTCGGCCTCCGAACTAAAGCTCAAGTTTAGGCTGCCAACATGTTCTTCTTGGGCTTAATGGGACCATAATACATCTTTAATCAAATCAAGCAACTCATCAATAATAACCTCTCTCTTTTTCGAGAAATCATCCTAAATTTCGAGCATGGTAACACTCTCTCCATCCTTAGATTTATATACTAATGTTTATAAAGTTGATTTAACTTTATATACCTAGTTAGGAATTCAAGAACTTAATCAACAAAGAAAAGTCTAAAATATTACAATATTAGCTATTATGAACTTATTGTAAAAGAAATATTACAAGTTTGTCATTCCCTCATACCATTCATATCATTTGGTCATCTTCCTACCATAATTTATGCCTATGCCTCCATCTTTACACTTTTTAATCTTATTATCGACCAATAATTAGATATAAACCCTCGAACATCAATTTTTCATTTAAAATTATGGACTCTTTTTTTTTGTAGTGTCACTATTTCTGTATTTTTTTTCCTTCGTAATTCAATTCTCCTATCTACAACAATAAATACACAAATCAAATTATTAACTACAAGCAAGGAGATTAGACACAAGAAATAAACAGTTAAAAAATAAGCTAAATAATCCTTTATTACAAAATAAAAACACCTATAAACTTCCTCTACAAATTTCATAAACTACATGTCACTCTCTTCCATTAACAAGCCTATCTTTTTACCACACTTATTTTTTACTTAAATTTTCACCCAACCTAAACCTTAATATTAAAATATCCCTTCCATTTCTCTATTTAATTCCTCCTCTCTATATATCTTTTTATTTTTTATTTTTTTATTAATATAAATATTCAGATCAGTTTGTATATATCTCAATTAATCCTATAAATATTATATAATCTTAATATCTGTAAAAATTGAATTAGTAATTTCTAGAGAGTAAATTTAGAATTGGTTAAACTACACCCCTCAATTTACTTTTTTATATTTAAAAATTATTATTTTAGTATTAATGTTACTCATTTCTCTCTAGGAGCTTCCCTAGTTAATAATCTTGGCTGTTAAACTCATTCTCACCGTTGATCGCCATCTTCACCCCTTTGAACATTGCTTTCCTCCAAATCGAAACCTACTCAACGAAAAGTAAAAGAAGACGGTGTTTTGTTGAGACATGGGGCTTTCTTCTTTGATGTGCTGGACAAGCTCATGGCTAATTATTTCAACATCTCAACAAATATATGTTTAGCGATTGAAGAACGATTCTAACTTTGCTTTGCTCTAGCTTTGTTGTCGTTCGCTGGGCTATTTGATTTGTTCTTTGCTAATCGTCGTAAAGAGAAGAAAAATTGAGAAAACTTGTGATAGTTGACTATATTATATACATAGTTATTTGGTGTTTTAATCAAAATTTAAAATTGACGTTGACTTGTACATAAAATATAATTTTTTAAAATACAAAAAGAGTGCATTACCATACTCAAAACATGATACATTCTACATATTTTTTCTTTTTTTTTTTTAAAAAAAAATTGTTTTTGTATTTAAATTTTTTTAATTTAGATTAATTTTTTATATATTTTATATTATTTTAATATGATCATATCAAAATAAACTTCTAAAAAATATAAAAATATTATTTTAATATATTTATAAATAAAAAAACCTTTTCTTGTCTCCAAGAATATCTGGTCGCCTAGAGGCCGGAAGTAGAACCAAAATTCCGACCCATCTGGGTTCAGACCAGCAAGAGCACGCGATGGACTCCCTGGTCCAAAGACGGGCACTTAATCTGGCCTCCCAATGCCTAAAATGGGCCGAAAAGTACCTCCACGAACATGGCCTTTGTCCCCTCAAAACATGAATTGAAGCCCAGTGAATCCTTCATGGGCAAACCATGCAAGAGATTAAAAGGTGTGCAGTGCCGGTATTATATGAAAATTTAGAGTGAATTTTTCTTGTTTGTTTTAATAATAAAAAAGGGTCAAACGTAGATATTTATCACTGAAGGTCAACGTCTTGCCTTTATATGCTATATATTTTATTTTCTATACATTAATATGAAAACTAGTGAACCCCATTATGGAAATGTGCAATTGCTAATGTCTTCTAGATATTTATCACTGAAGCATTTCAAAAGGAGGAGACTGCCTTCTAGCTTGGTTCCTCGCCGTCTCTCACTTACTCTCCCACCAAATTCCCCTCCGCCAATAAAGCATTCATCCAAGGTCGTCTAGATCGGGAAAAAAAAAAAATAGAGTGTTGAGACTTTTGAGCTAGCATTTACACCGTAAAGCTAACTGATGCAATCAGAGTCAAAGCAAACACCTACTAGATGTATGCGCAGTCAACTAAGGATTGAAAATGGAGGATCTTTTTGGCGATCATTCTTAGGTTTGATGCGGTTAAAATTCACTTTGGAGAATCCTATGATATGAAACTATAATGGGTGTTGTTGCCTTTTTACCGGCATCTCACTGCATGTCGGGAACATGGCCAGTATTTTGTTACATTACCTCCCCAGTATTATTTCAGTTTACATAACTCATAAACTTAAATTTGATTGACCGTTGCAAGATTTAAAAACTCACGGTTTTAGTCAATGTATTTGTTCTCAACCCAATAAACTGTCTTGGAAAAGAACTTGATCTCAATTAAAAAAAAAAAACGTGGTTTTTATGGGCACAGCCTAGAAAAATATCTCACAATTTCTATAGGTTTAAATACATTTTAAATTTTATATTAATATCATATAAGAAATATTGCGTAAAAATCTTTCAACGACATGTTTCATTCTATTAATATTTATATAAGATATATTTTATTTTATTAATACTATCAAGATAAAATTACATTTTAACACTTTATTTTTATATAAGACACAAGAGTCATGAGTTATATAACATTCCATAAATTCTTCAAACTTTATATTTATAATTTTTATTTTTTATTGTATATATATTTTCAGAGTATCTATTTTTAAAATATTATTTTTTTATAAAATAATAAATATCTAAAAGTTCTAAAAATTATTAAAGATAACATCTTATAGATACCATCTACCAATCACTTTGGCTTGTCAGATATTAGATACCGGTTCCAATTATTTTGGCTATAAAAAATAGATAAAATTATTAAAATTAAGAAGTTAATCAATTATATATAATTTTTTAAAACATTATCAAACATTTTTTAAAACATTATCTAATATATAATTCATGATATATAAAATTATTAAAATTATCTAATATATAATTCTTGATAAACTAGAAATTTTTAAAACATTATCAAACATTTAGAATAAAAAAAAATTAATTAGAAAAATAAGGACGGGATTTAAGTTTTGAGTTTTTTTCTGGGGGGCTCTAGCAATAGTTTTTTACATGTGTATTATTTTGTTTTTCTAATTTGCTTCTATAGTCTTTTCTTTTTCTTTTTCTTTTTTCTTTTTGGGGGGGGGGGGTTCTAATTAATTGTAAATAGAATGTTTTTATTATTTTTTTAACTTTTGATTATTAATACGGACTAGGGGCATTCTATATAATTGCTGAAGAGATATGTTGGATTTTAACATGCATATCACGATTAAAAGGATTCATTAAACACTTCGGTAATGTTTTATATGTTATTCAATATAGATTGAATTGTTCTGGATTGGATTAAAAATGGCAAGGTTGGATTGAATTAAACAAATAATTATATTGTTTTATGTTTGGAATGCATTGTAGTGACTCGATAATTTATTTTATTTGTATTTGATAAATATTAAAATAAGATAGAACAATATACAACAATGAGAATAATACCCCTGTCATGTCTAATTTTTTAAGTGTAAATTATAACTTATATTGTTTTCTAAATTTAAACCTAAAAAAGTATTCAAATATAAGTATTGAAATATAAGGTTAATATAAAATATAAAAAAATCTAGTTTACTATTAATAAGTATATTAAGTATATTGTAAAACTTATATATTTTAAAAAGTAATAAGATATGATTTTTCTTTCATTTTAGTTTATATTGAATATTAAAACGATTAATATTATAATAACTCTAATCATAAAATTCAAACTAGTATGCAAGTCGACTTGGTATTCAATAAATTCAAGGTTTGGATTTAAAAAAAAAAATATGAAAAGAATGATAAGATCTAACTCAGTCAAAAATCGAGTAAAAAATCCATTGATTCTTTTGATTTTTTTATTAAAAATTAAATTGTTTTGATTCTTTTAAAAAAATAAAATCAAGTCAACTCGAGTTGACCTTTCCTACTTCTAACAAAGACTTTGTCTCTAGTTAACACTCAAATTAAATTTTAAAACTATGATAATAATTATTTTTAATCTTATCTTGACTCGAGACAATCCTGGTTAGTCCTCATGATCCTTAACATGAGTTTTGCTTTAGGTTGAACCGTAGTTGAATTTGAAAACTATAATAATAATTATTTTTATTTTTATATTGACTCGGAATTAACATGGGTTAGTCTTCTCGAGCCTTGCCATAGATCGACCCATGAGTCATGATTTAAAATTATGATAATAATTGTTATTCTTACATTGATCCAAATCAAACCGGGTTGACCCTCCTGGACTTTATCTAATATTAACCCTTAAGTCGGGTTAAAACTACAATAATAACTATTTTTTTAATTATATTGAACCAGGTCATCTATCAACCTGACCCATGACCCGAGTCTTGTTCCGAGTTAATTGTCAAGTCAAGTTTTAAAAATTATAATAATAATAATTTTTATCCTTGTGCTATCTGAGAAAACTCAAGTTGATCCTTTTAACCCATAACTCGAATCTTATCTCTAGTCGATCTATTAGTTGGGTGACCACTCATCCATCAAATTGATAAGTCAATAACAAAGTTTTGAATTTAAAAAAATAAAGAAATAATTAACCTCACTTGATCTAGAAAAAATCTGAGTTGACACATGACTTGGGTAAAACCAGTAAAAAATTTATGAGTTTTTTTTTATTAATCTTGCTTTTTATTTTGATTTTTTTTTTAAAATATGATTTTATATAAATAATAATAAAGTCATTTCATAAATAATAACTTTTGCGTAAAGAATCGAAGAAGTTTGTTCTATTTGTTACGAGGAGACTAAAACTTTTTCGAGGACAACAACTTTGAAAGGTATAAAAACTGATTTTTATATCATGTAAAGATGCATCAAGCAACTTAACAAAAGAATTATCATTTCAGTTCATCTTTTTTCCAGCACGAAAACACTTCTGCAAGATTTTATTGACTTGATCTGTCCTATTAATTAGGACTATCTTTATTATATAAGAATATTAATTATTCCAACCTTTTACCATTGGAATGATAGAAACAAGTAACAACAAAGGAAATGAACTGGTTATGTAATGCTGAACCACATATCTTGCACTTTGGGCTTGCGGTGATTGCGATCAGGAAGCAGGGATGAACTCGAAGATGCCTTCATCTCATTCTTATTTCCCTAACCCACCAAGGCAAGTTGAGTGCAAGACTACGAAAACTTCTTGAGTTGATAGCAACTACTGAACTAGAAGTCATAACCAAAGAAGAAGTTTGCGTTTTGCATAATTGGCAGGATGCGCTTATTTTCCAGAGCATCATGACATGTTAAGATTTATTCCACATTCCAATTCCTCTTGGAATTGCATATGGAAATTAAGAAACATGTATGTGAATGGTAGCCTTTCATTTCCTTGTCTTAAAGTTATTTAATAAATTAGATGAAAAAAGCCAGATGAAGAAGAGAATTATCAATTCAATGTTATTACAAATTAACAATTGTGTGTGTGTGTGTGTGTGTGTGTATGCTTTGAGGGGGCAAATCTTTTCATATGCAAGAAAAAAGAAAATTATGAGGGGCAATGCATGCATTTTTAGTTTGTACTATATGAAAACATGGAGAAGTACAAGGATTAGAAGGAGAAATTCAAAAATTCAAAGAGGCAATTGCCCCCCTTCTCCATAAGGTAGCTTAGCCCTTGCCTTTGACCATAACGTCCATAAGGGATACAACTTGCATCTTTTATATTCACACTTATATATATTTTATTGTTTGTTGAAGGGAAAACTTAAAAATATTTTCATGATTAATGAGAGAAATTTAAATCTAAAAAAGATTTAGATACATCAAATCATGGATTTGATAACCATTTAAAATAATTATAATAAAATATATTTTTTAAAAAAGATTTTATGTATTGTTTTTTATTGAATATTACTTTGTTGTTTATCGAACCCTAGATTCCCTTAAAATTTAGGTTTGAAAGTTTTTATTTGAACTAGTTTTGTTTCTATTTTTTTGTCTTTTTCAAATATATTGTTTATTTTTATATTTTATATTTCAGGATTCTAATTTCTGTTTCTCATGTGTTTTTTTAACTCGTAAAATGAATTGTAAACCTTTCCGGGAGTTAGATTTAGTCAGATCACTGTCGTAGAAACATGATAGGGTTTTAGAGCATCTTGGAGTTTTAATACTTTTCAGTATATTTTCTATGTTTCTGTACTTGCTACCGTGAATGACATATATTTGAAGTTGTATGATGATTCCTTTATTTCTAAATTGCTGCATCTTTCCTTCTTAAATACCACCGATCAACTAGGAGAATGAATGTTTTTCTGTGCTTTAGTGCTTGTTTTTTTCTTCTGAGAAGCACAAGAGTCAAACTCAAACCTTGTAGTCTCTGCTATTTCTTACAAATTAAGGCGATTAAATGCCGTTAACAGCACCACATCATCTATCATAATTCATGTGTTGTCCCACAAAAAAAAAATCTCTAGAACAAGCCATATCGATCTTGAATGAACACACTAATTAATCAAACTAGAAGCCGCCACGACCCATGATACAAGATTGATGACATCCATTTCCTAGCTAGCAAGCAAAATCACACTCATCGTTCCCCACCACGGCAAATGCCGTTTGTAGACTGCTTTCCTCTTCGAAGACTGGAACCCTACACCGAAAAACACACGACCCAGCAAGTTTCTTGGGGTTTTTTTTCTTGAGTCACAGAGTCAGCTTCGGTGTTAAGCCTCCCGAGTCACGTGCGAGTGTGCGACCTTGTAAAGTCAAGTGCTTTGTCATGTGCCAGCGCCGACGGTCCTCAGGCCAAGTGTCGTGCAGTGAGGGGTACGCATCGCACGTTCGTGGCTTAAGGAGTCTAATCGGCCATGTGCAAAGGGAGCTCGGGAACAATCTTATTGGCTCGAGATGAGTTCTCGTTGGCCCCACCCTCGGATAGAGACGTTGCCTCTATTAACTACGATTATAGGTTTTAAATATATGTTTATGACTTTTCGGTGGCACTTACGCGAGCATAAAGTGCTCGCAGCATGATGGATCCTCTCTTAAAAGCGTTGGAGGAAGCCCGATTCTAAGAGATTTTGAGAGGAAACGTGAACAATCTAAAAAAAACTAGCATCGAGATAATGTTGTGAATTTAAATAAAATCGTTTAAATATAGTTATAAGGTGGAATTTAATATTTATTAAACTCGTTTTAACTAATAACTCATCTTGTTTAATGAGTTAAGTGATTAATATAGTTTAATTAAAATATTATAATTTTATTTTAAAAAAATAAAATAATAATATTATAAAAAGTTAATTAGGAAGCCTTAACTCAAGTTTTAATTCATCAAATTATAAATTAATTTAGTGAGTCATTTAAATTCAACTAAATAAATTTTCATTTAATTCTTCTTAAACCAAGTTCATACTAAAACCCGAGTTTCTCCCGTCCTGGATTAATACGCTAGATTAGATTTAATAATAAATAAATTAAGCTAGAAAAAACGCCAAGTTTTGTGCTCTCTATTTCTTTTTTAATTAAATTCCTCACGATTTCACATGATTTGTCGACAGGTAAAGTCGTTATCCGTTAGGAAGGTAAAAGGGCAGCTGGTCTCCACTTTTTTGGACCATTCTTCAAAGTTAATCTCCATAATGACTGCAATGCCCCTATCTGAGTATGCATAACGTGGCTACTAACATCTACTTTATAGGCTGTGTTTGTGGACAAACATTGGCGCCGACAACGGTGCCCTCTCCAGTCTCTTCCGTTTGTCTTTTTTTTTATTATTATTATTATTTTATAATCACAGAAAAATAGATCATGCATAATCAACCAAATGACTTGGTTAACTACTAGTCAGTTGGCCCCAGCTTCGTAAATCTAGGATAAAAAATAAAATAAAAGGAATTTGTACAAAATAAAATATACTAGCATTTGTAATGTGTTTTTATATAAAAAAAATTAATTATAAATTAAAAAATTATTGTAGATATTTGATTAAATAAGTTATGAAACATAGAGGCCAATATATATATAAAAAAATTGTTTGCTAACTTAAAACTAAACTAAAAAGCTAAGGAATAGATATAGATAATAACTTATCTTGTAACGTAAGCTAGCTATGAATTTGATTGTATTTAATAAATTTTTAACTAATTTTTTATTTATTTAAATGATAATAAAAATAGAAATGCACAAGAAAACTCAATAAAATTCAAGGAAAAAAAATCTCTATGACTATAAAAACACCTGCTAAAAATAGAAATAATAATAATAATAATGTTATCCAAAAACCAAGTAAAAATTAAATGATATGTTTTAAAATTTATCATAATTAAATTTTAATACCCTTGGGTTAGGCATCCCACATGTATATTTAATTAATCTACTTTAATTAATTTAAATTTAGAAGAAAAGGAAAAAAATAAAGTGAAAAAAAGAGGTCATTTGACTAGACTTGGGTGACCTAGCATGTATGACTAATTAAAAGAAAAGGCAATGCATGTAGGCTTGGGACACACGATTAGCCCTTTTTTTTATCTTACCACTTTTATTTCTAAGAAAAATAATGAAAGACAACATATTATTTTAAAAACTAAAATAGAGTTTTTTATATAAAAAATTATTTTTCAATCTATTTCAACTTATAAATATCATTATACTATCAATAAACTAACACATCACCTCAAAACAACCTTTAATTATTTTTAAAATAAAAATTAAACTAAGAAAAAAAATTCTTTTTTAACTTTGGTATATTTTTTTCTGAAAAAATAAAAAGTGAAAAACACCATATTAATAATATTTTTTCATCAAATAAAACTTATTAATACTTTTTCATGTTCAAAGTGTGATCAAGCAATATTTTTTTTTCTTTATTATTTTTGATGACTTATATATCCTTTCTAAAATGGACCAAAATGTTAAACCTTCAAACTAAATATACTAAAAATAACTTGCTGGAAAAGAAATCAAAGTAAATCATGAACCCAAATTCAAAGCCAACACACAATATTAAGGAATAAATAAATAAATAAATAAGAAAACTCCAACCACCAAAATAGGAAAATATTAAAAAGAAAATCAGTGCACTGAATCTTATGCATAGTGAGTTGCACGTACGTAGACGCTATAGAATATCCCACTTTTTTTGGGTAATAATTAATAGAATAACCCATTTTAAGTAGTGCTCAATCTAAATAAATTAATTAGTTAGCCATGTAATTTCTTGATTGAGTGGAATGGTAACCTTCTCGATTTCTTACTGAACAAGTTTTTTAATATCGCACAATTAATTAATTCTGAAAAGATCCAGATTTATGGTCAGGTGTACATAACCAAGTGAATAAGCAACAATTAAAGAATAAAAGCACACATGCACAAAGCTCTAGCGGTTAGATACATTGCATTAATAATAGAAATCTCTCTGTTTTTTTTTCTGGCAATTTTGTCGTAAACGGGCTATTAATATAGATTTAGGAGCTTTGTCTGGCCCTACCAAAGGAATTCCATAAACTTATATATGATTAAGAAGTTAATTTAATGTTTATGAGAACTATACAATCCAATTATCATCGCCCACGATTGCATGTTGCAAGAACACTTGGCCCCACCAGCTTGATTGAGGAACGACGGATAATTTATTGTGGGTATGCCATCTTTCATGGTTAATCTAACGATTTAGGATGATTTAGTATACATGGTGCTTGCACATATTGCAATAAGAGTTATGATACTGTTCCTCAAGAATAAAGTAGAGGTAAATTCAGAGGATATTAAAAAATGTGAAGAGTGCCGAAGCCGCTTGTCGGGATAAAGAAAGAAAATTCATCATTGTCAAGATCAATACTTCATCCATGTTCATTGTCTCTGTCACAACGAGGTTTTATCAGACTGGTTATGAGACACAATCTTTTTTTTTTTAAATGCAGAAATAAATAAATAGTTTTTGTTTGGACCTAATAGCCATGCAATTAATTTCTTCATTATGAAATACTTTGATGTTTTCTATCAGAGGGTGACGATAATTATTGAGAGCAGATCATGAACACTTCAGGAGACTCAATCGAGAAATATCTTCTTCTTTTTTTTAAGAATTCAATTGAGATGTATATATTGTATTTACCTGGTTAATTTTCAGAGCAATCCAATTAGTTGATGGCTGACCTTCGCTTGAAAGATACATATCAATTTGTTTGTGTGGCAGAACTGCAGTAGCCCCTACCCCTAGCTAGCAAAGTAGACGGTCATGAAGAACACACTCACACAAACACACACACACAGAGCGCAAGTGTGTTAAAAGCTACAACTTAGAATAATGAAAGAATGGATTATAAGTCAACTATTATATGGGTGATTTCAGTTTTCTTGGGCAGTTCACAGGGAAATCTAGGTTAGCCCCTAGGAAGATAATACCGGAGAAAGTGTCTATATGCTTAACATACCTTTATTAGGGATAGGCAGTGGTTGGATGGATGCTTGATCAAATTAATTAAAATCCAATCAACTTTTAAATACCAGATTTACATTAAAAAAAAAAAAAAAACCCTGACTACGTCCGTTGCTGGCGCTCCCGTTAAATTTAGCTAGACCTTCCGCTTTAGATTCCCTCGAAAATAAAGAAATAACTTTTGGTCCGGATAAGAACCTCGATACGTGCCTCACGTTGCATGTGTTCCCTGAATGTTTCATAAAAGACAAGGAGCTAGTAACCCTCGGCATTTCCATCAGAAAAAAATAATGAAAAAAATAAAATAAAAATGATGCCAATGACAATCTCGACTTCTATTGTATGAGAATCCATCAAACTAGGTTGAACCATCGACCAGTTTCACAGTTAAGGAGAAACAAATCTAGCTTACACATAATTTTCTCCGATGTTTTTGTAAGCTATTTAGTTCTATGCTGACAACATCTGACCGATCAGTAAACACTTCCCGTTAACCGGTCAAATCCGAGCGAGTATATAGTGGTCGATTTTAACTAAATCTGTCGTCCGATGATCAACTGACCACTACTAATCGTTGATAATTTGTCTTAGGAATTCATTGAATGTAGTAGAAATTCTAGAATAATATATACCCTTAAAAGCTTGCAGGATCGATTATGCACAGGAATAAAATGCTAGCCCTGCCTGCCATCATGACTCCAAGAATTTCACATCTCCTCCTGCGTGCATGCCAAGGGTAAACCAGCTATTTCACAGGGCGAAGGTTTAAAAACTCATTTTTCAAGAGTTAGTAAGTGGATATGGATACCAGGGTTCATCTTTCATAATATTTAGGAAATATTTTTTTTTTCTGATGTTGTAATTAGTTAATGTTCTCAAACTGATTTGTATAAAACTAAAATTTAATTTAATTATTTCATCTATGGAACAAAATATTAGGGAAGAAACCCCTTAATTAGTCGAATTCTTCTTTCTTCTTCTTCTTCTTTTCCCCAGATTAACTGATGATAAGCTCCAAATAAATAAATAAAAAGCACATGAATAAGAAATTAAGTCCATAACTGGAACCCATGTTGCTCGTTTCTCCGAACAGTCTTTGAGTTCAAAATCTTCCTTTACAACGTGCTAAAGCAAAGTCTCTAAGAAATAGTTGTTTAATTTTTTTATTTGATATTTTCAAATCAATTATTATTTAGATAAATGATTTACGACTTGAGGTTTTCGAGTTATGATTAGTAGTGTATTTGGCAAAATGACGGGGCTGACGAGTGGTTATTTCCACCACGAAACATGGAGAAACCATAATTCATGGACCCAAAGAGCCGTCGGAGGGGAATTTACTCTTTTTTTTTAAAAAAAAAAGAAAGGAAAGGGTACGTAAGGAAAACTATTTATACAAAACCGCGTAAAATAACATTTTAGGAAAACAGCTTTTATATAAATACAAAATCTAACAGGATTTACAATTCATTGACCATGTAAATACATACAGAGAGACGAGAAAAGGAGAGTATTATTTTAAGTGAGAGACAGAGGTCCTGAAAGAGGGGTGAGTTTTAAAAGAAATTTAATATTACATACAGTGCAGAAGCTGAAGTTGGAATCTGTTCTCGCTCGTTGGAAGATTTGTTTTTTCTGTCATTAATTGGAAGGAAAAAAAATTTCTTTGACGTGGATTGGATTTTCTGCAAGTTTATGAGAAAGCCATCCCATTCTTTTGTCTTAATGTGTGCCTCATTGTCCTATAAATGAGACGCGAGTCACTTTTGTTGAACCCCCCCTACCTTCAGTTTCCTTTTCTCTTTTTGGTTTCTTCCTCTCTCAGGACTTGAGAAAGAAAAAAAAATGGAGGAATTGGGTTCTGTTTGGGATTATCAAGAGGTGGGTTGTTTCTACTGGTTTGATAAATTCTTTCCTCTCTTTGTTTCCTCTTCTGGGTCTTGTTTGGTCTGCCATTTAAGCCTTTTGTTGTTGTGTTTTGTTTGGTATGAACAGTTGTGATATTCAATGTATTTTATTTATGGGGTCTAAAGTGTATACAGAAATCATTTCCCTGCTCATTATCATCAGTTCCATTATAAAGTTCAAAACTTTTTTCGTGACTCTGCCTTTTTGGTATGATTTATTGTTGTTTTAAAGCCTTCTTGGTAGATGTTCTGTGTCTTGGATGTTGTTAACGTTTTTTATTCTCTTACAAATGCAATTGTAATTTTTTGCTTGAACGAGTAGCCTTAATTTGATGGCATTGCCTTTTTTGTTTTGATTCTCCTATGATATGCTCCTAGTGTTTTTTTTGGTTTGGTTTGGTAAAAGAAAAAAAAGTGGTCCTTGTTTTGTGCTATTTTCCCGCCTTCCTTTTTGTTTGCTATTGAAACTTCAGAGATGAGGCTTGTCTGTATTGATGTAAACCTGCGATATGTCATAGCACAAGTTATGGGGATCGATGTCTTTTAAGAGATTGGCTGTGCTGGTGCTCTCTTTCTCTCATTAGTTTAACCTTTCGAGTTCGAAAGATTCACGTCATTTGACTTGAAGGGCTTGTGATCCGCATGGGTCCAAATTGAGATTATACTGTTTGCCCTACCATTGAAATTCTTGTTCCTCAATTGGATTCATTTGGAATTTCTGTCCCTGCCAAATTGGATTCTGTGATTTTTGCGTTAGCATGTTTGGTGTAGATTTCTGTCCTATTGGAAGCTCAATGTATTGATGTTGATCTCTGAGACTCTTTGGAACCGAGGCATAAACCTTTTTCTGTTGCCCTGCAGCTTCTACTAATGAAAATATTGTATGGTATTAAAGTCTGTGTGTTTGAAGTTGCCAGGCCATATTTTGTTTAATTCTTGTGCGAACAACATAAGTAATTGATTTGTATTGGATTGAATTGACAGAGCTTTGATGAATTGAAGCAGAAGCTTGTGTACACCACCATTGAATTGGGGTCACTGAAAGTTGAAGCAAATGAAGAAATGAGAAAGCACAAGGAGGATGTCAATCATTTAATCAATCTCCTAAAGATAGCTTACCGAGAAAGAGATGAGGCCAAAGGTCAACTGCAAAAACTAGTTGACAAACTTACGCTCTCTAGTACTCCTGAATTACCGCCCATTCTTCGTCTAGCACAGCCTGAAAGCCCCCTTGTGATGCCTGCTAAAGCGAACTCCAGTATAACTGAATCTAACAGTCTATCTGATACATATAATCACCAATCACATGGCTCCTCCCCTGTGGATTCCTTACTCGATGCAGTTACTTCACCAGATTTCTCAAGCATTAACATGGCAGACTCATGTCACATGGGGTTTGTGGACAAGACCTTGGTTCAGGATTATAATGGCTCTATGCCAACAGGTTTAGTGGCTCCAGCAATGGCCAAGATTGATCCGGCCGATGATGTAATTGATAAATTTGTCAAAGGAAGAGTCCTACCTCAAAAGGGAAAACTGTTGCAGGCTGTGATGGATACAGGTCCTCTTCTTCAAACACTTCTTCTAGCAGGTCCGCTTCCGCGGTGGAGAAATCCTCCTCCACTGCAGACGTTCAATATTCCACCTGTTTCTATTAGTTGTGAAACTCCAAACCTCACTGCCAATCCAAGCTGTCTAGCTCAACAACCATTGGCTTCACCATCATACATTGAAATGTCTCGAGGATTTTCTCAGATGTGTTCAGCTTCCATGTTAGATTTTGCTCCTGGTTCTGGTTCGGGTATAGGCAATGGACGTTTGTTAAATTCCAGTGCTATCCATCAAATCCCAGCTGGAAAGCGGCAGAGATCTCAATGAGAGTCTAATAAGTTTTTTTCTTTTTGTAAAATCAAATTTCAGTGGTTGAGGGTGTATATAAGATGTATTGTTTTCAGAGTTTGAATGACACAAATAGTTAGCCTGTTGGTTTGTTTGCCTTGTACATGAAAGGTTCCATTTCTGGTTCGTTTTTGACAAGTCATATTAACTTTGAGTTTTGAGGTCCACTAGCACATGCGAATTCGGAAATGCCTTGAAGAGTTAACAGACATCAAGTTTTCGTGATAGAAGAGGGTGTCAAAATAATTTCATTCAGAACAAGCAGTATTTGTTATCCCTGAAGCCTCTGCTAAAAGTCCCCTGCCCTTCGCGGATAAGGAGATCATTCGGAATAAAATATTCATAAGCTGCAGATTGGTTGCCTCATTTATATACCACCATAGCTGTACACTTGTAAACAAAACTGCTGCAACCTCAAATGTCCACAGTAGAAAGATGGCTTGCAACTTTCACTAGGTTAGACGTGTTACTGACACAGTTGTCTGAAGCAGCAGCTAGGAATGGATGCCCGGAAACACAACCTTGAACTTGCACAATCTTAAACGACCTCGTATTAAGGTAAGGCATAGGATTATTTTGCCATCACTCAGCATATTTCCAGCAAATACTGAGATCCTAGCCGCATTGAATTGTTTAGTTCAACTTTTAGGTATAGTATCGAAGAAATATAGATTAGTCTTTGCTTGACTACCTGCAGTCGTTCTGGCCTGCTAAGGAGCTGTGAAGCGTCAATGAAGTTGTTCGCCAAGAAACAGCATGGAGTGGGGGTTCAGATTCGTTTTAAGTGGCTTTATTCTCCAGATGGGCATGGAATGGAAGCAAACTTAGGAGATTCTTCCCATCCTGCAGAGGACACGTGGTCCAAATGCCAGCAAAGATCATCGCAGATGATATTGTCACTTACTGGGAATAAGTTAAGGACCAGGCCAAAACTACCTTACAATTTTGTTATCAACCACTATTTTAGTCACAAGCGACCAGCCTTGAGAGCAAAAACTAAAGACTAGAGTCATTGTCTAGTAGTAATACCAAGTGATTTGTCCATTTAGAGATGAAAGGCAAGAGTTTGATTATACTAAACGTAAAGTACCAATGTCCCGTGATACCCTGTCTGAAACAGATTGCATGACATGCAAGTCACATTTAAGAATAGACTAGAAAATAAATGCTTCAAATAGCCAAGTGATGGATGCCCTAATAGAAAGTGTTATTACCAAATTTGATTATGTTATGTATGATGAGCTTTTTATACAATTTGCTACGCCAGGATACAAATCATCGACCTCATATAGTCTTTTTTTTATACTAGTATGACCACTGATCTTCTTGGTAAAAATATCCTGACAAACACAGAAGTTGGATACATCGAGTCACAAAATTGTACGCTACCAGAAATTGTAAAACGTGGACGGAATATTCCGTTCCGATCCGACAAACCTGTCAAATGCTGTCCAACAATTCATTGTTCTCCTCTAGATATCATCCCGCCACTAGCAACTACTAACAATGTACACTAACAGAAAATTGCGAAACGCGTGTCTGCATGCATACATTGCCATTCTCTTCTTGATTGATAGATTTTGACTACAGAAATGTAGAAATTTTTATTCCTGTCAACGCTATTTTGAAAGCAGATATCCGTTGCAGTTGCCTTGAACTACATAAGATGATCATGTTTCAGAGGAAAAACGTAATGCGACATTGAAATTGAGCGAGGGAAATGATTAAAAAAAAGGGGCGAAATCAACACAAACATTCATTTTCTGGAAGGAACTGGCAAAGAAACCTAGTAGGTCAACAAACCTACCCACTCATTTCCACAGGCTCGTAAATATACAAGGTCGACAGACTGCGTTTAAGGTTTCAAATTATGCGAAAAAACAGAACAAGAACTGGTTGAGCTATCTTAAATTTTAAACCACCAAGAGCTTGATTCAAGACACATTACCGCCCAACCCAAGTGCTAACTAGTCTTTCCACTTCGCTCTCTAAATCCTTCCTTCCCTGTTTCTTCCTTTAAACTTGTTTCATCGACATCTAAAACATGCCAAGGACGTACAAATTTTGCTACATTTACCAGGATCAGAGACTTTATTATGTATAGGTTGATTCAAGATAACAGCTTTGGAAGCTATTGGGTCACAAACATATACTCTGGCGTTGCAGTATGACAACACCCTAATTGGATACCAGCCAATGAAACAATCCTGGTTCCTATAGTTAACTTGGAGGCTATACCTGAATAAGAATCCCGATCACACAATCAGTTATATAAACTAGATATTGAAATGATCTAATATCTGAAAGTATGGTAACTCGTTGAATGCATAGTTCAAAATCGATGAATCAAACTTCAAGCCTACAAGGGAGTTGCACAGATTCACAACTTCAAACTAATTTTGTAGATCTCCCTCCGTAATGTCACAACAAAACTACCTTAATCTGGAATACAAAGGCAAAAAATAACTTGAGAAGCAGAGGGCAAGCGCTTAAATGATTCCAATCTTGTTTGCCACATCTAAGGCATCATAGTCTGGTGTCAACCTAACATATGCCTTCTTGGTACCATCAGGCCTGGAACAAAATCATTGAGAACTCAGGAAAGGGACTAAACATTTGGCAAAGGGATGAGGATGAACAAGAAAAAATCACAAGCCATCTTATCACATGGATTTACATGCATAAAAGAGTGTTGTTTTTTTCCATGGCAGATAAAAATTCAACCAATTTGCCAAATAGAACAAACTACATCTAATCAGTGTGTTCTTAATTACTGGAGAAAAAACAGCCATCTTATCAAAATATTCTAAATTTCGTATGGTGATAGTCATTATCTTTATATGGTCGGATCAGACAAGATGCCAAATATTGAGGATAAATATTTGAACAAGAAACCAATAGAAACAAAGTTTCTGATGAACGTGTGTTTGTTTGGGGTAACCATATTAGGTAAAGACATGTTCATCCATAGCAAAATAAAAAACAGAAAAACAAATAAGCAATTATTGGAAAACACCATCTGCATGCAAATCAAAGTAGTCAATCAACCACAGCTGAAAGAAAAGCATTGTATTTTCTCAAGAATAAAAATATAAAAAGAAAACAAAAGACAAAAATGAAAGTCAGGGGTACCTGATCAGGGTATTCACTTTCTTGTTCTGAATGTCATACATCTTCTCAACAGCATCCTTGATTTTTTTCTGGCCAGCACGCAAATCAACTATAAATACCAGGGTGTTGTTGTCTTCAATCTTTTACATTGCAGACTCAGTTGTGAGAGGATATTTCAAAATCTGATAATGATCGAGCTTGTTCTTGGTGTAGCACTAATGCGAGGATACTTCAGATTCCTCTCCATCTTCAATGTCCTAGGTCGATGAAATGTAACTTCAGTTCTGATCTTCTTGGTCTTCTTGAAGGTTGGACCTGACCTTACTGTTCTTGCAGCCTTCACAGCCTGTGCCTTTGGGCCAGAATTTTTCAAACTGTCTGTTGCACACATAGCATGCTCACAAATGGTGAAGAAAAGTAACAATCATGAGCAAAACATAAACTATGAAAACCCCAACAAGCATTACCCCTAACTGCTCTTTTCAATACATCCTTTGAATCATAATAATCCTACTAGACTAGGATAAAGATCCATTAAGCAGTGCTAATCATGATTGCCATGAAGCAAGGAGGGAAATAAAAAATATCATGCAATAGATTCTTCGTGGATAATAATGAAGCCAGTTTCTAAAAAAATTGCAAAAACAGTGAACGCAAGGATGTCATTCATGGATAGGCACAGCAGCGGTACCCTAACTTTGCTCTCCTTCAATGCTCCCATCAGAGAAAAAAAAAAGATGTGCACATTGAAAGCACAATAAACTCATTCCAAAGCTTAGTTTCTCTCCCCATCAAAAGAAAAAACAATAACAAAGAAGCTTCATTTCTTCTAGACAACTAACTTGGCAGAACAACATTGCTCATTCTCTCTGTCGTTTCTATTAAAAAACATTAAATCATGTCCATCTATTTAATTTTCTTCTAATCCTTCACTTCATATTTTCTCTCTGCGTAATTAAACCAAGATTACAAAGTCACCAAACCAAAACGTGAAACAAACGACAAAAAAAAATTGAACGTTCAAAAAGTGAGACTAAAGAACCAGTCAAGATTACGTAAGAATACTAAAATGGGATAAAATCATACCTTTGGCTCGTGCCATTGCTGCCAATCAACAACTTGAAACAGGGGGGACCTGTGGATGGTGAAGCAGCAGAGCAAAGCCGTCTCCACTCTCTAGGGTTTGGGCTATATTACTGGTTGGGGGAATGGCCTGTAAACACTTGATATATAAAATTACTATAAAGAACCCCTACTATTAAGTGGCCGAAAGCAGTGTTGGCTAAATGGCCCAGAACTCTCTTTCCCCCCCATAAATGTACGATTTCATTTTCGTTTTTTTTTTTTTAAGTTATTGCAAGTATATTATGAGGATTTATTTATTTATCAATAATTATTTATTTTTAAGAGAATATATGCCCGATGTGGGTAATATTTAGTTAAGAAGTCTGGCTCAAATATGCAAGCCTTAACCCCCTTATATCTCTATAGTTATATAAACAGCCCCAGTCCTGTTAGGTTTATCCTTATACTATGTTTTTCATTTTATAAACTTTATTTTTATATTTATATTGACTTGTGCAACACTAATAATAAAAATAAAAATAAAAATATTGAGGAAATTCTCTAAATAATCTGTATAGGTCCTATGTTTATATTTAAAAAAATATTTAAAGTGTTAAACTTTGATAACAATTGAGCTTTCTACATTGTCTAACTTTAAAAAGATTAAGGAGGCTTCACTTCATGTTTAAAACTAAAAAAAAATCCAAGTTACTGGTATATTTTTATAAAAAAAAATCTAGATTATAGTTATATTTTTATTTATCAATAAATCTCAAATTAATAGTGAAATATACCTAGATATTATTTAAAAACCGGTGTTGTAATGTTAAGAAGATCAAATCAAGTCGTTTGAAAAGTTTAGATCTATTGCTCTAAAAAGGTTATGCCAACTATTTCAAGATGAGGTGTGCAATCGCACTAAAAAAAATTAAGTTAATATTATTTTTAAAAAATTGTAAATTTGTTGTCCTTGAGTAATGTTATGTTAATCTCATTATTGAACAATTATACAATTCTACTAGAAAGATTGAGGAATACAACCACACTATACAAACTAAGTCAATTCCATTATTAAAGGGTTGAAGAAGCATTGTTTTGGAAGAATGTTATGTTAAATCTATCCTTGTAGAGTTATACAGTTGCATTAAAAAGACAAATAAATTATATAATCACATTAAAAAAATTAAATTAATCTTATTTTATAAGATTGGTAAGAGGTTTTAAAGCATCATCTAAAAAAATTATTTTAAATAAGTTAATTCATATATATAAAAAATTATATTTTAAATTATTAATTATGGTATATTTTTATTATCCTTTAAGTTGTAGTGAACTCGATGACTTGTATCCAATTTATGTTGGGATCATTATCTTAATTTCATAGGTCAGGAGAAAGTAGATTTTTTCTTGATAATTAACCTACTTTTCATTGGATAGTTATCAAAAAAACTTTTACATGTTTTGCTATTTAAACTAATATTTCATCTATATTTGTTGAAAGCTTTTAAATTTTTGAGATTTTAATGACATTCATGAAATTAATAAAAAAATATAGTTTAAATTTGTTTTTCTTAGTAAATCTTTGGGTAAATATAAAAAATTAATTTTTGACTTAAAGCAAAAAAAATATTACATGACCTTTTAATTCTCATACAAACAATGTACATCCAATATTTATTTTTAAGTTAATTTGGAACATTCTAGATTATTAAAATAGTTTTTTTTTATAAAAAATCTTTATTAGCACCATCAACAAGATCATAAAAATGCACATCATTATTTTATTTGAGTAATGTTATAGCTCTGCAAAGCTTTTCTTAACTAATACACTGAAATTTAATAAAAAATTTAATATAATTAAAGAGTTTTTAATGCTTTGATAAAGTAGTATGCTAGCATTTTTGTGATATGTTTTATCTCAAGATTATTATGATTGTTTATCATTGATAATAATTAAAAATATTAAAAGTTTTGGAAGAATAATTGATAGATTTTTTTATCAGGCCAATAAATAGCCTCTTAATGATGAATATTAATTTCCTTCCATTAACCTTAATAATATAAAATAAATATTTTTTACGCATTATTAATTATATTTATAAACATTCCTAATATAAATACCCCTTCTGAATGGCGGAACACTCCCACAGCCAACCACTTCCTTAGCATTCCTTCTCCATCACCAGCAGCTAACCACTAATCATGTTTATAAAAAAAAAAAAAAATGATAATTCTCCCTGGTTGATGTTGCTCTAAGGTCCATTGATAAAAGACGAACTACACTAGTCAGAAAGTCAATCTCATGGCCTGCAGGCCGCCGTCACGAGCATCCTGCACTGCAATTTCTGTCGCTTGTGAAGCTTTTTTAATCCTCTTTCTTTGTCGTTTTTGGAACGACGTCTCACCGGTGCTTATCATTGTAGGAAACTATTAAAGCAGTGATGAAAAACCAAGGCAATATTCCAGCATGCTGAATGGATCTTCTGTTTGTTCCTTTCCGGTGTTGCAGACAGTTTCTCGAAGACATCTCCTAAAAAAAATGCATTTAATGTTATAGCTAATACTAAATGGTCTCATCGCGAAGTTGACCCGCGAAAAAATTAAAGAAAAGGGATAGTCAAACAAATAATGGAAGCCTAGAAATTCTGCCCTTCATCGGTTGGTGGAAAGATGACTCAGGTTTCGCGTGTGATGACGATGGACATTCCATCAATTTCTAACGGCACTCTATTTATAATATAATAAAAGTATTAGAAGATTCATTAACGTTGCTGTAACAAGTTTCATACTTCAATCCTTACTTCTCTCTCTCTCTCTCTCTCTCTTTTAATTTGATATCTTTCTTATCTTTATTTGTTATTTTATAAAAATTTAAATTGTTTTTAATGTTATCATTCAATCTAAATTTATTATATATTAATTTTATCTCCATTCTTTTAATAAGAATTTTTTTCAATTTCACTTTTCAATCAAATATAAAAATTATTTTACATTTTAATTTTAATTCTCATTGTTTTAATTGTTATATTCTTTGTATTTTAATCCATTTGTATAATTAAATTTCTTTTAATTTTATCTTTTAATATTTGATTGGTTTGGAATAGATATTTTTTCTTGAAAAAAAACTTTATAATTTCTTTTATATATTTTTTATCAAGTTATTATAATATTATGATCTGAACTATGAATTTAAATTTATTAATTTGGGTTGATTTAACCCTAATTAATAAAATTATAAGTTTATCATATTAACTTAATAAAATGTAGCTTTTTTTTTAAAAAAAATAATATCATTTCATCCATTTATATGAATGTTTGTATTTTTTTTTAAAAATATTCTTTTCCTATCATGATTTTTATACGAGTATTTATGTTTTTTTAAAAATATTCTTTTTCTATGATTTTTTTTATAAAAAAACCCAATTTATTATTATTTTTTTTATCATGTAATTAAACTATTTGACCTAATCCATCACCATGAGTCATGAATTTTTCTTCTTTTTTAAAAACACTTTTGTGGAAATTGAACACTATATTTTAAACAAAAGTAATAATCTAGCCCTAGGATATAGCTATTATAGAATTAATTTTTTTTTTTCCCAACGGGCTCGTATATTATCACTTGCAGCTGCAATGGGTTGAAGTCAAATGATTTGTATGTGACAGCAAGCAAAATTTAAGCTGCTCCGTTGCCAATAAAGCAATTCAACAATAGCTTTTTGTTATTTCAAGCAATGATGGGATCAAATAGAGATGTTATTTTGAAGAGTAAGTTGATAATTTAATAGTGTAAATATAACCTTTATATATATATATTGTTATATATCAATTTTTTAAATAGTGTTAATTAAACGATCTTTTTCAAACAGTCAAAATGGTTTATATTTCAACAAAAACGTTTTTTTATTTATTTATTTTCCTCACCCAATTATTATTATTTTTTGTTGAAGAAACAAAGGACCAATTCAAGCAAATAAGGAAAAGCAGACTACTTGCGCGTATGTTTCTCCTAGGGTTTTAAGCGATTAATCTTGTGGGTTTGGTCAAACTTGCCGAATGCACCTGCCCAGGCACTTGCCATCTTGGAATAGCCCGTCACCTGAGAATGAAAGAACAACAGCAATTTAATCACGATATTCGTTGTTCTCTCTCCGTTGACCACTAAAAAACAAATATTTTTTATATTAAAAAAATATAGAAAAAATATAGATTCAATATAAAAATAACTAAATTTTTTAAATGTATTTATCACTTTTTTTCTACTAAATTATTAACTTTATTATTAGAGTGTCCTCAAATACCCTAAAGATAATATTTTTATAGATGTCCATAGATATTTATAAAAAAATTATCTTAATATTAGAAATATAAGCTATTTATAAAAATACTTTAACCATGATTCAACATCAAAAAAAAAATTATAAAAAAATCCAATAAATACCTATGACCTTAACCCTTCATCCTTGTATTTCTCTGTACAAAATAAATCTATGTACAAAATTACAATTTGGTGGTAAGAAATTATGTGCACGTAGCTACGAATGCAACAATGTTGTCATTTTGAGTGTGTGACTAGTTATTTTTAAATTTTTCATTTAAAAATATATTAAAGTATTTTTTAAAAATTTTTAAAAATTATTTTTAATATCAATGTTTTAAAATATAAAAAATATTAATTAAAAAAATAATTTTTTTTAAAAATAATATTAAAATACAAAAACAAACCGTGCTAATTAATGCTAATCACACTCGAAAACTTAATGCGTCAAATCTCTCGGAGCCAAGCATCGACCCTTCAAAAACTTTTTTAACATCATGATTGGCTCGACAGCTACGTACGTTCAAATTATCTGGTTTTGAATTTTAAAATCATTTTTGAAAAGTAATTGTTGTTACTATCTATAAAATAAATTACGCAAGGAGCTACACAGGTTGGCAACAGGGTGTTTCTCAACAATGGAAACCAAGACGGCTTCATTTCTTGAAAGGGCTAGAAAAATACCGGAGAGTTACTGAATTGGAGACCTATTCTACGGTTTCAAATAAGTCAAAAACTTCGAATTACGCAGCGGCAATGCTGTTTGAAGGAGTAACAGGTCATATTCTAAGTTCCTCTCTGTTTTTTTTTATATTTCTCTTGGCCATTGCTGGAGTTTCCTAGCACTAAATTTCTTTTTCCACGACAGAATCAGTCGTCTCTTTCATCATACTTAGTGTATTATTATTATTATATATATATAAAATCCAGAACTTGCCTCCAAACCAGGCAAGCTCTCCCAGGGAAAGGCCATTCAAATACAGGCAGAATCATTATAACGCGTGGACTCGTAGACATTTTCAAACCATCTCCCATCCTATTTCTTTCCGTGGCTTCCAACATGCCTCGCCTCTATAAATATCACTACACTGATGTATCCGTAACCAAATCAAAACTTCTCTCGAAACTAGACTCTCTCTCTCTCTCTCAACTCAGCAAGAAATCAAGTGTTCTCATCTCTTGCTCTTAATTTCTTAGACAAAGTGTAATTTATTTTGATATCTTAGATGCCCAGAAAAGGTATGAGGACTATATTGTTCAAACCATCACGTTCTAGGTCACCTACTCGATCTACACCTCATCGCCAAACATTCTCAGATACATTAATGGATGACAATGTCGAGAATGCACGAGAACTCATTTCTAAGTGGGATGCCTCCCGTTCCTCCAGCCTCTACCGTGACGTCGCCAATCTCTTCGCATCAGATAATCGCTACGAAGCCCAACAGTACCTGAACTCCATCAAAGACCTCCAGACTGCCATGCAATATTACATCTCCCAAGACCCCACCTCGGACAAGCTGGTTCTCGCTCAAAATCTCATGCAAATTGCCATGAAGAGACTCGAGAAGGAGTTTTACATAATTTTGAAGTCCAGGAGGCAGCATCTCGATCCTGAATCTGTGTCCAGAGCGTCAAGATCAAGCGTTTCTGAATTTGAGGATGAGTCTGAGGAAGACGAATTTTCAAGAGTCGGAGAAGATTCCATATCTGAAGGAGAGCTCGTTTCCATGGATGCCATGAAAGATTTGAAGGCGATTGCTGAATGCATGATTGGTGCTGGTTATGGAAAAGAATGTGTCAAGATATTCAAGATCATTCGTAAATCAGTTGTTGATGAGGCCTTGTATCATCTGAACGTTGAAAGCAGGTTGAGCTCGGCACAGATTCAAAAGATGGATTGGGAGGTTCTGGAAGTTAAAATCAAGGCCTGGTTAAATGCAGTAAAGGTCGCAGTTAAAACTCTATTTTATGGTGAAAGAGTTCTCTGTGACCAGGTTTTTTCTTCTTCTCCTTCGTTGAAAGAGTCCTGCTTTGCCGATATAACAAGAGGAGGTGCCTTGTCTCTCTTTGTATTCCCTGAAAACGTAGCCAAGTGCAAGAAAGCTCCTGAGAGAATTTTCCGCACACTTGACCTCTACGAAGCAATCGCCGATCTCTGGACTGAAATCGAACCCATTTTCGATTTAGAATCAACCTCAACCATCAGACAACAGGTCATTAACTCACTAAACAAGCTCGGGGAAGCAGTCCGGGCAATTCTAACAGAATTCGAGACTGCAATCTCAAAATTCAACTCAAAAGCAGCAGTGCCTGGTGGTGGCATTCATCCTCTAACTCGTTACGTAATGAACTACATCACTTTCCTCACTGACTACAGTGGCGTACTTACCGACATCCTTGCTGGGCCTCTAACATCTCCTTTACCAGAAGCATACTTCGGTAGCCCCGTGTCCGCTGATGGCATGGGTACCTCATCTATATCAATAAGGTTAGCATGGCTGATTCTTGTTATGCTATGCAAACTCGACGGCAAAGCTGAGATATACAAAGATGTGGCACTCTCGTATCTATTCCTCGCAAACAATCTTCAATATGTGGTAAACAAAGTCCAGAAATCCAACCTAAAGTTACTCCTTGGTGATGAATGGGTGGAGAAGCACGAGGAAAAGGTACGGCAATATGCGTCCAATTATGAACGCATGGGATGGAGCAAAGTTTTTGCTTCTCTACCGGATGCTAACGATAATCAGATGACAACCCCTCAATTCACTGAGTGTTTTAAGAGATTTAATTCTTCTTTCGAAGAGGCTTATAACAACCAAGCTTCATGGGTTGTCTCCGATTCCAAACTGAGAGACCAGATAAAAGTTTCGGTTGCCAGAAAGCTTGTACCGGTTTACCGGGAATTTTATGGCAAGTATCGGCAATTGGTGCCGAGGAAGGAAGGGATTGTCAGATTTGCACCTGATGATTTGGAGAATTACTTGTCAGATTTGCTTTTCGGGACTGGAGGTTCAGGGAGTAGCCTGTCATTATCAACATCTTCTGTCTCGTCATTTTCCTCGTCTTCGGGTCACTCTCGGGGCGGTCGAAGTCGTTGAGCGGCCGTCCATTTCCTATTATTACTATTAGCCGTCCTGGCCCGAGGGAACTTCGGAGCCCGTGTTTCTTGTGAATAAAAAAAGGAATAATAACAACGATAATTAAATTACAGATGAGTGTATAGCACTTTAACAAGTGAGCAAGTCACCCAGTTGACCGCTTATGATATTGTGAAGACAGTTTTTGATTCAAGAATATATATATATATATTTTTTTAAGATGTATTGATTTTGATTAAAAACTTAGTGGATGATTGTGAATATTTTAATAGTTGTTTTTTAAAATAATATTTATTAAAAATATATGAAAATAATATCTTTTTATTTTTAATATGTTCATCCAAATCATATCAAAATAAAATTAATTTAAAGCTTGAAAAATTAAAAAAAATGTACTGCGTGGGAGATTGCTTTCTTCGGAATTTATAAAACAGTAAAGAGTCAATAAAAAACAGCCAGCCAAGCAGTCCATTCAACCATTGTGAGTAATCTCAAGAACTTTGATTTAGCTACCGCACATTGATGCCTTGGCTCCTCTAATGATCCTTCCTGCTGCAGCTTGTCATCTCCTTAGTTCTGGTAGCATTCAACTTGCTTTAACCGCTAGCTCTTAATTAAGCTTATTGCAATTCCCAACACGTATATATCATCGCCGTCTGCATTTTGTTTTTCTTGCAGCTTGCTGTAGCCATTAACTGCGTGTCTTGATCTTTTCCATCCTCGCCATCTTTTCTTGAATATCAACTGCAGCAAGTTACGTGACCGCGCTTCTGTTCTTGTTGAGTTTTCTATGTATTTAGATGGCTACTACGTACCGTGTTTGCTTAAAAAAAAACAAATTTCTTCTTTTTTTTTTCTCACTCTTCACGTAGGTTGATGCATTTCTTTAACCCTTTATTATCAATTGTTTTTCTTGGCCCCGGCTGTTGCCTGTTTTCCTTTGTCGCGGCTGATTTCCATTTCGCCTCCCTTTTAGGTTTCTTAAAAGGAAAATGGGTTCCTCTATCAACTCAAGCTCATTATTTATTTAGATTAAACCCATCGATAATTTGCCATATCAGCTCCCAGGTCTCTCTCTCTCTCTCTCAACTTGTCCATTTTTTTTTCTCCAGAAAGATTAGTTTGGTTAATTTGCACCTTCAAGGACTTTCTTCGTTTAACAGAAATATATGAATCACTTCAGTACTGAGGAAATTAATTGAAGTTCAAATGATTAAAACTATAGATCTTGAAAAGAAGGCATGCTAAAATGCTAGCTTCTCCATTTTCTGCTTTCTAATTTTTTTCATAACGTAAAAATAATGCTAAAGAGACATAAACATTTCTAAACAAAGAAAAGAACTGGGTTTAATAAACTTAATTAATTTAAATGAAAAATGCAATGATATTAAATAAATTGATAATATAAATAAGACAAAAATAAAATTTGATATTATATAAGATACACGAGAATTCTCGCGCCCTCCCATTATTTTATAAAATAAATATGTTTTGGTAATATTATAATTATAAACTAGCACTAAATAAATAATAAAAACTAAATAAACGTGTGATGAAGTCAACATTTCATTACGGGAAAAAAATGATGTTGGTGATTAAAAACTTAATTAGAAACTAAACAAAATAATTTATAGTAATCCACAATATTTTACGAGGAAAGATATATTAATTTTCTTACATATTATAAAAAAGAAAACATAAAATAAACTAGAAAAAATATATGGAAAAAAAATACTATAGCAATTTACAATATTTTATGAGGAAAGTTATTATTTAATAAAATTAATAAATATAATTTTGAACAATAAAATAGAAAAATCTTATAGAAAAATATTGTAATAAGTCACAATATTTTTTTTAAAAAAATTATAATGTGAAATTTTTAACCAGCTCAATATTAAAAAATAAAATTGAAAAAAAATTTTTAAAAAAATATATAAAGAAAAAAGGGAAAGTTAAAAAAAAAAGAAATTAATTTTGGAAAAAAAAAAGAAAAAAAAGGGGAAAAGTTGAAAAATAGTGCAAAATAAAAAGGTGAAAAAAAGAAGAAGAAGAAATGCACTGTAGAATATTATTGTAATCCAAATGCATTGAGTGCGGGTAAATAGTAAATTTTTTACTTTCATAATAAAATCAATAAATATAATTTTAAAAAATAATTTAAAAAATATTATAACAATTTATAATATTACTTCATTAATGATAAATCTAAACCTTCTTTTTTAAAAAACAAAAAATCAGGTTGAGCAGGGAGCCTAACTTACGTACCTTTTCAATCATTAACAAAAGCCACAATTCTTTGGAAAAACACTGCTCTTCGGACTCAATGACGTCGTTTACTAAAATATTGCAATGATAGTTTAGCACTTCACGTAAAAAAATCATTGAACTCGCTATGAGAAAAGTTGAGATCTTTAACAATGCTCATTAATCATTAATTAATTGAGTATAAATAATTTTTATTTTATTTTAAAAGAATACTATTGAAAACCATAATTAATAAATTGGCGTTCGGGGACTTATTAGTATTTTTCCACTGTTTTTTTTTTTGTTATTATTATGTTAGACATTAAATGACAATTTTGTATTTGAACAAATTTCAAAGTATAATTGAAAGATCTGACGTCTATTAGGAAATCTTGCAACATTGGTTCACTGGGATGATTTGTACACTTCTCGGTGTGGTTCCTTCTTGACAATATCAGCTTCTTTGTTGTTTAATTTGTTGGTGTGTTGTGAAGTTTCTCATGCCATTGGAGATTTGAGGAAATAGAAATCTAATAAAAGAGAATTGGATAATTATAATAGGCTATTTAAAACAATTACAAGGCTTCGAAAAGCCCATCAAAATATCATACAAGGCCCAAAATAAATCATAAAAAGCCCAAAATAGCCTAACAATTAAATTGTTTTTTTTCCCTATATTAACCAAACCTAATCGAAATTATTCTTTTTAAATTATTTTTTATTTTTAATTTGATTATTTATTTTAGATAAAAACTAAACCGAAAATACTCAACTCAACGGACAGGTGTTTGAATGCCAGCCTGCCAATTTTTACTTCCAAACCGAAGCCCCATATGCGAGCTGTACACTTTCAGCCCAATAGACTTTTTGCTTGAAGGAGTGTGATGAAGATTTACTAATTTTCTTGATATTAAGATGACGAACAGAACATTACCACAAGAAAATGTGTTCATCGGAGATTTTTTTTTCAATTCTTTTTACACACAGATAGCATCACATGTATGTACAGTTTCAGTACCTTTTCTTCTAAGTTGAAGTCATGGAATGCTTAGATATCAGCCACCAATATTGCTTCGAGGACTCCATTTTCCCCATGTATGATGGAACAAGCGGACTCTTTGCTTCCTTGTCGATGGTTGCTTGTATTAGTTGAACTGGTTTGTATTTGTGGAGAATTACATCCTTGCTAGTATTGTTTCAACCAACTTATCTGTTCCCACCATTAATCTGTCCCTACCATTAATGCCTGAAAATCCTAGTGTACAAATTTCTCTATTCTCAGTTGTTCTGGCTTCCTGATCTAGCGTGTTTCGTTTTTTTGGTTTTAAATCCACGTATCTAGAATTGTACTAGATTCTAACTAATCCGGTCAAGTTTGGCTGGTTCGTAGAGCTCTCTCAATGATGATGTGTTCTATTTATAAAACTTGAACTCAAGATATTACTTAAAAATCTTACTCGAAAAAAAAAACGCTGAACCATTCGAATATACGTAGAACAGCAATGAGACGCACGGATTAAGCGCAAGTCAAGAGACACTGCCCACATGAAGATGGGCATTGCCTTAGCCTTTGCAGCCAAGATTCAAAGAGATCACTGAACTATTGAGCTCAAGTATACGATTCTCATGCTAGCTGGGAGTTGACTTAATTTGTAGCAGTTTACATTATCGATCAAAATACGGTTTAAATTTCGTAATCATTAAATCTTTAGGTAGAAGAACATGATTTGGTCTCAATCTTGACTCTGATCAATCGATCGCAACAGCTAGAACACAGCAGATCTGCCAGCATACCTAACGATTACACGCTATCAATTAATCACCCCGAGTCAAGCTATAAATGCCAAGTTGCCAACATATTGAAGGCATTAATGGTGACAAAGGCCGCCCTTTGCCTTTCATATTCACAACGCTGCATGTCTAATGGGTCTGCCTGCCTTCCCCATGATATTTTTTGCAAAAAAACGCGTCATAACAGTAAAGAAATTAATACAGACAGAGAATGCATGCAAGGATAGATGCAGAGAATTAATACTTTCGCTATGGCTAGCTACTAGCAAGCTTGAGTGATTTAATCACCGAACATTTGTTAAGCATCTAGCTTTGCTAGAAAATCACGTACTTATGACTACGTTAATGGAGTTCTTTCTTTCTTTCTTACGTTTCTTGAAAGCAACTTACCTGTTATTATCGCCTCATTATTTGTGATTCCGGCTGCTGTTGACGCGTAATTGTTTATGGAGAGAGAGTTTAATCTCTATCAACTACCTTATATTTCTTAAATGATGCTAACAACATTGGGTAAGCTACCAACGTCAACCACTGGTTTCTATTTAAGAATGCATATGGAATTTTTTAAGTCAAAGTGCGTGCATGATGATCTATCTCCCTATTTAGAGAGAGAGAGAGAGAGAGAGTACACTTACTGTATACAGAAAAAAAAATATTAAATATTAATTAAAAATGTGCACGCGACATATATGAATTATTGATTTCGATGTACAATTTTTGTTTTTTGGTTAACTCATAATTCTTTACGAAATTCTAAACCGAGTGTCAATTTCACTGCAGATAAAAACATGGTGCTTCTTTTATATATATATATATATTGATAATCAAACTTTTGTTTTGGATGATTTCATCCTTTTGTGACCAAACTAAAAATTAATCAAATTTATTGAGGAAGAGGAAAATTTAAAAAAATTAATTAAAGTAAAAAAAAAATAAAGTTTCACAGGTGGATGTAAGATTTCACTTTGATCATTTTATTTCTAAAGTTATAAATTTTTAGTTCTTTAATTTTTTAAACGATTAATTTTGATAAAAAAAATTATTTTTCTTATTTTTAGTCATTGATTTTAGATATGAGAAAGAAAGTGGTATAAATAATTATGATAATAGAAAGAAATTTAGTTGACATCAATATATTTTGATCACAAAAAAAATGATTTTAGTGCATATAAGTTCCATTTGATAATGAGATTTTATCCCAAGTATTATATATAATAGCCTTACCTGAAATAATAGATTTGAGCTTTGAAAGTTTTTATGTTTTCAATCAATTTTAGTTTTTAAGTTATTTAAAGGTATGAATGAGTTGATTAAGATGCATATTATTTTCTAGTCAAAAAAATATTGAAAAAAAAGTTTTTTTTTTAAAAAAAAACTATGACCTAAGATTTCAATGACCCTCCAG
Source organism: Populus ilicifolia (assembly GCA_015708895.1). Taxonomy (NCBI): domain Eukaryota; kingdom Viridiplantae; phylum Streptophyta; class Magnoliopsida; order Malpighiales; family Salicaceae; genus Populus; species Populus ilicifolia. The sequence continues at coordinate 181,513 of SRLM01000606.1, read as the reverse complement.
TCAAGTGGAACTAAGCTAATAAGTAATGTATAATTTGCCACAGCAAGCAATGTGGCACATATTAATATTTTTTTTTAAAATAAAAGACAAGTAATATATCATCTACTCTTTAATAATAATAATAAAAATTAGCACATGGACACAAACCTAAGCTTGAAAGCCCATACCCGAGATGCCCAAGCCTAAATCAAGTGCCCAGTCTCTATTTTTTCTATTTTTTTTAATTTTTTTTCTAACAATTGCATCCTTTATTGGATTTTTTAATGGATTTTTATATTTTTTAATATAATATAATTTATTTTTCACTTAATTTACAAATAAGATTTTATCTTTTCTTTTTCTTATGTTAGGAGGCATTTTCTTTGTGTAGCTCCACTTAATTTTTTTTCCATTAATCTTATTTAATTGATTTTTTATACGTATGCTTTTATTACTATTTTATTAAATAAAATATTGATTTTAAAAAATAATGTAATCAAATACAAATAATCAAGCCTATAACTCGTGTTTTGAGATAAAGTATCTACAACTATACCTATCTCTCAACTTTTTAATTTATTTATGGTCAAATATTATTTATTTTTTACATGGTTTTCATATAAAATTATAATTTTTTTTTAAATATGGGTAACATTGACTAATATTTTTTCTTTAATTTTATTCAATTACTTTTATAAATATTTATTTTTATTATTATTTAATTAAATAAAAAATAATTTTAAAAACTAGAATTATTAAATACAACTAGATATCAGACCATGTTATGTGAGTTACAAATCTTGGTCTACATTTTAATTTTTTTAGTTTAGATTTTAGTCATGATCATTAATAACTTTTATTTTTGTATTTATTAATACCTATAATTCTTGATTTATTTAATTAAATATATTTATAAGTTTTTTGATTTATAATTAATACGTTGATATAAATAAAACATTGAAGTCTTCAACCTGTATATTTATTTTTTTTATTAAAAAAATTATTTGACCCGACTAAAAGTTGAATTTGTAAAAAAGTTGATACGAAAGATAAACGCAAAAATCAGTTGTTGGGGATTGAGAGATGGAAATGGGTGCTAAGCATTTTCACGTGTACAGCTCACACATCCCCTCTTCTTATAAGATTACTTGCTTGCGTTTCATGATTTCCCATCTTACAAAACTCAAAGTACCATCTCTCTCTCTCTCTCTCTCTCTCTCACACACACACACACACTCTCAAACACTCAACAATGGTGGATTTTCTCTTGTTAGTATATGCTTTCCTAATCTTCTATCCTCTCTTCATGTTATGGAGGGGGATTGATGGAAAAAGGGACCGCGAATGTTATATACTAGACTACGAGTGCTACAAACCAACAGATGACAGGAAGCTTGACACAGAGTTTTCTGGGCAAGTGATAATGAGGAGTAAACAGCTTGGTCTTAACGAGTACAAGTTTCTGTTGAAAGCTATTGTGAGCTCTGGAATCGGGGAGCAAACCTATGCTCCCAGGATCATGTTCAAAGGCCAAGAGGAAAACCCTACATTACAAGATTCAGTTTCTGAGATGGAGGAGTTCTTTCATGACAGCATCGAAAAGCTCCTGGCCAGGTCAGGCATTTCTCCTAGAGAAATAGATCTTCTTGTAGTTAATGTCTCCATGCTGTCTTCCGTGCCTTCTTTAGCCGCTAGGATCATAAATCACTATAAATTAAGGGAAGATGTTAAGGTTTTTAACCTCTCTGGGATGGGTTGTAGTGCAAGCCTTATATCAGTTGACATTGTCCAAAACGTTTTTAAGAGTTGCAAAAATGTTTATGCGCTTGCTGTCACCTCGGAGTCTTTAAGCCCTAATTGGTACGCAGGGAATGATAGATCGATGATTCTTGCAAATTGTTTGTTCCGATCTGGCGGGTGTGCCATCCTTTTAACTAACAAAAGGGCCTTAAAGCACCGAGCCATGTTCAAATTGAAGTGCCTAGTTAGGACACACCATGGGGCTAGAGACGAGTCATATGAGTGTTGCCTTCAAAGAGAAGACGAGCAAAGGCGCCTAGGGTTTCACCTAGGCAAGTCACTTCCAAAGGCCGCTACACGAGCTTTGGTCGACAACCTTAGAGAAATAACCCCAAAGATCTTGCCAGTAAGGGAGCTACTTAGATTTATGGTGGTGTCACTCGTACGGAAATATTGGAGCCATAGATCCGCAAAGGGAGTAGTCAGTCCCAAACCGGTGATTAACTTCAAGACCGGTGTTGATCACTTCTGCATCCACACCGGTGGTAAGGCGGTGATAGACGGGATTGGCGTTAATCTTGATCTCACCGAGTATGATCTGGAGCCAGCAAGAATGACATTGCACAGGTTTGGCAACACTTCCGCTAGCAGTCTTTGGTATGTTTTGGGATACATGGAGGCCAAAAAGAGGCTAAAGAGAGGCGATAGGGTTCTGATGATGAGTTTCGGAGCGGGCTTTAAATGCAACAGCTGTTTGTGGGAGGTGGTGAGAGACTTGGATGCAGATAACGTGTGGAAGGACTGCATTGATAGCTATCCACCGAAGTCACTGGCCAATCCATTCATGGAGAAGTATGGGTGGATAAACAATGAAGATCCAAGCACTTTCGTAATGCGCATTTAATTAGACGAATTAAGCTCCATATTTTATTCTCTTCATCCTCCATATTTTCCTTTCTTTTCTTGCTTCTCTCATCAAATTTAAACCCATCTTTTGCTACTGTAATATTTTTTTTTTTCTGATTTTTCCTCCCTACCATTCGTACACTATTATATGAAGTTGCTATATATTATTGTTGGATTTCATAGCGCAATAAGGTATGCTGCTTCCAATGTGATGACAAGTCTGCCCATCTAATCCTGGAGGCTGGCTGTAATCCTTTTTCTTTTTTCTTTCTCCTTTTCCTTTTAACAAGTTGATATATACACACGAGCGCTGCTGCTTTCTTTGTATCATTGTTTTAAAACCTCGGCATATCAACCAATCAAGAACTCGTATGATTTAAAGCGTCCACGAGTTGACTCGGTCAAGTTAAACTTGATGTAAGCAAAACTCTCTCAACTTATTTTTTTAATCTAAATAATATCATTTTACTTTATTTTTTAAATTTTGTTTTAGGCAGTCAAGACATATCAACCGGATCTTTCCCATACGAGTCTTTGCTTTCCCAGAAAAATAAAAATATAATAATGATTGATTTTTAAAATATCTTTAATTTAAAATAAATAAATTAAAATTGCTTTCAACCTGCTGTCCCCGACACATGCCGTTTTGTACAGGAGCCATAAATATTAACAGTGCATTAATTGCTAAGCCGGTGGAGTGAGTGAAAAGGAAACTTTTTTTAAATGTTTTTTTTTAATATATTAAAATAATATTTTTTTATTTTTTAAAATTTATTTTAACAGTAACATATCAAAATAATAAAAAATTAAAAAATAAAAGGCATTTAAAATATGAAGTCTCTTAAATTCTCGCCAAAGAGCTGTGTAAGATTTGTTTTATAAACGGGAAAAGATGTAGAATATAAAAACTAGGCTTAACGTGTAATAATACATCTGAAGAAGCAAAGCAGAAGAGAGATTTCTCTTTCAAGAAAACTGTTAATTAATAATTATTTATTGAATCATTTGATGAATTAAAATTTGAAATAGAAATTTATTTGCAAACATGCTCACACATATATTTACCCACCTAAACATATCTATTCAATATGATTAAATATTTATAAAAATATCTTTTTATTAAATCTTAAAAATTCTCAATGCATATTCAATTTTATATTTTTAATCACTACTAATTACTTTTTTGAAGCATTAATACACTTTACATAACTTGAATTCCTCTTCTTCTTCTTTTTAATTTTTCTACAGAAGGGATAAATTAGAAACTAATAAGATTGTATGATAAACATAATTTATTATCATAAACTTTTAAACAACTTAAAAGACTATGGTATAAGTTCACTATTTGTAATTAATCTCTGTCAAGTTATAAAACAATAGTTCACTATTATTATTAATCTCATTTGTTTTGGTATCATGAAATCACGAAAACCTTTTAAAAATATATACAAATATTACAAAAAAAATAATCTTTTTTTATATCCAAATTAAATACCCTTAATACTAGAGAGAATGATTTTAAAAATATTGAAGATATCTTGAATACAAGAGAGGGGGGTTTTACGATACTTGCTTTAACACGAGAGGATTTGTGCCAAACTTTAAACTCTCAGAGAGCATGAGTAATTTTATAATATCTTAGGAGATTTTTTTTTTTTGTAATTTAACATATCCATTTAGGTTTGATTCAGACAGTAAACTTTCACAAATGCACTTAATAATATGAATATGAAAGGGCTAATTAAAACCTTACCTTGCTGGGGGACATGGTGTAGTTCTGGTGTACAAATTGGGACAGCAAGAAAAGAGTAAAAAACCTTAAGCTGCTTTCGTTAAAAGGTATGATTCTCAACAACCAAAGTAATGGTATATGCACAGCAACATGTGCCAGCTCAAGATTTCTTCATGGCAGAAATGGTTGGCCTTTCCATAGCTTTCAGGCACCGTGGTCCATGAACCCCCACCTTTTTCCAATAAATTAATGCCAGGCATGGCTCGTTTCCTCGGCATGAAAGGTACAGCTGGACTCACCGAATCACCATTGGAGCTCAAGCAACATGCATTAACTTCGGACAGGAACGCATTGAAAGAGAGAAGACATTAAATTGAAAAACAATGCTAATGCTAATAAAGACTACTCAAACAGATCTTGCAGCCCCTTAGCAACAGCCGCATTAAAACTACACGTCTGGCCTCCCTTTCAGGTGGAGGATTGCTTTCTGCTTTCCACTTTCCAGTCGACTAATAAAAGGTGACCAGATGTTCATCACTTTATCATTGGTGGTTGCCTTTTGATCGTGAACTAATACAGGGAAAAAAAATTGGAGCCCTACTTGATATTAGATAATTACATATGCAAGAAATGTGCCTGTTAATTAAAAAAAAAGATATTTAGAAATGTGGTCGACCCCATCGTTTTCAAACATGAAAAAAATATTCCCAAGGCAATGCAAGTGCTTCTAGAAAAGATAACCGAAGTATAAGACTCAAGCAATTGATTTATTAAATAAACTTAGGTAATTTAATAGGAAAAATACAAAAAATACAACGATAATAATATAACATGGAAAAAATTGACATAAAAAAAATAAAATAAAAAAGGGATCAAAGTCCATACAAGTAAGCACATTACATATACAACTTATTCGTGATACCATGCTAACTTTGTCAAATGTTAAATAAAACCATGAAACTCAATTATCAAACAATACAATATTAAAAGTTAATGTTAATTTAAAAAAATTTAAATCAAATCAAGTTAACTCGCTAACCAAAAGATCATGTGCGTAAGATTGAGATGACATTATAGAAAATAAAAATGAAAAGAAAGCATAGAGATCAATACCTAATCAATTAAATATTGAAGGACAAAATTGAAACAAAAAGTTATTTAAAAAAATCAAATGTTAAAGGATCTTATCACATAACAAAGCAAAAATTAAATGAGAATGCAATAACCTTATAGAAAGAAAAATAAAAAATGTTTAAAGCTCAATTTACAGCAAATAAAATATTGAATAATAAAATTGAAAGAAAATATATAATACAAAAAGGTCCAAAAAAATCTAAAATAGCTTGGTTATGATACCAAGATAACCTAGTTGAAAATATATTAAATATAATTATGAAACTTAATTATCAAACAACTCGATATCAAAGGACAAGATAACTTAAATTTTTTTCAAAATTAGTGAGAAATCTAATAGAAAGAAAGAAAAAAATAGTAGAGCTCAATCTCTAATAATATAAATAATGAATGATGAAACTAAAAAAACATGAACTTAAAAAAAAAAAAAGCAAACCTTAACAAATCTCCTAAATTAAGGTTAATCTTCCAAACTCGCAACCCATAAAATCTTAGACCTTAGCTTAATCATGAAGCTAATCCCAACTAATTTAATATTAAAAGATAAAATAAAAAATATCAATCTAAAAAAAATTTCAAAGTTAAAAAACAGCAATTAGAAAAATGAGAATCGAATATGATAGGGGAGAAAACCAAAAGAGGATGGAACAAACAAAAAATATAATTTTAAAAAATCATTTCAAATAAAACAAATAACAATAAAAAATAGGAATTGAATTTGACAAATTAAAAAAAATCAAAGGAGGGTGAAATTAAAAAAAAATAATTTTATAAATTATTTTAAATAAAATAAATAGTATTGAAAAAAACATGTACCTAATAAAAAAAATTGAAGGGTTGTTTTGAAAATTTTAATTGTTAAACATTAAAATCAATACAGCTTCCGACTCCAAACCAGATGTTCGCTAGCCATATTTGTCATCTAGGAATGAAGGCCTCATCAAAAACAGTTGAATGCCACCCCAAAATCATTGTTTAATTGTCAAATAATACCTTAGATGATGCCTAAATGACGTTGAGGTGTATGATTAATATATCAACTACTTTTTATTTTTAAATAATATTTAATATTTATTGAAATACTAAATTTCTCCTAGTCTACTTGATTTAATAAAAAAAATCAATTTAAAAATATACAAGTTTAATATATGGATATAATATATTGACATTATCGTTCTTTCCAGATGATGTGGAAGTAAAATCAGTGCTAAGATAGATGGGTTTATAACAAGGTACAATACTAAGGATAAAATCATTAATTTTAGAATTTTTTATGTTTTTGGAGTAATAATAACTCTCTCTAAAGTAATAAAGATCTAATTGAGTTTAGCCAATGCATATTGTTGAGATAATGATTGTAATAGGATAGATCGAAGTGTGAAGGAGAATGCTAGAGGAAATTTTTTAAAAATATGAATAACATTTATTAGAGTATGACAAATCATACAAATCATTATTGCTAATGCTAAGAATCCATTTAGCATATAAGCTTATCTCAAATCTTTTATTAGAGCTTAGCTCATCAAATGAAAGATGCATGTTCTCTTTTGAGTGTTATAATTATAAACTTGTGATGAGTTCATCAAAGAAGCATATATAATTTCATCTCGAGTTCCTCCAGGAATGACATGTAAAATTTAGCTAAAATCACTGCCAAACAAGATTGTTTTTCCTTTGCATGGCAAACTACAATGACAACCAACATAGCCTGAAAGTGCATTATATAGTAAACAGTCTCATGCCTTGAAATAACATTTATTATTTATTGGAGCCTCATCCCATACAATAATTGATGTTATTTTAAGGAGGTAGGAGATGCATGTGTGTTTTTTTGTAGCACATGTCGAACCTTTATTGATTGTTAATGTAATCTTAAACCTTTAATAAGATGCATGACCACCAAGTAGTAGAAGAGATGCAATATCAAATGAAGTAACAACAAGTGCAATTAACCCTTTGGATCAAGTACAATCAATCTTTCAAATCTAACACAATTGATTCTTTTATACTATAAAAAAGTTTTTAAAGTTCCTCTATAACTATGGATAAAAATTTAAGGCTATTTTTTATCAACTATTATTCTAATAATTGCACCGTATCAATCAATATCAGATGAGATAACAACAAACACAAATAACCCTTTAGATCAAGTACAATCAATCTTTTAAATCGAACACAATGGATTATAATATACCATAAAAAAGTTTTTCTAGTTCTTTCATAGTTATGAACAAAGATTAAAGACTATTTCTTATCAATCAGTACTCTAATAATTACATCTTACATGTTTATCTATCTAAGATTAGGATGGGGAAAGCCAATGAATGATGGCTACTAAGCTTAGCAACATTATAATTAAATCCTTCTTTATAAAGCAAACAACCATTAGATATTGAAAGATTATATTCCTGGAGTAATGTTACAGAAGAATAAAACATAGTTCTTAAGCTCAGATAATTCATTGAAAAGCTGTTCAAGCTTATATAAAATATAGTTCTTGAGCTCTTTATTTGGTCAATGAAGGAACAATGCGTTAAAACAATTCTTAATTAGTATAGGATATTATTGTGTATTAAGTGCTAAAACTGGATCAAGACGACGACCAGATTAGTAACTTCACAGAAAAAAATATTAATAAAATAATCAATCTTGACATCTATAAATGTGAAAGAAAATATAGAGCTTTAAGCACACAAATTGGACTCAAGTTTTTAGATAACCGACTAAGATTAAGAAGCATATCTAGATATTTAGGTGTTGGACGTGTTTTTGGTAGTCAAATTTTCCCACCAAGACAACTTGTGAGCTTGTTTTCGATGAAGATGTAAGTTGTTTTTAAAGTTAGAAAAACATATGGCAATGACAACTTCTAAATGTCTTATTGTCAAAATTAATTAATATATTCATCTAAGCATCCTAAGAGAAAGAAAGAAAAAAAAAGCCAATGATAATGCCAAAAAAAATGAAAAAAAATATTTTTTTATCATGTTTTAAAAATATCAAAATAAATATCATAACTAGTTTGTGATTATCCATTAAAATTTGATCAAAATCTCAAAATCTTACAAAAAATAATTTTTTTAATTAATATTCAAAGTATGAAGTCTATAATGTAATACATGCTCTCGATATTAAATTAAATGGATTAATAGTAATAAATATTAGAAATTACTTGTAGACTTTATTATTTAAGGATATAAAATTACATTATAAATAAAGTATACTCTTTGACATTAAATATACAAAGTAGAAAATATATACAATTCTAAAATTTGAATCTTAAAACGGTTAGGATTTAACTTGATAAGGTAAATGATTCCTCACGAAGAGAGATTTGCATGCCTTAAACCTTAGATAAGACTAACAAATAAAAACACGACTTAAAATAACAATCAATCAATAATGCAGCTTAATATAGATAGGATGTGTTAGGGATGATGTGTCTTTTCCTTGCAAATTGGTCCTCTTACCCACATTCTCATATACTTTAGGTTTTTTAGTAATCATGATAGGTGACAACTCCTTTAAAATTATAATTTTATAATTAAAGTCAAAACTCCTCATTTCAGAACACACATCCATCATTTGAAGTCGTGCACACCACGATAATAATAACATGCTACCATCATTGACATTGTTGACGTCTTTGATAGCAACTTAAAAGAATTGTCATTACCACTTACCGCTACATCATCATAATCACAATAATCATTAATATATTTTGTTAATTTTAATATTATGAGCATCGTTATTTTGTTATAATCATTATCACCAACTTTGTAATTATTTATAAAAGTTTTTTGCAAACATCAAAGTCACGTCAACATCAAGAAAGGATTCATCCTTAGATAATTTATTAAAGATAAATTATGTTTCTTTCTTTAAACTCTTCCAACCAGCCTTACCAAATAGAAAGGAAGAAAATACTAAGTGGGTGTTTAGGTAGGGATACATAAGAAAATTTTACCTATCAAGATTGATATTTGGCTAGGCAAGTCTTAAAGTTTCATAGATCTAAAGTCAAACAGGAGGTGGGAAAGTTTGATGTCTCAACCTAAATATTACAAATGAGAAAACAAAAAAACAAAGATAAAAGGTAGGGTGAAAACAATAAAATATCAAAAGAGCTAATTACATTGCAAATACAAAGAGATAAAATAAAAGTCCCAAAAATAACTAATAAAACAAATGAAAAATGTAAAGAAATCTTTTTTGGCAGATCTTTGTGTCCATGCATTTTATGGAAAACAAAACAAACTGAGAACATAGCCCCTCTCTAAAAGCAACATACAACCCTAATTAATATGAAACCAAGACATGAAGTGCAAAACATGATAAAATGGACCTTAATAAAGCTCGTAAAAATTAGAATGAAATGATGCTAAAAATACAAAACCCATTAAGACAGTAAGAGAAATCAAGCAAATAATGACAAGGAGCTGGGAAGGCAAACCAACAATCTAAAATCAAAAAGTCTTAATATTTAAAAATATAATTATGATTATTTTTTAAAATATTTTCATTCAATAAAGTATCAAAATAATATATTTTTTATTTTTTAAAAGTTATTTTTGATATTAGCATATCAAAATTATCTAAAAATATAAAAAAATATTAATTTAATGTAAAAAAATTTATTTTTTTAAAATACAAAAGATAAATAGAGAATAATCCTAATTAAAATTTCAACTTTTTGAATGTTGGAGGCAAATGGGCAGTGCATTCATTGCTGCACTCTCCACGTTGGTAAATGCGGCCCCCACCCGAGCTTAAGAAAAAAAAAAGCTAAGCCAGTCCAAAAAAAAAAAGTTATCTCATGCCTCGTCAATCTATAAAATCAACATTTTAACACCACATGAAAACACCAACCCATGCCAAAAAAAAGAAACCAAAAAGCTTTACAAGTTTAACTAATTTAGTTAATAATCAAAGAACAATACAATACAAGGATAAATTATTAGGTTTAGCCAAAAATTAATCTCAAAATAAAAATATCAACCATTACAATTACAAAATAAATTTTAAGGTGTTTCATAGTAGCATTTTTAATGTCACAATAATGTTTATATATAATACTCATTTCATTATTCATATAACTATTTTTTTTTTGGTTTCTAATGATTTTTACATTTTAATCATTGAACTTTATTTCTTTATTATTATTTTTTTACAAGCTATCGTCGCATGATTTTATGTATTGAGATTTGTTTTGCTTTGCATGCTTTTGAATATGATTATATTAAAGGTTATTCTCAAGTTAAATTAAAAACCCTTTTACATAACCAAATTTTATAATATAGTTAAATAAATAAATAAATAAAACAAAGCTATTTTGTCATTGTTATTGTTCAACAGGTGTAGAGAACTTCAACTAAGTCCCTAAAATTTTTAATTTTTACATAATTGATCTATGTTGTTTTAGATTTTAGCTTTAAACATAATTTTTAATGGATTTCAATTCTGGATATCAAGATATGAGAGAAAGTCACTTGATAAGAGAGATGAGAGAGAAATGATTCAATTAGTCACATTTTGACCACAAAAATATAATGATATTAGTATCAATGAATTTATCTTAAAAAAAAAAAAGCTCAGTGAAGGTATTTTTTCATTTAAATATAATGATATTAGTATCAATGAATTTATCTTAATAATCAAAGAACTAATTTGATTAATTAGTTACAATACAAGGGCAAATTATTATGTTTAGCCAAAAATTAATCTCAAAATAAAAATATCAACCATTACAATTACAAAATAAATTTTAAGGTGTTTCATAGTAGCATTTTTAATGTCACAATAATGTTTATATATAATACTCATTTCATTATTCATATAACTATTTTTTTTTTGGTTTCTAATGATTTTTACATTTTAATCATTGAACTTTATTTCTTTATTATTATTTTTTTACAAGCTATCGTCGCATGATTTTATGTATTGAGATTTGTTTTGCTTTGCATGCTTTTGAATATGATTATATTAAAGGTTATTCTCAAGTTAAATTAAAAACCCTTTTACATAACCAAATTTTATAATATAGTTAAATAAATAAATAAATAAAACAAAGCTATTTTATCATTGTTATTGTTCAACAGGTGTAGAGAACTTCAACTAAGTCCCTAAAGTTTTTAATTTTTACATAATTGATCTATGTTGTTTTAGATTTTAGCTTTAAACATATTTTTTAATGGATTTCAATTCTGGATATCAAGATATGAAAGAAAGTCACTTGATAAGAGAGATGAGAGAGAAATGATTCAATTAGTCACATTTTGACCATAAAAATATAATGATATTAGTATCAATGAATTTATCTTAAAAAAAAGCTCTGTGAAGGTAGTTTTTTCATTTAATTATATTAGAAAAGATAGATAAGATGCTATAATTTTTTTATTTGGTTTAATTTTTAATTTTTGATCAAATAAATGATGTTTTGTAATTGAAAATGAGTTTATTCAGATTTTTAAATTTTTTTATATAAAAATAAATTGAAATTTAAGTTTTAAAATCTAAATATTTAAATATAATTTTCAGGTGACAAGTTGTTTATTATATTTATAAAGAACTTGCATGAGTGATCTTTATATATATAAAGTAGTGTGCCTCAATTTTATTTTATTTTTTTGTAGTTGAGGATGTTGATTTAAATCTCATTTAGTTTTGTATTTCAAAAATATTATTTAAAAAATTTAAAAAATATATATTTTTTGCTTCAAATTAAATTTTATTTCTTTAGATCATTTTCATGTGTTAATGTTAAAAATAAAAAAAATATTATTTTAATATATTTTCAAATAAATAACACTTTAAAATATAATCGCTGTCACCATATCAAATAAGTTCATAATCTTTTAATAACCAACAATACTTGTTTTGTTTTCTAATTTTTTTAAAAGTAATTTTTAATTAACATGGTCTCAATAATTTTTTTTTAAATTATTTAATTTAAAAATATTTTTAAATAATAACTAATTTTTTAGATTGTTTTTTTAAATTCATTATAATTAAAAATGTTATTATAATTTATATTTATTATTTAATTAAATTATACCTAAGTTATTTATATTTGCATGATGTACTTATAAAAGATTAAAATTATATAAAGTCAACATAAGAATAAACCTTGAAAATAAATAAAAAATTATTTAAAATAAAATTAACAATACAAGTAAAATATTTACATGTGGATTTATATCAACTTCATTCAATTGACAATTTTTATGAAATTGAAAAATGCATTTATAATTTCACTTATTCTTACCCAACATAGTGCGATCACACTGACTAATGTAATCCCTTCATCCAATCCGTAGGATTTTTTGGAAAAATGATTTTCAGGAGACTATTCTCGACAAGAGCCTGTATTAGATCGGACACCTTCATCAAACCGTTGGCGTGCGTGGGACGACATTTAAATGGAGAAAACAAACTACAAACTTGTGCTCTCATGCCCCTCTGGTCTATCGCCTTCTCAGGTCCTCTCTTTTTTTTTTTTTGTCTTTTTTTTCCCCGTTCTATCATAAGCTTGATTATTATAAAATTTATGTGTGTGGTTTAAGTTTTTAAAATTTCTTGATTAAGGTATCTGTGGTTTTTGATCCATCTTACGATAGAATCGCCCATCCCGACATTGAATTAGAAAACTCCATTTCTGAGGTAAGTTAGTTTGCTGATTTATCTATTTCTGTATTGAAATAAATGGCTAAATCTGTAGAATTCGACAACTAAATCTATTTTTTTCGGTGTTTTAAAGATATGGGATCGGAGGGTACAGAAGAATGCATCTTTGTACAATGGGAAAAAGTTCCGGGTATGTGGATCTAATGATATGCACTAATGATGGGAAGTGTGTAATTTTTGTGCTAGACATCATTTTACCAAACCTTCATTATTAATACCAGACCAAAAAGAACTCTAGAATGCCGTTATTTGCGTATGATTTGATGCTTATTACCATGATTCTTTTGCCAATGCTGTCGAGTTGATGTCAAGTGCATTTGGCAGTTACTCTTGAGTTTTTATACAGTTTCCACAGTTCTAAACGGATTGTAATGTCTCGTGTTGATAAAAAGCAAGAGAAACCAAATATTGATGAGAATGGGGATTTAATAATTGGACTGATAGTCGAAATAAAACTATGATTCTATTGAAGCATTTGATGCAAGACATGATAATTGCGTTGTGCAGCACACTAAAAGTTGATACCTTGCATATGTGTATAACTTATTTTTAAAATTTTAATACATGAAAATTTTCCCTGCATTTTACTTTGAAAGCTTTTTTTTATGAACTGTGGTTCCTTATCTGTTGTTTTGTTAATAACTTCACAGTATGGAGGGTATACACTGTGCAACAGAGGTGGATCACAACAAGATTTTCATGTGTGTCTCCACCTTGGTTTGACAGATTATAGGTATGGTTTACAACCTCAGTTCATAAATACCATCTATTAATTTCCTAGAGCAAACCAATAAATATGAGTCAACTCTCATGTAAAATTGTTAACCCCATATAGATTGATATTTGGACATAGTGTTCAGTCCCACATTCATAACACTTGGTCAATGATCTTATGAGGATAGTATCCGTTGATGATATAACTCTCACCGGTGGCAAGACATAGCAAGTTCATTAAATATCTCACCCTTCACAATTACTGGAAATGAGTTCTGCATCAACTGATTAGTCTTCTTAACAGTGGGTTGTCATAGGTTAAGGTGGACAGATGTAAAGCGGCCAGCTAAATTCTTTAGTTGGATACAGTATAGAATTGTTTTTATAATCAGCCTTGCATTTACTCGGTTTTTCGGTTTTTTGGTTTTCTGGTGGTTGGCCTGAAGCTGCTTCTCAATTTTCTTATAAATTAGTGGATTATTGCTCTTGGTTTAAATATTTAACTGATTTTTTGAATTTCAGTAATTGCAATGAAACACATCATATTTATGCTTATTATTCTTCCCCTGAAATGAAGAGTTGATGCTATCTACTTGTAAATCCAGGACTTTTGTGGGAACAAACTTAAATCCTCTTTGGGAAAAGTTCCTTGTTCCATCAGAAGGTATCTCTTCGTTCATGTGAAATATTTATCACAAAATAGGATGTCTTTGTTTGTTTTTTATTTTTTTGACACCTTATCGTTGTTGTTGTTGCCATCTCAGTAGGTATGAACATGAGCTCATAAATTTGTGTTTTGCCTCGTCTTAGTATTTAATGCAACTTATGTGGTGGTCTGTCTGCTGTTGGAGGATTTTATGAAAAGATGAAATGATGCACATGTCTGCTGGTTGAAAATCTGTATATTTTAAAGTTAAATGAAATCAAGCAATAAATTCATGCATATTCAGTGATGAATCTTTTGAGAATACATTTCAGATACTGCCTGAATTTCTTATTGAAAAAAAAAAATGATCTTGTATTGATTTGTGAAAGATGAAAAATCATATAGGATATCTCACAGAATTGTTATTTTTTTAGAACAAGATGCCCTTTTTAAAAAATTTTCTTTGTTATAATTCATAATATGTATCTATAGCTTTGATTTTTTTGCAGATGACCTTATGCAGTGTCAGCACACCTCAAGTCCACTGGGTAATGGTGCAATTTTAGAGACATCTGACAAGAAAATAGTTGTGTTACAAAGAAGTTACAATGTAGGGGAATTTCCTGGACACGTTGTTTTCCCTGGAGGCCATCCAGAGGTATAGAATCTGAAAAATGAAACATTTGCATCCTGATTCTTTAAATCCTATCCAATATGATGAATAGCTGAGGACATAATTCTGTGATGCCTGTTTTCCCTTCTGGATTCTATTGTTTTGGAAGCATTTTATAATCCTGGATTTTATTGTGCATTAATGCACTGGA
This sequence comes from Populus ilicifolia, assembly GCA_015708895.1. Taxonomy (NCBI): domain Eukaryota; kingdom Viridiplantae; phylum Streptophyta; class Magnoliopsida; order Malpighiales; family Salicaceae; genus Populus; species Populus ilicifolia. The sequence goes on along the minus strand of SRLM01000606.1, from coordinate 166,155 downwards.
AGTTTATTGTAGTTATTTATTTGCAAGTGGCAGAAGTTTTTCTTTCCTTTTATCTTTTGCAGACCTTTATGTCTGGGTTATCAAGACTGTTAGAGTAGCATTTATGTCTGGTTTACCTGGTGCAATTGTTTGATGATGATGATGGCAGCCTGAAGAAGTTAGAGCGGAATCTCATCAGATGGGTGAACGCTTAACAAACTCAGAACACAATAACACGAAGGTCTCTCAAGAAATGTTTGATAGTATAATTCGTGAAGTAGTTGAAGAAATTGGAGTACCTGTGACATCTCTTGTGAGTTGCACTTTTTAATCAAGAACATGCCTTTTATCTTTCTTTGTTTGTCTACAGGTATTGTTTCATCATTGTTGCCAGGGTGTAATTGCTTTGCATGTTCCTTTCCCAATTCTTGTGCTTATTTGTTGCAAATGGACCAAGGTAAAAAATTATTGAACATTTAAAAAGCCAAGCTCGAAAAGAAAACATGCTCATGTACTTTCTTAATAAAAAGTATTGGTCATAAATTAGTTTGTGTACTGAAAAAATCATGGAGAATGTCCATAGTCTCAGCTTTAGGTAGATTTTCTTGTATGGCAGTGTATTTTTGGACCTATGGTATAAATGTTGAAGTGTCTTCAGATATTGATTGGCTGTGGCTGAATCCATGGATTTTTTTCCTTGCTTGTGGAATCAACTCCATGGCCTAGATCTGCCTTTCGAGGGTTGTTGAAGAAAGGTCCTGGTGTCAACCTCATCTCTAATGCTTTAGATATGAGCATTCGGAGAGAATGCCCACTTATATTGTTTGTTTGTTTGTTTAGGCCACATTTCTACATTGGTTCTAATCCGGTTTTGTGGTTTTATTTGGTATGTAAATTATGGAGTTCAAGCGAGTCATGTATCTAATGTTTGTCTTCATCTTTGCCTTGCAGTGCAATCCACTATTTATTGGTATATCCCGCAGGGTGTTAAACGTCAGACCAGCTGCTTTTTTCTTCATAAAATGTAACATCGAGTCAAAAGAAATTCAACGACTGTATGCTGGTGCACAAGATGGTTATGAATCAACCCAACTGTACACAGTTTCATTGGTTAGTTTGAATTCATTTTTCCTAATAGATGTCTCAGTTGGTTTCTTTTCAATGAACAAATGCTAGATTTTTGTTTGCATTAGTTGCCATGCGTTTAACAATTTAATTGTGTTGGCAACCCTGAATACGGATGGATAGAATGAGCCAATAGTGTGCTAACAGTGGTGATGACGGTACATTGGAGAAATTGGTAGTAGCATTGGATGCAGCTGCACAGTGGGTGGGCTTTAAGAGGAGAGTCCCATTGATTAATATAAAAATGCATCTGGAGGGGGAGCAAAGTTATCGCAGAAATTAAACCTTCCATCACTTAATGATTCATGAACAATGATAGATTGTATTACTACTGGAAATGATTTGAAGTATGTATACAACTTCTTGATGTATTAGTATCATTCATAATCACATCATCTCACCATGTTGATTGAAGACACGTTGACTTACTTTCTTGATGTATTGGTATCATTCAGAATCACATCATCTCACCATGTTGATTGAAGACACGTTGACTTACTTTAGGATCTCTATATTGCAGATTGAATTAGAAAACATGGCATCTAAAATGCCTGGCTGCCATCAAGGTGGATTTGCTCTCTATAAGCTGATGTTGGAAGCCATGAAGAATATATGATGGTTCTTCACTGCCAAACAATGGAATTCGTCTCCTCTTGGTCCCTCAATAGTACTTAGCAACAGGATTTTGACTCGTAAACTTGTTGTCTTCATTCCAGTTTAACACCATAATAGGAAGGCATTTCGCTTGATTCTCTTCTTGCATGCATAGATGCGACAATGCATGATATACTTGCTATTTAAAGCTGTAGCATGTGTATAAATGCCAGTTCTGTTTACATGTTAGAAGTTAATCTTTATTTTCCTCTCGTCAATGTCGTTAAACAGTGTCAGTTGAATAAGCTGGTGTTATACCACCTGGAATTCTTTGTTTTGTTGTTTCTTAAATCACCTAGAGAGCTAAACTGTGAGAAAGAGACAGCAAGAGTAACATATAAAACAGATGACTAAAAAAACTGCCCTGATGCTTAACTTGGGACTGCTGTAATGAATGTTCATTTCTTAGCATGAATTCATATGGAAGCAGTTGTTCAGTAAGTAAAGTATGCTCGATAATTAAAAAAAGGATAAGCAAAGCAAATCATTGTAGCCCTGGATTTATTGTGCAGTGGACTTTATAATATATATTTTTTATATGATTGGTCATTAACAAATTGATTTGGATAAATCAGTCATATTTTTTTAGCACAATAAAATGATTTAATTATTTTTAAAAATAAAAAAATTAAACTTAGGTTAAAATGCTTCTATGTTATTTTAATTTTTTAAATATGATGAAATGATAAAAATACTTTTAAAATTAAAATTTCTTTTTCTTGCATATTTTCATCTTTTTATTATTATAATTAGGTTTATATAGGAGTTATTTAGTAATTGAACAAACATAAATTTATTTTAGAAAAACTATTGATATATGTGTGTATTAACGCGTGAGTAGTGGTCACACTCTTAGGACGTCACATGCGGCATCGTTTGACAATCTAATGCTCTCAAACTAATGCTAGTTTTCAAAGCGGCATTCAAATTGTCTCAACATCCTTTTTATTTTTAAATGGCATGTGGTCAATGAATTTTTGATTTGGTATTGATTGTCTTTTTTTTTCTCTTTTCCTTAGTTTTCATGCCTATTCTTCTAAATTTTCAAAGCAACCTTCAATTTTTTTTTTAAATTTAGTCCATGTTTTTTTAATTATTATTCTTTATGTATAGAATAATTTATAAAATTATAATTTATTTTCAATTTAATCTTTTTTTTAATTTATTTTCATATATTAGATTTGTTGTATATTATTTTGATTGTTATTTATCTAATTTTTTATGATTTAATCCTTCTTAGTATTGTTTTCCTATTAGATTTGATCCTTTTTTTTATTGTTATTTGTTTTTTGCTTTAACAAATTTTTTTATTTCATCCTTTAATATTAAATTAGTTGGGAACTAAGATTCTTGACTAAGTCCATGTCTTGGATTTTACGGGTTGCGAGTTTGAGAAATTGATCTAAGTTTATTATATTCATCTGGGTTTGCTATTTTTTTTTCTAAGTTTATTTTTTTCAGTTTTATCTTTTAATATTTATTTAATTAAAGATTAAACTCCATTATATTTTATTTATTTACTTTCTATTGAAGTTTTTACTAATTTCAAAAATAATTTAGGTTATTCCGCCTTCAACATTGAGTTAGACAATTAAGTTTTATGATTTTATTCAATTTATTTTTAACACGGTTATCTGAATATGACAACTAATTGCAAATTTACATGCTGACTTAGGTGAGTTTGGGTTGGGTTTTTTCAATTTTTTTAATTATATATTTTTTTAATTTTTTCCTGTAATATTTTGTTTGCTAAAAATTAAACATTATTTTTTTTCTATTTTTCTTTCTAGAGGGTTATTATATTCTCACTTAAATTTTTAATTGACACTAGATAAGAACTTTCAACATTTTTTTTAAAAAAAGATTTTTTATTTTTATTTTTTCCTTCAAAATTTAATTGATTAAAAATTAATGTTCATGCTTTTTTTTTGTCTCTTTCATTTCTACAAGGATATCCTAAAGCTTATGATTGCCCTTTTAATGAGTTAACCTTGTTAGATTTAAGTTTTTTTTCATTACTTTAAAAAATATATTTTTTTATTTTTATTTTTAATATTAATTTTTTTGTTAAATGAGTTTCACGATTTTATTCTATTTACTTTTAACAAGATTACTTCATTATACAAACAAGTTACATATTTAGCATGCTAAATTAGATAGGCTAATATGGGTTTTTTTTAGTATTTTTTGTGCTAATTTATATTTAGTTATCATTTTATTTTTTATTTATTTTATTAAATTAGTTAAATTTACTAAACCCGGAACCCAATTGAATCAATGATTAATCAATGATTAATCTAGATTAAATGTTTGCAACATCTTACTATTTTTTTATAATAAAAAAATTAAGTAAGCTTGCGTCGTAGCACCTATCTAGCAAGCCATTTTAAGGACGTATATGCCTATACTTGATTCCATTTGCAGGTCTTTATTCTTTCTTTCATGAGGACACCCATTCATTCCTAATCTTTTTTCCAATACATATTATTATCCCATAAACTAAAAGAATTGGGAAAAGGTTACATTCACATTAACAATGCAATTTTTTTCAAAATTTATTTCTTTGAAATTTTATCATTCCAAGTTATATTAAAATGGTTTTATTTATTGAGGTTTCTATCATTTTACATGCTCTGAAATATACAAAATATAAAGGAATGTTTTGATGATAAATTAAAGATTTATTTTGCAAAATAGAATTTTAAGTTGTTGAAAAAATTAAAAAAACAAGAATCAAACTTAACAACAACAAAAAGACCCCATTTATTTTGGGATTGCAAATTTCAATTTGATATGTAAAATATAAATTTTAGTTATGTATTATTCAGTCTCTATTATTTTAACATTTTATATTTTGATGCTAAATTTATTTATTTTTACATTTTACTTTTTTAGACGTTAAGAGAGGAGATAGAAAAACATTGAAAAATATTGAAAAAAGAGAAAGTGTTCGGATAATCATATTATAACTACAAAAAACAAATTAATCTTTATATCAATAAGTTTTTTTTTAGAGGTACCAGTGATGATGTTGCCCTTTAATAATGGCAAAAGAAACAAATCAAGGTGTATAGTGTTTTCTTCCATTTAATTTGTAGTTTTTAGAGTGATTAAAAGGATGTTTTGAGATTAAAAATGATTTATTAAGACTCATAAGATATTTTCAAGTAAAAATAAGTTTAAAATTTATAAAAATATAATTTTTAAAGTCCTAAAACTTACATCTTGATTTCAATAACTAGAAAATTATCTAGCAAACAAGAAGTTGTCTGCTATGAAAAATAAAGTGTTATTTATTTAAAAAAAAGAGAGAGTAAACAACATGTCATTAACTACAATAATCAACTAGGCATGTGAGCCTATGCTTTTCATGTTGAATCTATGGTTACTGTTGTAACCCAAATTTCAATTCATTAGCTTTTAATTTATTTTTTTAAGATTTAAAATATAAAATTAAAATTTTAGAGATTTATTTTGATGAAAGAGGTGATTTAATAGCTCGTGCAAAAACTAAGGACTACAATATTTTTTTTTATCATTCTATCTTTCTCTTCAAGATAATAATAATTATCTGCTTTTAAATTTAATTTTTAATCAAACTCAAACTAAAAAAAATAAGTTTGATTAAAACTTTATTTTTCACAAGCAATGAAACTTTTACATTATAAATATAGATCTCAATGTATGCAAAAGAGAGGGATAGCCATTACAAGAAACCCTAGGAAAAGATCATTAAAAGAAATTCTAAAATAAACAAACATTAAAAAAAAGGGGCGCAGCTAACTCTATACTAGCCAGCTTGCAGCCACGCCCTTTTTTTAAGCTCGGCTTGTAACCACGCCCCGCTCCCTAGCCCTTTTCTTCTTTTTTTTAGCTAAGCTTATTATAATGCCCAGCCCCCCTCCCAAATTTTTCCTTTGCTTGGAATCCTATAAGGTAGTCCCCCTCACTTTTATACTTCCCAGCCTTTACATCAAGTCTTCACCCCCACAAACATACACACAACGACTATTGCTTCCCACTATTTGGGTTCACTAAGTCATCCCCAAGAGAAGTGAAAAGATGTGGACGACAATAAATGCCAGCAAATATATGCAAACAAGGATTTTCTTCTCATAACAAGTAGGAAGGACACTTGTTTGTTAAAATCAAGAGAAGTAGAGTGCAAGAGGGGAAGGAAAATTTCATTGCTGTGAGAGGCTGATAGTGTAGGGAAATCCAACCGATAATGTACTAATATTTGCCCATGAGAGGGGAAGCACACTGAGACATGGTATTTTACATGGTTCGGCAAAACTGCCTACATCTACGGGAGATAGTCTATATTATTAGAAATTAGAGAAAGAATACAAAAAATATATGGAGAAGAAAGATCACTTCACTCTACTCTACTCCCAACTCTCTTTGCTGCACTTGCAGCTGCTGTAATGGCACCAAGGTTGCTGCCATTGCAGCTCTCCTTTTCTCTCTACTCTCTTCATATTCTCACAATCCTCTTCTCATTTTGCTTTCTAAAAATATGCCTCTTTTATAAGCATCCATGATAGCTCTTCTTGCTTTGTTGTTAATATTGGTGGCCACTAACTTTAGCTCATTCAACAATAGTGGCTGTCAATAATTGATGGTTGGTGTTGTCCATTTATTGCACATGAAATGACAACCAACCTAACAATAACCCTCTTTGCCATTTATATGGGGCAACTGTCCTTTTGCTTCTTCAACACAAGCTTGCATCTTGCAGCTCTTCCAAGCTTTCCATTTTGAGAGCGTTTGTGGCCAAGTTTACAGGTACTTGCCAAACCTTTCACTCATCAAAGTAACCAAAGCACACATTTTCTCACACAAAAGGATCACTATAACCAGATTTTCTGTCACATCACATCTGAATAGTTTAACGTTTATCTCTGGAACAACATTCCCCTTTGAGCGTATCAACTATGCTTGGTCCGAAATGATTCATCAAAGCTTACAACACCCCCCTCAAATGAATATTCCAAGTGCGACAATTATTATCTGAGTATCTCAATATGATCACAAGCTCACCACTCTTCCAAGAGTCTACTCATCCAAGAGTTGCGTCTGCTCTTTGTTCCACCCTAGGAACCACGTCTTACTTCTCCATGAGTCTCCCACTCTTAGTCTCAAGAGTCTAGGTAGCTTTCCACCTTTAACCATAAGGGCAGCCCATAAAAGGTTAATCCATATATATCTTCATACTCTGAGTATTACAATGCCATTACCGAGCTCACCACCTTGACAAAAGTTAACTTGTTCCCGGAACCTACGCATGCCCTCTGCTCCTTCATAGCAGTCGCATCTTAATGCTCCACAAGTTATCCATTTATTGTCTAAGGCAAATGTCTTCTAGCTCATTGATCTTTAGCATGAGGGTAATATCCATGAAAGTCAATCTTGCATTTGTTTTCATACTCATTATAGTCACTTCATTGGCTATCCATACATGCATCTGTCCACTCATACGTAGCCATCACATTGGCTTTAGGGCGTTTTGAACTGGGCTCCTTCCACGGCCTTCACACCTTCTCCTAAGGTATCTCCGCTTGTCGTCATGCGGCGGTCTAATCATGGGTTTATCTCATAGCCCCCACACCTTCTCTTTAAGATGTCTTCGCCTTTCATAAGTGGTTGCATCCTCCTTTAGCTGAGATGCTTTAAAGTGGCTCCATAAATTCTTTGTCACTGATTACATAGAAAGAGAAAGTTGCAGTATACTCCTCGCAATCCTCCACCTCGATTTCTATGTTTAAAACTTCTACGTCTTTCATCATTACACATGAAAGCTCCACCTACACGAACTCTTTTGGTGTCTTCGCCTTTCATCATAGGCGATCGCCTTTTATCACAAGCGTTTGCACCCTCTCAATTAGGTGCATCTGCAACAGCTCATCTTTCCATCCTTGCATGCATTGGAAAGGTCCTAGCTTGTTGCTTTTATCAATAGCACAAGAGATTTCCTGTTGTACAACTTTTTTACACAATCTCTGCTCTGAGCTTCATGTGGGAACTCTTCTTCTCCTTGCACCTTTTGTCTCATTATAGTACCTCGTTGGATCCTCTGGGTACTCCTGCATAATCTTTGTATGTCCTCGTGTATTTTCTGTTCTCCAGATTTCTCCATATTCCTCGCTTATGTTTGACAGCAGCTCATCCTGTCATAACATCTATCCAAGTTAAAATAGGGTGTCAATCTTTATCCCTTTACTGTATTTCTCTTCCATTATCAGGGTCTTCATCAATTTCCCTCGAGAAATTACAATCACTAAATCTAACTTAGAGAAATCACCACTCCATCAGATCCTTGATCATATAAAACCTAACTGTTCCTTTTTACCGTCATCTTGTTAGTCTTCAACAATTTCATAACAAACTGTCACATATACAAAAATAGTATCGTATCGATAATCCTTCCACTAAGCAAGTTTCCAGGAAAGATTGGAGGGGTTACAACGGTCCCGCTTAAAACTCAATCTCCTAGCCAGAATTTCTTAGGCCATATTTATCCATCATACTGTCTTTTCGTATATACAACCATTTGTTAGCTTTGTTGCGGCTTTCCTTTACAATTGATATGGGATATCCTGGTTTTATATATTATTTCTCAACATCTGGCGAGACTACCAGTGCTTAGATTTGTCAAGATTGGTCTTCAACAAATTTCACTCTCCACCTCAAATTGTCCATAGAGTGTTCAGAGTATCTCTAATTTTGCCTTCCCTCAAGGCAATTAAAATTTCCCACATAACAGATCAACACATGTAATTGGGCAAACATGTGTGATTTCTTCTTCTTCATCCCCATCGACCACCATGATGACTATCAGATGCCTCATCATCAGGTAATCTCTCTTCAATAATTCACAATCTCAACAATCAAACCATATCATTGCATACGGAATGATCAAATTAGCTGGAAACAAGTTTGAAATCATCTAAATCACACTTCAGACGACTAAGATTTGATCAAAATAATTCTGGCCTAATAAACGGCCCAGATTCAACCTTAAAACCAGTTGCACGTAGACTCCACCACACAGAATCCTGTCTATTGGCTCACGGCTCGGCTCAGCTCCAACTCAGCTCGGCTCGACTCAGCTCTGCTAACTCTCGGCTCGCAGCTAGTGACGTGGCATGTGGGTCCCATAGTGATGACGTGGCTGCTGAGATGTCATGCCGCCTATTCATGCTGACGATACTGTGATGTCATCATCATCCAAATCTCGCACGTGGGTCAGATTTTTTGGTATTTGGTTCGGGTCAGCCCATCTGGGCTAAAAAGACGCGTGTGACACGTAGCGCGCATCTGTGCGCGTGTCCAGTCACCCCGTCGATGCGTGACGGCGCTTGTGAAGGTTTTCAACGTCCAATTTCGACCAATTTTCACCAGTGGCTTCATCTCTTCCTCCTCTACATAGTGGTATGGTCAAAACATAATTTTGACAACTTTTATTTTTGAGCAAAATCAAACATCACTTTGAACTATGTGCTCTGATACCAATTATAGGGAAATCCGATCGGTGATGTACTAATATTTGCTCATGGGAGGGAAACACACTAAGACATGATATTTTACGTGGTTCAGCAAAACCGCTTACATCCACGGAAGATAGTCTATATTATTAGATATTAGAGAAAAAATATAAAAAATACATGGAGGAGAAGGATCACTTCACTCTACTTTACTCCCAACTCTCTTTACTGCACTTGTAGCTGGTGTAATGGCAGCAAGGCTGCTGCCATTGCAACTCTCTCTTTCTCTCTACTCTCTTCATATTCTCACAATCCTCTTCTCATTTTGCTCTCTAAAATCATGTCTCTTTTATAGGCATCCATGACAACTCTTCTTGCTTTGTTATCAATATTAGTGGCCATCAACTGTAGCTCATTCAACAATGGTGGCTGTCAATAGTCAATGGTTGGTGTCGTCCATTTGTTGCACATGAAATGACAACCAACCTAACAGGTAGGAGTGAAGTTGAACAAGGATCTTGCTGCTATAACAGAGCGCCCTCTTCCTCCTGCATTCACCCTTCCCTCTCACTTGCAAGCTTCATTGACGCTTCTCAACAACCTAATTGTCTTGCTCCAGCTACAACAAGAAATATCCAAATCTTTATATTTAATTTGTTATTACAAGATCAATTAGCATGAGTTACATAAATTCTCTTATGAAATTTTTGTAATGTTTATTTAGCTTCTTTCTTGACCTCTCATAAAAGATTTCACCATTCAAATAATTATACCTTCTTGAAGTTGTTGCATTCGTTTTGGAGATTCCTAAAGGATATTCACTGATTCTATAAATTTATTAAATTTCCATGATTATTTTTAGAACTAATTCTGCATCGCTAGCTTATTGTATAAGTAAGGGTTGAGAGATTTCATTCTTAAAGCTAGAGAGAAAGTAGAGAATTATAGGTAAACAAATATAAAATCCATGAGCTCTCTGTCTCTCTGTCTCTCTCTTCCATGTTTGCTTTTGTGCTCTCTTTTCTCTAGCTTTAGGCTCCATTATTGTAAATAAATTTGAGTATTCACGAGGCAAAGAATCTTCATGTCTGGTGGTTGTACAAAAACAACATTTTGATTGGTCGTTGTATCGACCAGTAAGCAGAGATATCATGAGAATATTTTAATCGGATGTCTGGTGAGGGGAAAAGGTTGTAATAGTTAAGAATTCACAGGCAAGCCATCGCAAAATTGATGGCCAAACTGTCTGGGTACGGACATGGCTAGGTTTCTAGCTGTTTGAGCCTGGCCGAACTCGGTGAATCCAGCACTGTTGTTCTTCTTCCTAGGTCAACTAACCATTTTGGATGCGTCACTATTTTATTGAAACTATAATCAATTTATTAAAATATTTTTTTATTTTAAAATATATTAAAGTAATATTTTTTTATTTAATTTTTTTTTGATATCAACACATTAAGATGATCTGAAAATATTTAAAAAATTTTAATTATAAAAATAATTTTAAAATACAAAAACAAGTGAATTTTAGTTCGCATAGAATGTCATTGTTAGGAGGCTCTCTCGTAAAGAAATCTCACATTTTCCTTCCTTCAATTTTCTTTCTTTTACTGTGGGGTCGAAAGCACCATGTTAGGTCTCCATATGTCACCTAACACCGTGTGGGGCTATATTTATATAATAAATGTCCTTTATTCCCATACTCCGTAGAGTTTCTCAAAATCTAGGTTTACAATTTTAAATGGTAGGAAAAAAAAACTATTCTTTGATATATTATGAAATTTAATAATTCTTAAAAAATATTTTAAAAGCAACTTACAAAGTGTTTAAATAGGTGTTAAACCCACCTTGAAAGGGAAAAACAAATCCTGAAATAATAAGAAAAACAAAGAAAGAAATCCGAAAATAAATAAAGAAAATTCTAAAACATCTTTTTTGTCCTAATTTTTGTGATAATTTAGTCATGATTTCGACCACAAGCTACAATACTCGCCGGTCAAATTCCAGTCCACGGCTTCAACAAAGTATGATGCGGCTTTCACAGATTTCCAGCATGTAGGAGTTTGATGAACGAAATTACCAAGATGAGAATGCACTTGTCTTCGGATAGTTTGGGTGTTCTCATTCTAGATGGATCGCCCCTCGAGTCATGCCTTCATTTATGTGCTGTGTTGCATCATTTCTCTCGGTGGAAATTAAAAACAGAGACCTCCACTCAAGTGCTGATAAAGATTTTTAGGCTAGTCTCATTACCTGCCGTGATTAGCTGGTAGTAATTATATTGTTGAATATATATCCCATTCCGCTAGTTGACTATCAAAATCAATCATAAAGTTGGTACGAAGTTTTTAAGTACATGATTAATGAAATCTAAAGATCTTATGAAATTCTTAACTCTTACCTTCTACTCTTTTTTTTTATAAGGTAATTATTTTTGTGTATTTTTTTAAGATGTTAAGAACTCTATATCAATGGGGTTAGCTGGATTTCTTAAGTAATTAAGATAGTTATCGAGTTTATTGGTTAACAAAAAATTTAATTGGATATGAGTTAATTCATTTAGAATTATTAAATTTATTGGCTAACAAAAAAAATTAGCCAGATTTTAGGTAATTCATATGAAATTACCAGATTTATTGGTAACCGAAAAAGATTATGAATTTATAGATAATTATATGAAAATATTAGATTTATTGGTAATCAAGATGAGTTAGCTAGATATTTAAGTTTTGAAAAGATTATGTGAATTAATTGATTAAAGCTAGAAGTACTAAATTTCAAAGGTTAAAAGAAAAATAATTATCATATAACTAAGATATTAAGTAAATTAATTAATATGGTTATTTTTTAAACAACTACACCGTAAGGTGATGTAAATTGTTAGATGTAGGATTTTTTTTGTTTATGATTGATCATTTTAAAATGTAATATTTCTATGTCTTTATTTTCTTTGAAAACTTTTGTGTTGTAAAAATCAACTAGATGATGTGTAGTATGTAATGGATGTATTATATATATATATATAGATGTATAGATGTTAGTATGACTAAATCATTTTCAAAATCATAAGATAAGTTTGTAATATAAAGTAGTAGAATACATTATATTTTTTATAATATGACTCTTAATGTTAATATTGTCTCATATATGTAGTTAGTTAACATTTATTACTCTTTAGTTATGAAATTGTTTATTTTTAAATTGGTTTTAGTAACTCTTTTATGTTGACTTATCAAATGATATTTATGAGACTTGAATATATTAATAGGTATAAATATGAATATGATACTTTTATTGATGAATAGGTCACATCCCATCCATCAATCAATCTAAAACATAAAAGAATTACTAATATCTTTAGGATAATTGGATTAAGATGCAAGTTGTAATGACATATAATAAAAGTGTTGTTGATAACTTAATATGAAAAAAAAACTTTGCTAAAATTTTCAAATTTTTTTTCTTCATAATCTTAGATATATTATTTAAAACTTGACAATTGTAAAGAAATATTTAAGATTTCATGACTTTATACTTTAAGGATGTTATAGCTAAATTTAATATATTTGAGTTTAAAAATATATTAAATCTAAAAAATCATTAGTCTGACATTATATCAAACCAAAAACACTTGCGTTCAACGATCAACCTAACCCAATGTAATTTGGGGTTGGTAATATGCCAAATTTAATAAACTTGGGTTCAATTATCAACTGAACCCAGGAAAATATAAGAGTAGTAAAATATCAAATCTAATATATTTAGGCTTAGCTGTCCACTGAAACCAAGGTAGCATGTGTTTGAAGAGATGTTAGACCCAATATATTTGGGTTCAACAATCGGCTGAACCAAAAGCAATATTCCAGGTCTTAGATGAATGTCTAAACTAAAAGTATTATGTATTGGATAAACCATTTATTAGTACTTAAAAGTACATTTTTTATCAATGTTTTATGTCATTATTTTTGCACTTGAAGTATCAATAACTCCTTAACTAAAGCATGCTTTATAATAATATATTTAATAATATAAGATATCTTTAATTTATAATAAATGTTCATTTCAAATACAGGCCTATCACATAAATGAAAGGATTGATTGATAAATTTAAGAACTAAAATTAAAAGGACAAAGAGATGGTCAAACTTAAAAAAGAAATGTTAGTGCAGTCCAAACCAAAATACTGTTCAGTAATTAGGTTATATCTAGAGTTATTGATCTTAGATTTAGGTTTACTTTATATGGATGGAAAGGTAAGATATAGGCTTACAACATTTATATGGAACCCAAGACTTAAAAAGGTTGTTTTCAAGTCCAAATTGTAGCAACAACAAAGAAGTCTGAATCTATCTTCCAACCCGAGCACTATTTAGTTTTTGGCTCATATCTGGAGTTCTAGAAGTCCAAATGACTTGAATGTTTTATAAAAAAAAGTTTAGATAATTTCCTACAACTTTCATGTTTTCAAGTGACTCTAATTTTGACGTTATCAATGACGTTTTGAATAGATAGAAAAAGATAACACTATTTAGTTTTTTTCTCATATCTGGAGTTCTAGAAGTCCAAATGACTTGAATGTTTTATATAAAAAAAAAGCGTAGATAATTTCCTACAACTTTCATGTTTTCAAGTGGCTCTAATTTTGACGTTATCAATGACGTTTTGAATAGATAGAAAAAGATAAGGGTTGTCACTAAGTCAAGAGTTGGTCACTCACTCATCAATTAGTCATCAAATCAATAGTTTATAATTTTAGCCTATAAAAGAAGGCATTTTCCATGCATTTAGGTATCTTGGTTTCCATATCAAAATCATACTCTTGCTTTCTCTCTTTGTATTTTTTGTAATATTTATGCTTTGCTTTCATTAATATCAAATTTATACCTTTCATTTACTTAGTTACCTTTTATCTTATTTATGTTCTTATTTTATTTTTATTTTTTTCATTATGTCTAGCTAAGTTTATTATATCAAGTTGAAATGGTTACACTAATAGTGTAAGAATAAGTATAGTGTAAACTTAATATGGACTTTAATGTTTGATACTAATATGTTTTGTATTTGTTATCTTGTTCACTCTTTAATACTTTGTTTGTTAAATGACTAATCTTGATTTATGTTGTATAACACTTAATATAACAAATACTCGGCACTTTCATAGCCTATATTGTATGGTATAATAGACACCTGAGCTATAAAAAAACTTGAATTTGTTGTTAACATAAGTTATAATCATGAATACTTGGCAAGATTTACAAGTATTAGCATTAATCGAATAAGATGACTAATGTAATCATATTAACAATCTATAATTAAATTGGAACTTTCTTTGTGTGTGGTTTCCAATTCAATAATAAGAGTTTATACTATACTTATTTGACATATCATTAGTGGAACCTCTAACCTTGACATTTGTTATTATTATTTTTAATCCTTATATTAATCATCTTAAAGTTCTCATCATCATCTTCTTTATTATTATTATTATTATTATTATTATTATTATTATTATTATTATTATTGTGGTTATTATTATTGTTATTGTTGTTATTGTTGTTATATTATTGTCATCTATAATTTATATAATTAACCTCCATGTGGTTCGACCCCAGTCCTACCGGGTTATTTATTACTTCGACACTCCTGCACTTGAGAGAAGACATCAATCTTTTAGTCATGTTAAGTTTTTGGCGCCGTTGCCGGAGAGGTAAGTTCTTATACAAATTACAGTATGTATTTTATTTTATTTTCTTACTTTTCTTGTATATAACTTTTTTCTTTGTTCTTGTTTCTTCTTCTTTTATCTTCTTCTTTCTCTTATTTTATTCCTACATGTGCATGAGAGTGTGGTCACGTACATTAAGTGGTAGACTTTATAGGGTATCCTCATCATTTTCAAAAAATATGATCGAAGAAGATAATCAATCACTTTATAATGAGAATAACTATGCTAGAACACTTAGAGACCACATGAATCCCACAAGAACAAGTGTACTATCATGTATAGTTTTTCCTCCTGATGCATTTCATTTTAATTTTAAGTCAGGTATTATTCAACTTTTACCTTCTTTTAATGACTTAAATTTAAAAAATTCATACTTGCATTTAAGGGAATTTGAGGAGGTTTGTAATACATATAATAATTCAAATTGTAGCATGAACATAATCAAATTAAAGCTAAAACATGACTATAAAATTTGAAGCCAAGATCCATTCGTGTTTGGGATGAAATGCAACAACAGTTTTTAAAGAAGTTTTTTTTCATATTATAGAGCAAACTCTTTCAAAAGAGAAATTACCACTTTCACTCAAAAACCATGAGAAACATTTACCAATGTTGGGATAGGTATCGAGACTTGCTTAATACTTGCCCTCATCATGGTTTTGAAACATGAAGATTGGTTTCATATTTTTATGAAGGGTTAACACCTAGAGATAAGCAAATGGTTGAATTGATGTGCAATGGAACTTTTAAAGATAAAGACCTTAATAAAGCAATGGAGTACTTAGACTTGTTAGTTGAAAATGCTCAAAATTAGGACACCGCGGGTACTTATGAGGCACCGAGTACAACTTAACCTCATACATCTAGTGGAGGTATGTACAACCTTAGGTAAGATCATGACCTCCAAGCCATGTTTGCATCTTTAGCTAGAAAAGTCAAGGTACTAGAATTGAATAGGAGTGGTAAATTAAAATTTATTGAAAACATTATGTGTCAAATATGTGAAACAAATGAACACTCAACTAATAAATGTCCAACCTTGCTTTCTTTTAAGGAATGTATCTATGAACAAGCTCATACTTTAAACAGTTTTTAAAGGCCCAATCACAACCTATACTCACAAATATACAACCTTGGGTGGAGAAATCACCTAAATTTTAGTTGGAAAAGTGATAATAACAATGTACAAACTTCATAAACATCGTTTCAAGCACACCATAATTTCTAAAATTCTCATAGATATGCACCTCCTTATGCTCCATCTCCTAGAAGAAATCTTGAGAAAACATTGCATGCATTCATTGAAAAGCAAAAGACAATCAATACTTAACTTGCTCAAAACATGATAGATTTTAAAGATACTCTTGCAAAATTAACATCTGCTCTCAATTTTCAAGAGAAGGGTAAGTTTCCATCCCAACCACAATAAAATCCCAAGGGGAAATACAATGCAAATGCAAGTAGTTCCGAAAGCCAACACATGGATCAAGTTAAATCAGTCACTACTCTTTACAGTGGTAAGGTTATTGAAAAACTCACTTTTAAACCTTATGAGAAAGATGATAAGTCAATCTCTGAGGGTAAGGAAGGGGTTGAATATGAAATTTTTGAAGAAAAGACTAATTCCTCACTAGTGTTTCCATTTCCTCATGCCATAACCAAACAAAGAAAAGTCAATCACAACTCTAAAATCTTTAAAACTTTCAAACAAGTAAGAATCAATATACTTTTGTTGGATGCTATTAAACAGGTTCCTTTCTATGCTAAATTTTTGAAAGATTTATGTGAAAAGAAAACTAAATGTGAAAAAGAAAGTCCTTTTAGCCGAACAAGTAAGTGTTATTCTTTAGAACAATAATGTTTTAAAATATAGAGACCCTAGTTGTCCTACAATTTCTTGCTTTATTGGAGAACATAAAATTGAAATAGCCTTACTTGATCTTGGAGCCAGTGTGAATTTACTTCTATATTCAGTTTTTTAGAGTCTCAATCTAGGTGAGTTAAAACCAACTTTTGTAACTGTTTTACTTACTGATAGATCTATAAAAGATATGTTAGTACAAGTCGATAAATTCATTTATCCTGTAGATTTTATTGTCTTGGACACACAACCTGTTAAAGTATGTAATTCATTTTCTGTTATTTTAGGACATCTGTTTCTTGCAACTTCTAATGCATTGATTAATTGTAGAAATGGACTGATGAAGCTATCATTTGGAAACATGATATTGGAGATGAATATTTTCAACATTTACAAACGACCTGGAGATGATAATGATTTACAAGAAGTAGATCATATTGACGAATTAGTTTATGATCAACTTGAATCTACTTTAAGTAAAAATAAGTTGGATGAATCTAAAGATTTGTAAATGATTTATTCTGAGAAAGAAATCACAAATGAAAAACACACCGAAAATGTTGATGCAAATCTTTTGTCAAAAGTGATAACAAATTTGACTTCTAATATCACACCAATCAATGATTACTTTCCTAACAAATCCTTACTTTCTCTTAGTCTAATGCCTTGGTATGATAAAAATATCAATTTTCTTGCTATAGGAGATTTGTCAACTGGTTGGAGTACCCAAGATAAAGAAAAGTTTTTGAACGAAGTGAAGAACTTTTATTGGGATGACCCTAACTTATTCAAATATTATCCTGATTAAATATTTCAAAGATTCATTCCTGACAATGAGAATGCAATTATAAAAATTTACCATGCTAGATATGCAAGACTGAGGTTGTTAATGAATCATGGAATTCCTAAAGTTATTCGCTAGTTGATTGAAGCAAAGGTCCGATTATTAGGTGGTCTAGGCACATTGGTAGAGATCTTTTACATTTCCTCTTGGGCCCAACTGCACATTATCATAAACTCATAGGTTTGTTAAATGTTAATGGTTATTATGATAAATTATTGTCTTTTCTTGATCATGTTGTAGAACCATAATTTCTAACATCTTCTGCATGACAAATCATAATCTCATTTTGATTGGGGGGAGAGGGTAATAGCTAAAAAAAACTAATTGTGTTTTCTATTTTATAAAGCATGTGTGAAATTATTGTTACTATAATGGCAGAGTAAAGGAGATCTTATTATGATTCTTGAGACGCATCTTAGTAATCATTCTTAATAAGGTCTATCATAATACTTCTTGAAATATTCAAGTTTACGAACTCTCACATTGTTACCACTTAATTCTGCTCATATACTCATTTAACATGTATTCTTAAACCTTAATTTACACACACATACTTTAACATATGATTGTGGGTTGTATATTGGATTATTATATTATTTATGTTATTTTGTTAAAGGTAACAACTAAGGGAAAGGGATAATATATAATTAAAAAACACAAAAATAAAAAAATGAAAATATAGATAAGTTTGGTTTCGTAGCCTCCATAACCTAAGCAATTAAGCCCAAAGGGGTGTTTTAACACCCAATACCCTTAATTCAACTGATTTGGGAGTTATTGACCCAACGCTTGTTACATGGGTTGAGGAGAAAAGTTTAAGAAAATCAAACATTGAATTATCTACGTATTAGTATCTGCAACCCGAGTTATTAAGCTTATAGGGGTGTCTCAACACCTAATGCCCTAAGACCAACCGATTTGGGAGTTATTAGCTGAAAGCTTGTTACATGGGTTAAAGATGCATGATGTTTTAAGTTATATGTATATATATCTAAATAATAATAATAATAATAATAATCTCAACCTAAGGAAGTTAACCTTAAACATTAGAACAACAATTTTGTTTTCTTTCAAGAAAAGCTTTATAATTATGTGTTGATATATTGAGCATAAAAAAAAGTTTATTAATATCTTGTTAAGAGGTATTGAGCAGATATATAAATTTAATGAGAGTTTGTTTAACTGGATAGATTAATGGAAGTTGAATGATAAATACCTTACTTTGTAGAATTTGTAAATTGTTTTTCTATTTTAACGCTTTGATTACTAGAGACTACTAATAAGTTGGTTGGGAAGTGTGATTAGTACTTAAAAATGTATTTTTTATCAAGGTTTTATGTCATCATTTTTGCACTTGAAGTATCAATAACTCCTTAACTAAAACATGTTTTATAATAATATATCTAATAATATAAGATACCTTTAATTTATAGTAAATATTTATTTTAAATGCAGTCCTATCACATAAATAAAAGGATTGATTAATGAATTTAAGAACTAAAATTAAAAGGATAAAGAGATGGTCAAACTTAGAAAAGAGATGCTGGTGCAGTCCAAACCAAAACATTGTTCGGTAATCAGGTCATATCTGGAGCTGTAGATCTTAGATTTAGATCTACTTTATATGGATTGAAAGGTAAGACATATGTCTACAACTTTTATAGGAGCCCAATACTTAAAAAGGTCATTTTCAAGTCCAACTTATAGCAACAACAAAGAAGTCTGAATCTGTCTTCCAACCCGAGCACTATTAAGTTTTTGGCCCATATCTGGAGTTCTAGAAGTCCAAATGACTTAAATTGTTTACACAAGAAAGTTGAGACAATTTTATACAACTTTTATGTTTTCAAGTTACTCTAATTTTGATGTTATTAGTGACATTTTAGGCAGACAAGAGAAGATAAAGATTGTCACCAAGTTAAGAGTTGGTCACCCACTCATCAATTAGTCATCAAATCAATAGTTTTCAATTTTGGCCTATGAAAGGAAGAATTTTCCATGTATTTAGGCATCTTGGTTTCCATATCATGATCATGCTCTTGCTTTCTCTATTTGCATTTTTTATAATGTTTATGTTTTGCTTTCATTAATATCAAGTTTATGCCTTTCATTTCCTTTCATTTACTTAGTTACCTTTTATCTTATTTATGTTCTTATTTTATTTATTTATTTTTCTTTTTTTTATTATGTCTAGCTAAGTTGATTATGTCACGGTGAAAAGGTTACACTAATAGTGTAAAAATATATATAGTGTAAACTTAATATAGACTTTAATGTTTGATACTAATATGTTTTGTATTTGTTATCTTGTTCACTCTTTAATACTTTGTTTGTTAAATGACTAATCTTGATTTATGTTGTATAACACTTAATATAACAAATACTCGGCACTTTCATAGCCTATATTGTATGGTATAATAGACACCTGAGCTATAAAAAAACTTGAATTTGTTGTTAACATAAGTTATAATCATGAATACTTGGCAAGATTTACAAGTATTAGCATTAATCGAATAAGATGACTAATGTAATCATGTTAACAATCTATAGTCAAATTGGAACCTCCTTTGTGTGTGATTTCCAATTGAATAATAAGAGTTTATACTATACTTATTTGACATACCATTAGTGAAACCTCTAACCTTAACAGTTATTATTATTGTTTAATCTTTACATTGATATTACATCTCAAAGTTCTCCTCTTCTTCTTCTTCTCCTTCTTTTTCTTTATTATTATTATTATTATTATTATTATTATTATTATTATTATTGTCGTCGTGGTTATTGTTATTGTTGTTATATTATTGTCATCTATAATTTATACAATTAACCTCATTGTGGCTTGACCCCGGTCTTGCCGGGTTATTTATTACCTCGACACTCCTGTACTTGAAAGAAAACATCAATCTTTTAATCATGTCAACCGTCATGCCTTTTAACCTAGATTGGGTTACATCTCAAGTCTTGAGCATCCAAGATTAAGGAATCCTATTTTTAGAACAATTACATGAACTATTTTTATCTAAAGTAATGGTATCCCTACACTTATAGATGTAAAAAAGTCTCTTAAGGGACCTACCATACTTACCATCCAAATAATAATATATAAGGGATATTTATTCCTCATTTAATGCCACCAAAAGCAAGGGACTTTTAAGTCCTTCTATTATCTAAGAATAACAAGGTTTAGAGGATATAAATACCATATCTGAAACATCCAGGTAAGAGGTGTATAACCTTTTTATTTCTTAATAACTTATATATATTTAAAAGTATTAATTATCCTAAAATACATGAGCAAACATCACTTGTTCTTAGAATTTAAAGCTTTTTTAATTCATTTATTATCTTTCTCATAAATTTAATGACTTCATCATCGGAAAGTCTTTAAGTGGGATTGAGATCATTTTTACAAGTATTAAGAGCTTTACCATTAAATTGGTGTTTTATGGCTAAGAAAAAAAAACTATATACCTGAACATTTTGATTAGCCATTACCCATAAACTAATAACCTATCATATAAAAATTCTGGGTTTTGGGGCATCATTAGTGGCGTTGTCTATAAAGAATTGTTCAAAAAGTCATAGATAACCCTATTAATTACTCTTTTTCCATACTTATAATCATCAATATAGACAATCAAGACACTCCTAAGATAGGAAAAATTATTAATGTCCTTGCCATAGTAGATACTCCTGCATAACCATCTAAAAATTTATAAACTAGGTGCAACTTTTTACCTAAACAGTGTCAGCAAGTCAATAGATGAGAGAAAATCAACCTTTATAAGTCTCAGTCCCACCTTAACAAGTCCATTTCATCTCAACAATCACCTCTCCAACAATATGCACCACCTAGAGTCCGTAGACGGTTACACTATTTAGAGAATATAGGCAGAATGAGTTCAAAGAAGGTTGTTAACCTCAAATGTCATCAAATCATTCCAATGAATATACATGTCTTTATAACATTTAAGTACAAAATAGCTTTTTAAGACACTCATATTGACATCATAGAAAATGAATCATTCATGTATTAGGCTACCTTAAACAGAAAACTTCAAGCTTTTCAGAACTTATAGGTGTAAAAGTGATAAGTAGTTGGAAGAAGAATTTATCTAGGAGTATGTTTACAACCCTCATCAAATTAGAAACTCTGATTTATCTAATCATATGTTGAATACCCATATATCTAAGGACTACATTACTATAAAGATGGCTCTGAATAACTATAACAAATTCACAGACCTTAGAGAACATATACAAAGATGTCTGTAGTAATCTAAAGTTGGTCATATAGGATACCCTTGAGCTCAACCACCTCTTTTTCCAAGAAATCTATGTGGTTATACACTTTAGCCATCTTTTGTTTACTAGACTCCAGGATGCATGTCTTAGCTCTCAGCTCTTCTTATAATTAGGCATAAGTAGTTCTGAGAGAAGTCATTTAAGCATCCTGAACAATGTTCTCCTTCTTGATCCTACGCATAGTAGACTTGCTAGTATGATATTGTTCAATGGCCTTCTTTATGACTCTCTTCTCATCAACCCATATACTTGTAGACTAGGCACATATTATAAAGGTCTAAATTAACATAATAATAATATGAAGTAAATAAATAATATAGTATAAAAAATTAATCAATGTATTAGATAAAATAGAATAACTTAAAAACCTGTTTATACCTGAAAAGCCATCTGCCTAGTAATGGTCAGATGACACTAAAAATAAGGGCCAATAAGATGTTTAATGTTAAAAGGGTGGGTGAGTAGCTTCTCCAAAGCTTTCATCACCTTCGCTCCCTTAAGCCCTAAGATGAACTTTCATGGAAAAAGGACTTCATCATATTTGTCTCCTCCTTACTTGAGTTGGGAAAGCAAAGAGAAGCATAACCCAAGTTTAGCTTGAAGAAGGCATCTTCCATCTTTGTAAGATAAGATCCTTGGTTGGAAAACCTTGTGATCATAAGGACTAAATTGATGGGAGAAGAAGTCCTTGTTAGAAAATGGACCACTTCTACAATAGAATCCTAGGCCATAGAGATCCTTCTCTTTCATTATAAAGTTGTCTTTAAAATCATTTATATTGGCTTAGTTCCAAAGCACCCCCTAAAAAAGGGGAACAATCGCCCTTTGTTACCTTAAGACCGGTTTCCTCAATAGAAAGGATAAATATGTCAACCTTTTCAGCAGGAAAGACATCTTGATGAACCTTCTCAACATGAGGGACATATATAGAAGACACTTTAAGGTTTATCGGAGATGTTCTTCTAACACGTCATCCACGTATCAAAGGTTAACTATCTTTAGAGAGGTTATCTTTAGAAGAGACGAGAGTAGAAAGAGCATGGACCAAAGAAGCATGATTACAAGGAGATGTAAAAATTTGGTTGGGTAAAGAAATTCAGGATTCACTAGCATCGAATCCAACTTTTCTTAATGGACTCCCTATACAAAGAAAAAATTATAAAATGAATATACACATAAAACCAAAATAAGATGTTAAAGCAAAAATTTACCCCCAGTATAATAAAATCATTTATCTATGTAGTTGATCTTGAAATGGGTATACAGCGAGTTTATCATAGTGTATACCATTTCTTCATTGGTGTTTAGGAAAGGCATATCATTCATATCTATTATAGATGCTCCCTAATAATAGATATAGTCCTAAGTGGCATTATACTCATCTTACAACTTTGACATCCTATGATAGCTCACCACCACTTACTGTCATCTTCAGTTCTTTAAGTGATATGAATTTACTTTAAAAGTCTCCCTTATGAGCCTTTTTGGCTTGTTAAAAAGGAAAAAAGAAAAAAAACACCTTCTTCAACATTATTGATCAGGTGTAGCACTATTTAAAGACCCTAATTATGGGTTCCTTGTCTAACATTCTGAGGAACGTTTTTGGATTCAAATAGAATGGTCCGTCCATTATGATGGAGTTGAGCTAGATTCATATTATGATATATGAATACTTCATTTACAAAACCTTATAAAGAAAACAAATACCCAAACTCATACATATAAATAGAGGATGTAATTAAAAAATTTCCCCCACTATGCTTCTTGGTGACTTCTAAAACATGATCACTAGGTTCTAGTAATGAGACTATATAATCTCCTAGTTGTTAGAGATTGGCCATATCTAATTGGTTTGAAGTTACCACGCTTTAAACATTATCAATGGGAGTCTTGGGCACACATTGATTCCCTTTAAGGCTTGAAACCTCGCTAGAACTTTTTTCCATCTATTCTTCTAAAAGGAAAAATAGGGAAGTATCAATTTTAGATCATGGGCTAATTTTAATGGACAATAATCTCTAACGAGTGACGCTAGTTTTTTATCTAAAGGTAAAATCTCTCTTAAGGGATACTTCCTTCTTCACTTTTCTAGAAGTCATTCTAAATATTTTAAAGAAAAGAAGGAAAAAAAATAAAAAGTTTACAAGAAAAGAAGAAGATGGAGATTTGGTTTGCCTAAACAGGAAAAATTCTTCTATGATAAAACTATCTTATTATTATGTTTTGAACCTCCTAAGTTAAGGAAATAGATATAAAAAAATTAGTAAAAGTAAAAAACAAATCAATTTAAAATGAATAAATGTTTTTATATATAAGCCACCCTCTTTTTCTAGCAAGAAATGAAGGATAGATGGCATTTCATCATAACCTTAGGAAGGCTAAAAGCCAACAAATATTTAGTGCACTTTGTTTGGTAATCTTCCTAAGATGTTTGCTTTCTCTTTACTAGGAAATCCTTTCAAATCATTAAAGGTTTAAATGCTTCTTCCTAAAGGAAAATAAGATGTATCTTGATTGGTAGTCTCTCAAGACACCTTTTAAGCCTTGTACATGACATACATTAAAGGCTTGAGGGGTAATCAATAAGATAATTAATTTTGGTGTATCTTTTTTAGACTTGAAAATGTTTATAACAAGATGGTTCTAGTGATATTCAAGATCCCAAAACAATTGGGTTCGGTGTAGATTGGGTCTAATGATATATCATACCTTAAATAATATAGGCCTTATGAATTGTTAACCCAATACCTTTAAGTTCAACAATCCACTAAACCTAACAGAACATGGCTATGATGTTATGACAAACCCAAAACACTTAGGTTTGATGATTAGTTGAACCTATGTATATTGAAGTTAGTGATATGTCAAATCTATTAATCATGGAGTTGACAAAATATCAAACCTAATATATTTGGGTTTAGCAGTCAGTTGAACTCAAGAAAATATAAGTCTGGTAAAATGTCAAACCTAATATACTTGGGTTCAACCATCAGTTGAACCCAAAGAAATATGGATCAGCCAAGATGTCAGATATAACATATTTAGGTTCAGCTATTATCTGAATCCAAGAAAACATGGGTTTGGTGAGATACCAGATCTAATATACTTGGATTTTGCAATTAGTTAAACCCAAAGCAATATGTCAGGTTTAAAATGAACATTTAAATTGACCAAAATTAAGAAATTCTATTTCTAAAATAATTACAAGTATTCATATTTGAAGTAACGATCTCCCTACTCTTACCATATCATTAATAACATGTAAGGGATATTTGTTCTTTATTTGATACCACCAAAAGCAAGTGACTTTTTAATCCTTCTCTTCTTTAAAAATGATAAGGTTCATGGGATATAAATAGTCCCTGAATCATCTAGGTAAGAAGTGCAGAACCTTTTTATTTTTTAATGGCTTGCATATATGTAAGAGTATTGATTATCTTAAAATACAAAAACTAACATCACTTGTTCTTGGAATTAAAGACTCTTTTAAGTCATTTATTGTCTTTCCAGTAAAGTTAATGACTTTATCATCGAAGGGTTTTTAGTGGTATAAGAATTGTTTTTGCAGGTACTTAAGGCTTTACCATTAATTTGCTTATTCTTAAGCTAAGAAGAAGAAAACTATTTAAATGAACATCTTAATTAGTCATTTTCCACAAACCATATAACTTGTTATATAAACCTTGGTTTATCGATTTTTGGATGTTATCATTTTTTTTCTCAATTTTTTTCACTTATATTTTTCTTGAGCATTTACTGCTCAAACATATTACTTTATAAATGACAATATACTTCAATTAGGGAAGGTCTTTAAAGAACTAAAAAAAAAAAGTAAAGTAAGAGCAAAACTTCATTTCTAATGTCATAAAGAATGAGTAGGCATTAAAATTAAAATGTATTGACACAACCAAAAGATTGATATCTTCTTCCAAGTACAGGAGTGTTGAAGTAATAAATAACCTGGTAAGATTAAGGTCGAACCACAAGGAGGTTAATTGTATAAATTATCGATAACAATAATACAACAACAATAATAACAACAACAATCATAACAATAATAGTAATAGTAGTAGGAGGAGGAGCAACAACAATAATAATAGTACTAATATTAGTAGTAGTAAAAAAAAAAGTTGATGAGAACTTTGAAATAAAAGATTAACGTAAAGAATAAATAATGATAACAATAAATATCAAAGTTAGAGGATCCACTAATGGTATGTCAAATAAGTATAGTATAAACTCTTATTATTTAATTGGAAACCACACACAAAAGAGGTTTCAATCGCATTATAAATTGTTAACATGATTACATTAGTTATCTTATTCGAATAAAGTTAATACTTGTAAATGTTATCAGGCATTCATGATTATAACTTATGTTAACAATACATGAAATTCCTTTCATAGCACAGGTGTTGGTTATACCATATAATTTGTGTAATGAAAGTGACAAGTATTTATTGTATTAAGTGTTATACAACATAAATCTAGATTAGTCATTTAACAAGTAAAGTATTAAAAAGTAAACAAGATAACACATACAAAATATCTTAGTATCAAACATTAAGGTTCATGTTAAGTTTACACCATATTTATTCTTACACCATTAGTGTAACCTTTTTACCTTTACATAATAAACTTAACTAAATATAATTAAAAAAAATAAACAAAATAAGAACATAAATAAGATAAAAGCTAACTAAGTAAAGGAAAGGAAAGGAAAAGCATAAACTTGATATTAATGAAAGCAAAACATAAGCGATACAAAGAGAGAAAGCAAAAGCATGATCTTGATTTGAAAACCAAGATGCCTAAATGCATGGAAAATGACTCTTTTTATAGGCGAAAATTGAGAACTATTGATTTGATGACTTATTGATAAGTGGATGACCAACTCTTAACTTAGTGACAATTCTTATTTTCTATTGTCTGTCCAAAACATCATTGATAACGTTAGAATTGGAACCACTTAAAAACATAAAGTTGTAGGAAATTGCTTTAGATTTCCAGGAAAAAAAATGTAGTCATTTGAACTTTTAGAACTCTAGATATGGGCTAAACACTGAACAGTGTTCGGGTTGCAGGATAGATTCAGACTTTTTTGTTATTACTATAATTCGGACTTGAAAATAACATTTTTAAAACCAAACCATATGAAAGTTATAGGCCTATGTCTTACCTTTTCATCCATATAAAGTAGACCTAAATCCGAGATCTATAGTTTTATATATGACTCAATTACCAAACAGTGTTCCAGTTTGGACTGCAACAGCATCTCTTTTCTAAGTTTGGTCATCTCTTTGTCCTTTCAATTTTAGTTCTTGAACTCATCAATCAATCTTTTTATTTATATGATAGGCCTATATTTAAAATGAGTATTTATCACAAATTAAAAGTATATTATATTATTAGGTATATTATTATAAAACATGCTTTAGTTAAGAAGTTATTGATACTTCAAGTGCAAAATGATGGTATAAAATCTTAATAAAAAAAACACTTTAAGTACAATCACACTCTCCAACCAGCTTATTACTAGTCCCTAGTAATCAAAGCGTTAAAATAAAAAAAAAACAATTTGTAAATTCCATAAAGCAAGATATTCATAACTCAACTTCTATTAATCTATCTAGATAAACAAACTCTCATTAAATTTATATATCTGCTCAATATCTTTTAAACAAGATATTAATAAATCTTTCTTTTATGCTCAATATATCAACATATAGTTATGGGGCTTTTCTTGAAAGAAAATAAAATTTTTATTCTAATGTTTAAGGTTAACTTTCTAGGGTAAGGAATTTTTTTTTAATATATATATTACTTAAAACACAATGTATTTTTAACCCGTGTAACAAGCTTTCGGTTAATGACTCCCAGACCAATTAGTCTTAGGGCATTAGGTGTTAAGACACACTTACGAGTTTAGCAACTCAGGTTGCAAATACTGATACATAGATAATGCAATGTTTGATTCCTTTAAGCTTTTATTTTTAACCCATGTAACAAGCGTTAGGCCAATAGCTAGCTCTCAAGTCAGTTGACTTTAGGTTGTTGGGTGTTAAAACACCCCTTCAGGCTTAATTGCTTAAGTTAGGGAGGCTACGAAATCAAACTTATCTACATTTTTATTATCATTATTCTTTTCTTTTCTTTTTTCAAATTATATACTATCTTTTTTCCTTAGTTGTTACCTTTAACAAAAGAACATAAATAATGTAATGATTTAATATGCAACTCACAATCATATGTTAAAGTGTGTGTGTGTGTGTGTATGTGTGTGTGAAAATTAAGGTTTAAGAATACATGTTAAATAAGTATATGAGCATAATTAAGTAATAACAATATAAGAGTTTGTAAATCTGAATATTTCAAGAAGTATTATAATAGACCTTGTTAAAAATGGTTGCTAAGATGCGTCTCAATAGTCACTTTAATAAAAGAACTCATTTAATTTGTCATCTTAGTAACAATAATTTTGCATATGCTTTATGAAATAAAAAACATAGCTAGTTAATTTTTTTTGTCAACTACTACCCTCTTCCCCAAACCAAAACAAGACATTGTCCTCAATGTTCTAAGGTAGAAAGATAGAGTATAGAAAATATCATTTGAAACAACAAACCTAAAACACACTTAGACAAATATAAGAAACAATAAAACATAAATATTATGTTATTAATAAAACCAAAAGACACAAGTTTTTACAAACTAGGACTCAAATCACAGTTGTGATTGAGGCTCACATCTTTCCTTCATTTTACATCCAAGAACGGCTTAAATGCTCTTTATGGGTCGAGGATAGGCTTTCCATTTAGTTTTCTTAAAAATCAGCAAACAGGGTCTTTTTTAGTCAGATTTCCTAGACTATGTCGAGCATATTCTTTATGAAAATGGGGTCATATGTCATGAAATGCACAACGTATATCTCCACCATGATGAGACTTAAGAGTCAATAGAAAATTATACAAGGACTTTCTATATTATGAAATAAATCCCATATTTTGACAATTTTTACAAGTTTTATAGAATGCATGTGAGTCATTTAACGTGGCGAGCCAATAAAATCCATAGTGTAAGATTTTTACCGTTATTTTTTATGAGAAATGTACCACATGCCTCAAAGAGATAAAATTTAATCACACTACTTACCTCATTGTCAAGAATGCAACTTTGAAATATTTGATCAGGATAATATTTAAATAAGTAAGGGTCATCCTAATAAAAATTTTACACCTCACTCAAAAACTTTCTTGTGTCTTGCTTATCCAAATGAGCTAGCAAAAGTCCTAAAACAAGAAAATTGATATTTTTAGCAAATCAAGGCATTGAACTAAGAGAAAATAAAGATTCAACAAGATAGTAATCATCGATTGGTGTGATGTCAAATGTTGAATCTATTGCTAATTTTGACAAATGATCCATGACAACATTTCTAATGCCTTTTTAATCCTTGATTTCTTCCTGTTTGAAAATCTCAAAGATTTCACAATCATGATTAACTTTTCTTTGTTTGGTTATGGTATGAGAAAATGGAAGTACTGATGGGGAATTAGTTTTTTCTTTGCAATATTCAGATTCAACCCTTTTCATTACCCATAGAGATTGTCTCATCATCTTTCTTACAAGGTTCAAGAGTGGGTTTTTCAATAACCTTACCACTACAAAGAGTTATAACTGATTTGAGTTGATCCATGTGTTGATTTCTAAAACTACATGCATTTGCATTGTATTGCCCCTTGGGATTTTACTGTGGTTAAGATGAAAACTTACCTTTCTTTTAAAAACTAAGAGCAGATGTGAATTTTGCAAGAGTATCTTTAAAATCTATTATGTTTTGAGCAAGTTGAGTGTTGATTGTCTCTTGCTTTTCAATGAATACATATAAAGTTTCCTCAAAAAATTTTCTAGAAGGTATAGCATAAAGGAGTGCATATCCATAAGAATTTTAGAAATTATAATGTGCTTGAAATGATGGTTGTGAAGTTTGTGCATTATTGGTATCACTCTTCTAACTAAGATTTGGTTGATTTCTCCAACCAAGGCTATATGTTTGTGAGTATGGTTTATGATTGGGTCTTTGAAAACTATTTAAAGCATGTATTTGTTCATGGAGACATTCCTTAAAAGAAGGCAAAATTAGACAATTATTGGTTGAATGTTCATTAGTTTCACAGATTTGGCACACAATATTTTAAACAAATTTTAATTGACCACTCTTTTTCAATTCTATTACCTTGATTTTTCTAGCTAAAGATGCAAATTTAGCTTAGAGGTCATGATCTTTCTTAAGGTTATACATACATCCACTAGATGTATAAAGTTGAGTTATACTCGATGCCTTATAAATACTTACGGTGTTCTAATTTTGAGTATTTTCAACTAACAAGTCTAAGTACTCAATTGCCTCATTAGGATCTTTATTTTTAAAAGTTTAATTGCACATCAATTCAACCATTTGTTTATCTCTAGGTGTTAACCCTTTATAAAAATATAAAATCAATCTCCATGTTTCAAAACCATGATGAGGGCAAGTACTAAGCAAGTCTCAATATCTATCCTAACATTGACAAAATGTTTCTCTTAATTTTTAAGTGAAAGTTGTGATTTGTATTTTAAAAAAGTTTGTTCTATGAGAAACAAAAAAACTTCTTTAAAAATTATTATTACATTTCATCCCAAGCACGAATGGATTCAAGTCTCAAATTTTATAGCAATGTTTTAGCTTTATCTTTAAATGAAAAGGGAAAAAGCTTTAATTTGATGGTGTTCATGCTACAATTTAAGTTATTATAGGTGTTACAAATCTCCTCAAATTCCTTTAAATGCAAGTATGGATTTTCTAAATCTAAGCCATAAAAAGAAGGTAAACTTTCAATATTTTTTGGCTTAAAATTAAAATGAGGTGTATCAGGAGGAAAAACTATGCATAATAGTACACTTGTTCTTATGGGATTCATGTGGTCTCTAAATATTCTAACATTCTTATTCTTATTATTCTCATTATAAAATGATGATTTTCTTCTTCGGTTATATTTTCTAAAAATAATGAGGATCCCTACAAAGTCTACCACTTAATGTATGTGACCACACTCTCATGCATTTGTAGGAATAAAATAAAACGAGGAAGAAAACAAAAGAAGAAGAAATTAAAAAAAAAAACAAAGTTATACACAAGAAAAGTGAAAAGAGAAAATAAAATAAATACTATAATTTATACAAAAACTTACCTCCCTAGCAACAATGCCAAAAACTTGACACGACCAAAAGATTGATATCTCCTCCCAAGTGCAAAAGTGTAGAAGTAATAAATAATCCGGCAAGACCGGATCAAATCACAGGGAGGTTAATTGTATAAATTATAGATAACAATAATACAACAACAACAACAACAACAACAACCACAATAATAATAATAATAATAATAGTAAAGAAGAAGAAGTTGATGAGAACTTTAAGATGGAAGATTAATGTAAGGATTAAACAATAATAACAACAAATATCAAGGTTAGAGGATCCACTAATGGTATGTCAAAGAAGTATAGTATAAACTCTTATTATTCAATTGGAAACCACACATAAAGAAGATTCCAATTAGATTATAAATTGTTAACACAATTACATTAGTTATCTTATTCGAATAAAGCTAATACTAATAAATGCTATCAGGCATTCATGATTATAACTTATAACTTATGTTAACAATAAATCAAGTTCCTTTTGTAACACAGATGTCGGTTATACTATATAGTTTGTGCTATGAAAGTGTCAAGCATTTGTTATATCAAATATTATACAATATAAATCTGGATTAGTTATTTAATAAGCAAAGTATTAAAGAGTGAACAAGATAACAAATACAAAACATCTTAGTATCAAACATTAAGACCCATGTTAAGTTTACACTATATTTATTCTTACATCATTAGTGTAATCTTTTCACCTTGACATAATAAACTTAACTAAATATAATGAAAGAAACAAAAATAAATAAATAAAATAAGATAAAAGCTAATTAAATAAAGAAAAGGAAATGAAAGGCATAAACTTGATATTAATAAAAGCAAAACATAAGCAATACAAAGATATAAAGAGAGAAAGCAAAAGCATGATCTTGATCTTAATCTTGATCTTGAAACTAAGATACCAAATGTATAGCAAATACCTCCTTTTATAGGCCAAAATTAGGAACTATTGATTTGATGACTAATTGATGAGTGGGTGGCCAACTCTTAACTTGGTGACAATTCTTATCTTCTCTTGTCTGCCTAAAACATCATTGATAATGTCAGAATTAGAATTACTTAAAAACATGAAAGTTGTAGGAAATTGCCTCAGCTTTCCAGAAAAAAATGGTGTTATTTGAACTTTTAGAACTCCAGATATGGGTCAAACACTGAATAGTGTTCGGGTTGCAGGATAGATTGGGATTTCTTCATTGTTGCTACAATTCGGACTGAAAAATAACCTTTTTTAAAACCAAACCTCCAAATGAAAGTTATAGGCCTATGTCTTACCTTTCCATCCATATAAAGTAGACCTGAATTCGAGATCTACAGCTCTATATATGACCCAATTACCAAACAATGTTTTGATTTAGACTACACAAGCATCTTTTTTCTAAGTTTAGTCATCTTTTTGTCATTTCAATTTCAATTCTTAAACTCATCAATCAATCCTTTTATTTATGTGATAGGCTTGCATTTAAAATGAATATTTACCATAAATTAAAGGTATCTTATATTATTATAAAATATGATTTAGTTAAGTAGTTATTGATACATCAAGTGCAAAATGATGATATAAAATCTTAATAAAAATATATTTATAAGTATTAGTCATATATTTCATATAAATCAAATATGTTAATATATAGTATTGTAAAAACACAATTATTCTAAATGGGAATATTGCACTCTCAATATGTAAAATTTTTGAAAAAGAAAAGGATCGTTTGTAATTACACATGAATATTAAAAAAAATGATTAGTATGGAGAATTCATTAGGTCCCTAGCTACATATCACTATTTACTATAATAGTGTAATTACCATTTTATCATTCCAACAAAAAATCAATGAACTTGTTATAAGATTGAACAAAGACAATTGTTCTTTTTATCTTTTAAATACAGTATAAAGACTATATTACCCTTAAAAATGAAAAATTGTACACATTCTGATAGAGGTCAATTTGATATTTTTACATTTTAAAAACATAATATAAAAACTATATTACCGTTAAAAGCAAATTTTATCAAGTTACATGCAAAAGCTTTTTTGTATTTTCAAATTAGTTTTTTAGTTATTACCAAGTTGACTAAGAAGTGATTTGATCCTTTAACAAACATAACTATTATTATAAAATATTACTGATGTGGTGACATATGCTTTAATGAGTGGATTACATATTAGATATCATCCCACATCCAAACATCATCTTTCAAAAGTGGTGTTGGACGCATCTCAAATTAAATAATAGTTGGGTTTTATTGAACTTTTTTCTTATCTCTTTTTTCCTTGTCAAAATATAAAGGTGTCATTTCATTTACTTTTTGTATCTAATTTAATCTTATTTTTGTATTGCTATTTGTTTTTTTAATATTTTTTATTGATTTTTTATTTAATTTTAAGTCTCATCATTTAATTTCATTTAGTTTTTATATCGAACTTGATCATCATTCTTTAAATTTTTTTCTCTAATTGAATTTTATTTTGAATTTCATTCCTTAATATTTTATAAATATAAATTTTTACTGCATTATTTTCTAGGGTTTTTTTTTTGTTGGGTTAGTCTCGGACTCATAACTAAGGTTATAGGTTTTGAAATAGGTTGACTTTATTTTTAGTTTATTTTTTAAAATTAATTATTTTTTTCAATATTTGATTTATTGTGAATTAATTATTTTCTTATGTTCAAGATCGTGTAATAAGTGGGTTAACCTGAGTTGACTCGAATTGTTTCTTTCATTGCTTTTTTTAATTTTTTTTAGTTTTTTCATTTAACATTAAATTATATTATAATTGAGTTCCGTAGTTTTATTCAGTTTGATTTCGACAAATTTCATTATTTGTTTATGTTGTCAATTTTTTTTGGTTAATTGTTTTTATTATTGTATTTTTTATTCATAGTATTTTAATATCCAAAGATTAATAAATCCAATTAAATTAATAACCAAAATCTAACATTATTTTTTCTTTTTTAAAAACACTATCATATTCTCAATATCTGTTTTTTTATCTTTTTACTATGAGATTTTTTTTTATAAATCCCGTATTATGGGTAACAAGAAACACACCATTATCAGTACTTTTGTGCAGATTTGAATAGTGTCTTCTAAGGCAACATTTGGTGCAAGTTTTTAGTGCTGAATGTAACTTCTTTTCTTCTTCTTCTTCTTCTTCTTTTTGGTGAAATAATACATTTAAATCTGATTAGTTTCTTTAATTTATGTCCCCTTATGCGTGTAACTCATTTCCAATGCTACCCAAGTAGTAATTAACCGGTGCATAATTACTAAAATAACTAAAATAAATGGGATGGTTTAACTGAGGAGGTGACACACATTTTTTTTAATTATTTTATAATAATTTTGTGTCATAGCTTAGTTGATTGAAGCACGCAGAGCTAAGCTTGAGGTTGTATTTACTTTAAAAAACACAGAAGACCTTCAAAAAAAAAAAGAAAAAGAAGGGCCTGCAGCCTCCACCTCAGGGATTCTCTTCCTTTCATTGTAACAGGCCTTCTGACTTCTTCTTTTTATCTTTTATTTTTTTTTTAATTTTATTATATAATATAATATTAAAATAAAATTAATTTTATTTTCTAATACTTTTGACAATTTTTTTATTTTCAGATTTTTTTATTCTTTAATGTGAATTTTTTATTTAATTTTATTTTTAAATATTAAATTAATAATAAATTAATTTTTATATTTTTTATTATATAATAAAATAAATAATAATTTGATCCGGTAACATAAATCATGAATTTAAAAAATCCATCATGATTAATTTATTTATTTATTTATCTTGAAGATGTTTATTTAATAATGTCGCATCAGAGTAATTTTTATAATTTAATTTAAAAATCTAGCTAGATAAAAAATTAATTTGATAGTTTTCAAGTTTAAATGTAAAAATATCTGTATTCTAAATATTTATTTTATACGTTGCAAAAGATTTAGGTCTAATCCGCAGCGAAATCGCAGGTAATAAACTAGTATAATAAATGGCGAATGTGTCGGATTGAATAGTCAAACCTTTCTCTTTCTTTTTTCGTTTCCAATGACATATCTATGGAGTAGCTGCTAACTCCCATGTTCCATATTCCTTAATTTTCTGACCAAAGTCATATTTTAATAGAAGAGGTTCCATCCATCCCTTAACAAGATTCACCAAAACAAACCTCAGCCATCAAAAACCCTAGCTGGTTCTGACTCTTTAATTGTGTTTCCTTGGTTTGTTAGTGCAAGTGTTTTTTACCTTCTTATTCAGCGCAAAACATAAAACATCTAGGAATCTGTCGTTATCTTGGGTTGTCACCAATTCACACTAGCTTGTGTTTTGACTGCTCTGATTTGAATTCAAAGCCCTTTATTAGAATTCCATAGTACACCAGATTTACTTTGTCCTTCTCACAGGTATTTCCCATCTGGGTATCTCTCCACTGAAACTCAAATTTCGCTCAAGGTGCCATCATTTTTTTTTAATGTTGTTCGTTTATCTTCATGGGCTTTCTTAGTCTCCATTTATTTGTGATTGCCAGCAACTACAAGCTCCTTTCCTTGTATTCCTTTTGACAACTTTAGATTTGTACTCCTATTTAATTCTATCCATTGCTGTCTGGATTTCTTCCATATCTGCAACTAATAAGCACAACTTCTTTGCTTGATTTTAGTACATTATACAATCTTGGATTTTGATTTCACTTCCTTATTCAGCCCTCTTCATGGATTTTGGTTTCTGTTGTTTTCCTATTGATTACTAGTGCTAACTTAGTGCTCTGCCTTGATAAGAATCCTTAGTGTCTATTTTAAAGCTCAATAAATTCTCATATTTCCTTTGTTCTTCAATAAAGTTCCAGATTTTGAAATGATGGGTGGTGGAGGATCTAGAATTGTCATTTGTGTACTTCTAACAGTCTTAATCTTGGCATTTTTGTCTAGTGGATTTACCCCTGTAGACAATTATCTTATAGATTGCGGATCACCCACCAATACTACAGTGGGTGGCCGTGTTTTTGTTGCTGATGACTCTGCCTCAATCTTTCTTTCAACCCCGAAAAGCACTTTGGCAAGTAGTTCAAAATCTGTCACTTCCGGAGATAATTCACCACTTTATCAAACAGCAAGAATCTTTGACGGAACCTCAAAGTACTCCTTTTCGATTCGTCAACCTGGGAGGCATTGGATTCGCCTCTATTTCAATCCATTTGTTAGTGGTAGTTATGACATGAGCAGTGCGAGTTTTGATGTTTCCACCCCAAACCATGTCTTCCTCAGCAATTTCAGTGTGAAGACTTCTGTTGTCAAAGAATTTTCAGCTAATGTAACCTCGAAGGATCTTGTTATCACTTTCACTCCCTCTGGCAATTCATTCGCCTTCTTAAATGCCTTGGAAGTCGTTTCAGTTCCTGATGAGCTCATTACAGATGATGCCGAGACTTTTAATCCAGCGGGGAGATTCAAAGGCCTATCCTGGCAGGCACTGGAAACAGTTTATAGGGTGAACATGGGTGGACCAACAGTTTCCTTCGAGAATGATACCCTTGGGAGAACTTGGGTTCCTGACAAAAGTTATCTCATTGGAAATAATCTTGCTATCAACGTGTCCAATATTGCAGCTGTCAAGTATGTAGGTGGTGGGGCAACTCGGGATTCTGCTCCAAATGCTGTGTATGGTACTGCCATTGGAATGAACTCAGAGAATGATCCCAACAGCAACTTCAACGTGACCTGGGAGTTCAATGTGAATCCAGGTTTTCAGTTTCTTGTTAGGTTTCACTTCTGTGATATATTAAGTAGCAGTCTTAACTATCTCTACTTCAATGTTTACATTGACTCCTGGCTTGTTGCCGAGAATTTAGATCCAAGCAGTTTTGCAAATGCTTTGGCTGTTGCATTTTATAAGGATTTTGTTACTGCAGCAACAGTCAGCAATAAACTTCGTGTGAGTATTGGCCCATCTAAAACAATTCCTGGTGCCTACCCCAATGCAATTCTAAACGGGTTGGAGATCATGAAAATGAACAACTCATTGGGAAGCCTCAGTGGGCCAGCTCCTGATGTTTCAGATTCAAGTTCAAAGAAGAATGTTGGTGTCATAGTGGGCTTAAGCATCGGAGCAGTTATCCTAGTGGTGTTGGCTGGAATTTTCCTTGTGTTCTGCAGAGAGAGAAGAAGGCTGGCACGCCAAGGAAATTCTAAGATGTGGATTCCTCTATCCATCAATGGAGGAAATTCTCACACCATGGGTAGTAAATACTCAAATGGAACAACCGCTACTCTTGATTCTAATTTGGGGTATTGTATTCCTTTTGCAGCAGTTCATGAGGCGACAAACAATTTTGATGAGAGTTGGGTTATTGGAATTGGTGGTTTTGGGAAGGTATACAAAGGAGTTTTGAATGATGGTACAAAAGTGGCTGTTAAAAGGGGAAATCCACTCTCCCAACAGGGACTTGCAGAGTTCCAGACTGAAATTGAGATGCTCTCTCAGTTCCGGCATCGCCATCTGGTTTCATTGATTGGGTACTGTGATGAAAAGAATGAAATGATCTTGATTTATGAATACATGGAGAATGGGACTCTCAAGAGTCATCTCTATGGCTCGGGTTCTCCCAGCTTGTGTTGGAAGGACAGGCTTGAGATATGCATTGGAGCA
Source organism: Populus ilicifolia (assembly GCA_015708895.1). Taxonomy (NCBI): domain Eukaryota; kingdom Viridiplantae; phylum Streptophyta; class Magnoliopsida; order Malpighiales; family Salicaceae; genus Populus; species Populus ilicifolia. The sequence continues at coordinate 128,289 of SRLM01000606.1, read as the reverse complement.
GCTAGAGGACTTCATTACCTTCACACTGGCTACGCAAAAGCAGTTATACATCGTGATGTAAAGTCCGCTAACATCTTGCTTGATGAGAATCTCATGGCCAAAGTAGCTGATTTTGGGCTTTCTAAGACAGGACCTGAAATTGATCAGACTCATGTGAGCACAGCAGTGAAGGGGAGCTTTGGATACCTTGATCCTGAGTATTTTAGAAGGCAACAACTGACTGAGAAATCAGATATCTATTCATTCGGGGTGGTATTGTTTGAAGTTCTTTGTGCCAGACCAGTTATAGATCCATCCCTTCCAAGAGAAATGGTTAACTTAGCTGAATGGGCAATGAAATGGCAGAAGAGAGGACAGCTGGAAGAAATAATAGACCCTACTCTTGTGGGGAAAGTTAGACCAGATTCACTTAGGAAGTTTGGAGAAACTGCTGAGAAATGCTTAGCTGATTTTGGGGTTGACAGGCCTTCTATGGGAGATGTCTTGTGGAATCTGGAGTATGCCCTTCAACTACAAGAGGCAGTTGTTCCAGGCGATCCTGAAGACAACAGTATTAATATGATTGGTGAGCTCTCTCCGCAAATCAACAATTTCAGCCATACTGATAGTAGTGTTTCTGCTGCAAAATTTGAAGCCTCGAGTGTGGATGATCTCTCAGGTGTTTCAATGAGCAGGGTATTCTCACAACTGGTTAAGTCTGAGGGCAGATAACTCGCTAGATGGTAAGCTTGAAGGATTTAGCTCCTCTGATAACTCTGGTTTTTCCCTTCGCCAACCACTGTTTTTGTCATATTTGAAGAGATGGGGAAATTGTCTTTATTTTGCTGGGAAACGAAACCCAATATTTGTCCAGGTGCATTTGCTTCCCTGTTCAAATTATGAGAGCATCTCCCTGGATCATCTTATGTCTTGTGATTGGAGACATTCCCATGTTCTACAGCTAGTCAGCTTTCATAAAGTTGTCTAAACCATGCTGAATTGTTTCCAGAATTCTGCGAGCAAGCAACATTTTCAGTTACAGAAGAGATGGTTCAAGTGAGTTTTAGTAAATTGACAAGGAAGTTGAATTTTATCCTGTACCAATGTATGTGTCTTTATTCTTTGTTGGTACTACTATGAAGTCGGTATGAAGTGCATTAATTTCTATGTTTGCAGATGTTTTTGAATATTTTTTTTTTCCTTGCATCGAGTATTCTTCACATTATGCTATGACAATAACACATGATGTACCTGTCTGTGATGGAGGAATTATTTTAGTTTGAAACCATTATCGCAAGGTCTCATGATGATGATGTAGTTGTTTTGCAACTGCTGGTCTTGGAAATGATTTTCATGCTGCTTTTTTTGACCCGGTAGGCGTGCCATTTCCCTGAGTTGCATGGATGGAAAACATCCATTCATGCTGAAATTTGTTGAATTAATTTGGATTTGAACATGGGACTCAAAGGGGAGCAGCCATTGGATTACACCTCATCACTTATCAGCACAATTGAAAATTCATTTAACGATAATGTTGACCAGATGACCAAAAGGATTTGCCCTTCTTGCCTCCATGTTTGTTAGTGTTATTTTTATAGTTGTGATGTATTGATGTTAATATATATATATATATATTGAAGGGGCCAGGCTCCGGCTCTTTTAACTCCCCAAATGCAATGCCGTCAATCACCGAGCCACCTCTTTCACCTTTCTTCCTTCTTGTACGGGCTTTTACCACTCTCTTCTCCATGCATCTGGTTTTGTTTGAGTGTTTTGCATGCTTGGACAAATATGGAATCAAGAAAAGCTTGTCCGAGAGGGTTGTAGTTGAATTCTAACACGAAACACAAAATCTTAAAAGTGAAAGAAGATCCTGTGATTAGTATGAGCTACTTGCTACATATCCCATTGTCCCAATAATCCCTCCAGTCTGCGACACTCTTATTGAGATAGAAGTTATGAGCAAATTTATAATGGTAGATTTGAAATAAAATACCGTCATATTTCTGTCCATGTTTCTGCCCGGTAAGCCCTCCTAGAAAAACTACAAAGTTTTTAATAATTTTTACCTTAAAATAAAGAAATCAGATTTTCTTCACCAGAAAAATAATCAAGATTATAAACTATTTTTCATTAAAAAAAATTAAAACCATGATTTTTATCAATCACCTTGATATTTTATATTTGGGATAATCTACTTGTATAATATTATTTTATTTCATTTAAATTAAATTAAATAAAAAATTGTCGTGAAAAAGTATATGGATAACTGAAAAAATCTTTATATTAGATATATAATAAAGCTTAAATTTGTGTGACTAAGTAAAAATGAAAATAAAAAAAATTATTATTTTACATTGCTAAAAAAAATATTTGTATGTAAAAAGGAGAAAACATATATTGTTCATGTTTTTCTTTATTTGAAAAACAATGAAAACATTGGATTGAAAAATTATAGAGAACTTTTAAAATGTGTTTTTTTTAATTCAGTATAAATTTAAAAGTTTAAAGTATTATTTTTTTAATTTTTTGTATTAAAAAATTTTACATTTGAATAAGATTTTTTTTATTTATAACTATAATTTTTTAGAAAATTATAGTATTAAGGGATAAAGGTGTGTTTATTTAATCTTAGCTTTTACGTTTATGGTGTAAAAAACATAGTTATATTACGAGACCCATCAAAAAATTGACTTTGGAAAGTATTTCTTGTGAAGTAATTTTTACATGTTTTTTTAATTGAATTTTGTAAAATATTGTTTGTTTTTTAGTTCCAAAAGCATTTTTTTTAAAATTTAAAAAAAAATTATTTACTTCAAATTAATTTATTTTTTATATTTTTAAATTATTTCAATGCAATAATATTAAAAATAATTTTTTAAAAAATAAAAAAAATTATTTTTATGCATTTCTAAGTAAAAACACTTTTGAAAACATAACTACAACCAAACATTTTATTTATTTATTACTATATATAAAACTCAGTGATAATTTTTATCATATTTAAATCTAACTAACTATATTTTTTAAAAATTTAATTTTTTAAAATTATAACTACAAAAACTATGTCAGATACAAATATACTCAAAGTGATAAACATGATGCGCATCCAGGACAATAAAATATATTCTCTGGTTAATTGGTGTTAGATGGTGAAGATTTATAATTGTTAGTGTGTTTAGTGCAACAGTCTTAATTATTAAATTTTAAATTATTTTTTATATTTTAATTATTTTAATATACTAATATTAAAAATAAATTTTAAAAAATATATATTATTTTAAAGCAAAAAATCACGGTTCAAATTATTATTATTTTAATGGTAAACCGCGTAATATATGTCACAGGTTCTCATTTGAGTGGGCTCCACTAAAATTTCAGTGTTCTAACCTATATAAAAGCATTTTACTTTGCCTTCTGTTTTAAAACCCGACAAAAAAAGCTGTTGTTTTTAAAATAATTTTTATTTCAAGATATATTAAAAAATATTTTTTATTTTTAAATTTATTTTAGCTGGCCGTCTGGTGAGTACGTCACGGTCAGGCAATATGTAGCAAACAAAGCAAGAAGAATAAAAAAAAAAAAAACCCAGCTTTGCCAAAGACCTGTTCTGCGGTAAGTTGCGACACTCGAAATCAGTTTCAGCCAATAAGGAAGGGACACATCATCATACTCCACTCCAGTACGAAGACAAGACCAACGACAACTTTTAAGATTACCAATCGATCCTTACAAGGGACACGTGGACTTTCTTACAATGGATCTCCACGTTACAGGTTTATATTGACGCACAACTTGGAAGTGACTAGTTTTTTTGGCTTTATATAGTTCCTTTACTTGATAGATAGTATTAATATAGTCCCTCTATCCAATTTGTCATTAGTTTACGCAACATGGCATGACATGTCAAACAAAATTTGCATGTATCATGTCGTAAGACAATGATGCCACTGAATATACGAAATATTTCATTATTTATTGAAATTAATTTGAGTGATTTCATGAGATTTGAGAGGTTAGGGGTTTTGAATATGAGAAGGAGAATTTTGAATTTTTAGTCCAAATTATGAAAGGTTTTTTCTTCTTAAACCTTTTTTCTATATTTTCAATTTAATTTTTATTTATAAATTTTGCATCTTTTTTCTCTTGAGTTTTTGTTTCGGTCCGGCCATGTTGCGCTTTTCAAAAAGATTTAAGAATTTTTTTTTTTCTTTAATTTGTTTATTTATATTTAAGTTGAGCGCCCAAAGCTAATGGTAAATCTAGGTGGGAAGGATAATATTGAGTAAAGTTTCAATCGAGGGACTGTTTAAATTAAAAACAGAGTAAAGGTGGACACATTTAGAAAATATCAAGAATAGAAGGATTCAATGTGAGCATGAAAAAAGTAATAAATAATTTAAATAGAAACTTCTCTCCCAGAAACCAAGCCAAGCTGTCTCTTCAACTCTGTCTGTTGCGTTTCCTTCTTCTTTGTCTGTGTAGTTCTCCCTGTTCAGGCAATAGCAAGAGAAAGTAAGAGAAGAAACCAAAAGGAAAGAAAGAAAGAAGAAGATAATATAAAATATTATATTACATGGGTTTTCTTTGCTGCAGTGGGAAACCGAGCAAGCGATCAGAGAGCAGCAGCATCAATGAAAATAACAGTAACATTAAGCGCAAGGATCAAGCACAAGTCACTTCGGGTAGCTAAACTTTTCATGATCAAAATTTTTATCTTCTTGAATATTTAAATGTAACCCTTTTTCAGTCAGCTGATATGTTATAGGGCTTTTTTTGCTTCTTCTTTTTTTTCCCGAAAATCAATCACCATGGATTGAAACATAAAGGGTTTTCTTATGTTTTTGAATTTGTAATAATTCTTTTCACGCTTTGATTTGGAATCGTTTTGATTTTGTTGGTTTTTGAAACATTTCTCTAAATCAAGAGAGGTAATTATTCGTGGTTGTTGGGCTTTATGTTGCCGTTTGTTTGTCATAAATAGCGCCAAACTCTTTTCGGTATACATTATTTTTTTTACTTTCATGGTTGCCCCTTCTGACTGTTTTTTATATGTGTTAGGGTCATTGAAAATGAAGCCATATGTGAACAATTTAAGTAAAGAGGAGGAATCTAAGGATGATCAATTGTCATTGGATGTAAAGAGTTTAAATATGAAGGATGAGATTTCTAAGGATAGAAGAAGCAATGGAAAACAGGCTCAAACTTTTACTTTTGAGGAACTTGCGGCCGCAACGAGCAATTTTAGGTCTGATTGTTTTTTGGGTGAAGGAGGTTTTGGTAAGGTTTACAAAGGGTACCTGGAAAAAGTCAACCAGGTTCGTCCAAAATAATTCATTTACTACCTACAGAAATATTGTTTTCTGTTTCAATAGGTTCGTGTTTCATTACAGGGTACCTTCCTTTTACAGTGTCCCCGATGTAGTTTGCCTATGTTCACCGTTTATTAGTTGGTTAGACTTAAATTGTCTTGTTCTTCTTGTTGTTGTCATAGGTTGTTGCTATCAAGCAACTTGATCGAAATGGAGTTCAGGGGATTAAGGAGTTTGTAGTTGAAGTAGTGACTTTAAGTCTAGCAGACCATCCAAATCTTGTCAAGCTGATTGGGTTTTGTGCTGAGGGAGATCAGAGGCTATTGGTTTATGAGTACATGCCATTAGGATCTCTGGAAAATCATTTACATGGTATGCAGGTCTCTTTGGCATTGGATTCTCGTTTTCATTGTTTACTTTCGTGCTTTACCAAATTACTATTCTTTTATCTTTCAACATTTTCGCCTTTGTCATTTCTGCTTTCAGATATTCCACTCAATAGGCAACCGCTTGATTGGAACACGAGAATGAAAATAGCTGCTGGTGCAGCAAAAGGTTTAGAGTATTTGCACAATGAAATGAAACCTCCTGTTATATACCGCGACTTAAAATGCTCCAACATTTTGCTTGGCGAGGGCTATCATCCTAAGCTATCTGATTTTGGTCTGGCAAAAGTGGGACCCAGCGGAGATAAGACTCATGTTTCTACAAGGGTTATGGGCACCTACGGATACTGTGCACCAGATTATGCAATGACAGGTCAGCTGACATTTAAATCAGATATTTATAGCTTCGGGGTTGTTCTTTTGGAGCTCATCACAGGCAGGAAAGCAATTGATCAAAGAAAAGAACGTGGTGAGCAGAATCTAGTTGCATGGGTAAGACAATATCTGATTGATGTCCTTGTTTTTACATTACTGCTAAGGTCTTTGTTCTTAAAATTCAGCTTCACTGTGCTTTCAAGGACACTTGTTTTCTGGACATCTCTTAACTGGTTATTATAAAAATCGGGAAGCAGCCTAATGTTTTGATGTCATTTGGCAATTGGCTGATCAAACCGGCTCTAAATGTTTAATTGGTTCTGATGACACCACTAGTGTGGATTATAGATGTTGCGTTTTTATGGTTGTTATTTCTGTAGATTGCCTTCTGTGCTAATAAAACAGAAATCTCTATAACAATTAACCAGTCTTGAAATTCTTTGGTTAACAACTCAAGTCGACTATAACTATAGTATCTTGATAACTTTGGCTCAGAAAAAGTATTTTGAATGTAAGATCTTCAATTTTGTAACTTCGTGATAAATAGTTGACACGTAGCTTTCTTCAACAAGGCTTAACTGTGAGTATGTGTTGAGAAGGGCATGCTTGCTTTTTGAAAATCGAGGTATAAAAATAGAAATTTGTTAAACCAAAGAGTGGAATAGCGATGACGGACTTGTGAAATACGTTGGATTTGCTTGCAGGCTCGACCCATGTTCAAAGACCGGAGGAACTTCTCATGCATGGTTGACCCTTTGCTTCAAGGTCAATATCCAATAAGAGGATTATACCAAGCCCTCGCCATAGCAGCAATGTGTGTGCAGGAGCAGCCCAATATGCGCCCTGCTGTATCCGATTTGGTTATGGCTCTGAACTATCTGGCATCTCACAAATATGATCCCCAAATCCCTTCTGTCCAAGACTCTCGGAGGAGCCCATCTCGTCCTGGATTAGATAAGGACAGAGGACAATGATGTAGCATAAATTGCATAGGGTGGGTCCACGAGTGACTAATATGGAGGATGGAAGATTAGGAATTGAGGGCCCAACACCTTTTTGCAGTGTTAACATACCTAGTGCCGGGTATCAATTTTTGCAACCTGGGAGATATCTGGCTATAGTTCCATCCTCATCCTCTCAGAGAAATTCCTGCCCTTTCGTTTTTCCAGGTGTATATGACAACTGGGCTTTGGGATGTAAGATGCCTCTCTTCAGAAATTATTTCACATTCTATATATTCTATCCTGAAAAATCAAAGTAATAATTGCCCTTCTCTAATCTCACTGAGGTGTTCTTTTTTGCACACCTGTCTATAGATTTTTTCCTGTCATTGAATTAGGGTTATACCTGGAAATGGAAAGTTGAAATGGGACAGCTTTACCTGGAACATTGATCATCTTCTTCCTATTCTGGACACAAGGTGCACTGGCTTGGTATATTCCATGGCATACGCAACAATGTGAAGACATTTTAAATGTTGAAACGCATTTCTTTTCATCCAAGGAAAGCCTTCACGATGAGGCAGGGTTTTCGTGAGAGTTTTAACCAGAAGTTAAGTGTCAAAACTTTTCAGGTTCATGTGTTTGTCAGGAGGTGTAAAACAAGTCGTAGAGAGCACCCATGAAGTGACATGAACATGACAATGTAGTTTGCCAAGAAATTGGATGGAGGTTATGCTTTGCTGAGACACTATCATTCCATTCTATTCCATCCAATGAAATGAAATTGTAGATTTACTAGAATCCAATTCGAGTGCAGCCAAACAAAAAAGAATTGCAACCAATAGGAGTGTGGTCTGGGGTGAGGAAACTATCGCTCAGAATTTTATATTAATTGCAGCAGAAGTAGGTACCAAAACATGATTTTCAGCACTTTGAGAAGATAATAGAGAGAACACCTTTAAACTAGGTGATGTAGCGAAAACAAATTGTTGTTAATCATGAGCTTGTATCAAATTTACCTCTATGAATGAAGCAAAGAAATGGCTACTGAAAACCTGAGTTCTTTGTTGCAGCAGCTCAAACTAGTAAAAATGAGCTCTATTTCTGTTCTATTTTTATACCCTTGGTATTGATTCGATTCCTGTATGCGTTCAGCATTCTCCGGGAAATTAAGGCACTGGGATGGTATGATCCGAGAAAGAAAATAATAAATGTTACTTATGGTGGCTGGAATTCACTGATCTCACCATCTCTGCAATTGCCAACCCACAAGTACATCGTCGAGGCTTTATTTGTTGGCAGAACTCTGCAACAGTCCCTTCTCGGTGACTGCAAGACAAGCTGCATTCAGTCAGTAAATGCATCAACCTTGCAAGATTTTGCCTGCAAGCTGCCTGGGTGCTATTACTATTGTGTCTGACTTTCACTAAATTTCTAAGCAGAGTATATAATGATCATTGAGACACTACGTGACCAATTGTTTGAAAGATGGCAAGAGAAAAACGTATCATAATTAGCACTCATGGAATAACATTAAAGAAAATCATGTTCTTTCAAAGAAAGTAGGTATTACCTTCAGCCATCGAAGGGTATCCGGCCTCTTCAATACTACAATAGAGTCAATTCTTTCTGGGGATGCCATTTTCCACCGGCAATAAGGGGATGGTGATTTACGGCGAGTGTAGACCCCGATCGCTTGCTTCTTAGCTCGATCATATTTAGAAGTGCTCATGTAAAAAACGAAGGGCTTCATACATGGGTGCTTCGTCACGGGCCTTGTGTTAAATGTATATGCAGTATAATCAGCTTTTCGATACCAATTAAGAAAGGTTCTTGCCGGGGTCTCAAGCTCTCTAGGAGAGACGACTCCCCTCCAGATTTGAACAACATAGCCCCATGAGACTGAGATGGACCAGTACCTATTCTTGTCATAGCAGATGGATTGTTGCATTATGCTAGCTGAATCAAGCTGCACCGACTTGAACAAGTGTTGGAGAGCTCTGGCTCGGCTCATGCCAGGGAATATTGGCTGCACTACATCGATATGATGAAGTGAAGCCAGTGGAGCTACGGGATGGGCTGCCAGAAGGCCTAGAAGGTCTCCATATACATCATACTGCATAAGCATAACAAATTAACAATCCAGGTGATTATATATATACATATGCAACAGAACGTTATCTTATCAAAGAATTTGACACCAAAATTAAATTGCCTCTCCTGGCCCTAGCTTTCCGATAACGTAATCGTTTCTTCGTCAGAAGCTTTTCAAAAATATTGCTGGAATTAAGATATTCATTAAGTTCATAATTAATTAATGCTTACAGGTTTTTACAAACGAAGAACTTTGTATTCGTTCCATTCAATTCCTTAATTCCTGCTGAGAAAATTGTTTATAAAACTATAGAGTTAGAATAAAGCCTTTAAACTAAACCTGATGAAACCCAGATTCCTTGGAGAGCGGTACCCCAATCTCAGCCATGCAAGCTTGGATTCTGTCATCACTGCCATATAATCCTGGATACCGCCGAATGCACCTGTCTTGCATCTTTGCCAGCTCTTGTGCCAATGGCTGGCTAATAGCAAAACCACCTCCTCCGTATGCCATGGAATAAGAGAAATATATATTCTGAAGGTGACTCTCTGACGAGCTCCCAACGTAATAAAGCTGCCTATGATCATATTTCGAGAGTATCCTTACCACATTATCAACAATAAACACTGTATCATCATCGCCCATCACAAACCACCTCACATCCTTCAATCCAAGCCTCAACGTCTCCGAGACCACCCTCGAAATCCTCAAAGCCGATCTATGTCCTTTCTTATTCGAGTACTTGAACCTGGACGTGTCCGCCGAAATCCTAATCTGAGGCAGCCCTTCATTACTTGGGCTCCTTACTTGTCTATCCATCCAGACTATCCCTCTAGTCTGCTTCGGCCTCCACCACACCTTTACGTACTCCTTTCTTTTCTGCCACAAATCCGCCGAAGCTGCTATCCCGAAAACAATGTGCTTAAGCTCAGTGTTGTACTCCTGTGATTTCTTAGAAAGTATAGGAGGAGGAGATTCAAAATTACTGTCTTGTTCATTTAGCTGGATTGAGGTGGACAAGTTTGTAAGATGTTCTATATTTTCTTCGGTCGTAAGACATCGGCGATCGTTGTTTAGGATAAGATGGGAAGAGTAGATGAGGTAAAGCGTGCCGACAACGATAAAGAACCAAGCGATCGTTTTTCTGAAGCCTCCAGTTTGTGTCGTGCGTTGCTGGGCAGTGGACATTCTACTCTCTTGGGGGAAAAAAAGTACGATGCTTCTAATATTTTGTTTCTGCTTTCAGTAATTTGTTAGCTACGTACCACCCTGCCCCTCGCATTCATGGAGAAGATGGAAGAGATGGTGAGATGCAGAGGAACAGAACTGAGAGTTCTGCGGATCTAGAATAGTTCCTCTTTTTCTTTCCCTCGAAAGCTTATTTAATTTGTGGTTAACTTCAAGTTGTTGATCATCAACGAACATAAATGCGGGTATCTCTCCCTTGTTTGACAGTAGCAGGATTTATTCTTTTTAATCATGAAATGGTCGTTGAAATCCAGAAAAACAAAAAAAACAAAATGTAATTGCTGTTAGAGAATTAGATCTGCACTTATTTAGTAATAACTAGCTTATTTACTTTGTGGATCAGATCAAAAATTAGATTTTAATAATAAGAATTGAATATTATCAGGGTGTTTCAATTTTCATTTTTATTGTGAAGAAAACAGTTGACGTGTGTGTTTAGTTAAATAAAAAACATGAAATATTACATGAACCACAGAGGATGTTTTTGGTCTTTCTCATGAATTTTCTTTATAATTGTATAATTAGGTAAAAAATTAATTCTGAAAAGTTTCTTTCATAATTAAATAAAAGAAACTCAAGAGCACCCACAAATCAAATATTTTAATGTCATTTTAATCTAGATGACCGATTTAATCTTTGGTTGGTATTAAAACTCTTTTAATATTTATTGAAACATATAATATTTTTATTTATTTTATTTACAATTAAAGATTTTCTTGATGATAAAAACTATGCTGTCAACAACTTCCTTCTTTTTTTTTTGTTAAAAAAAAAAAAGAAATTGATATATCCCACGGGGGTCCATAACCATTACTATGCTAATATTGGCTTTGAAATCATAATTAAAAAAAAAATGAAAAATGTGATATCCTTTCCAATGCTGACAGAATAGTAAACTTGACAAGCAAATTTCTGATAGAATTAATGACGTTTTTATTAACTGACAACTTCATAGAATGGATGTTAAGATTTGAAGATAGAAGACTCGACCAATAGAAATTTGCATGGGTATTTTTATTAATTAGAATGGATGATGAAATTTGAAATTATAACTTGAACTTGAACTTGATACTCAGCAAACCACCAGACCCAAACCATGTCAGGGGAAGAGAAGCACCAAAGAAAATGCTCAAAAATAATGAAAGAAATAGAGCCATAAAAGGTCACACCATAGGCTTGGTGTTTCAAGAGATTCCCTTCATTCTCTCTGCCACGGATGTCTTGGCTCTCTTGTTCCATGCTTCTCTGAAGTTAGTGGCATGGATGGCTGCAGGGTCGATCGAGGGATTTTAATGGGCCAAATAGCTCAAGAAGCTAAGAAAATGAGCTGGATTGCTGACATTCTAATTGATAGAATAATTGGCGGTGAATTTGTGAAACTGTGGGCACATCAGGAGGAGGAGCTGGCACTTTCCCATTCCAGAATTCTAAGAGTGTACCGGCACGAAATCTGCGAGATTACTGCACGACCATGCATTGCGCAATTGGCAGAGGACGTGTCTTGGTGCCAAAAGACGTCAGATTTTCTTTGCTAGCTTCCTGCCTGGTTGGAAGCTATTTATGAAGACTTTGCATGGAGGATGGACGTGGCTAGACAATTCCAACCCATTCCACTGCTTCAACAACAGGCTATTTTGCTTAATTGGTTTGGCCGTTTTCTTAGCAAGGGGACGATGGATGAAAAGAACTTCTATCGGACAATATGTTGCTGAGCAAGATGGAAAGATAATTCCGACCTGTAGATCACCGTTTGTGACCATCCAAACTGAAAGATATGTTTAACCGGGTCAAATGAAGTCGAAGCCACAATATGTGACTGCTTTTTTGCAGGTTTATATCCATAATCTCTCCTTTTCTCCCTCAATCCGCCCGGAGTTTAAGCCTTGGAAATGAACTTCTTCAAGCTGTCTCTTGTGATTGCCGTGAAATTTTTATGATGCTAGTTCATAATCTCTTGTGAACAATGGGTATTTGGCAACAATAGCCTTCTGTTTGCCTATCAAGAAGTCGCATTTCAATTTCTTACACTAGATTTTATTTGGAATAGAATTCGCTGAGTTGAAGGACGAGTTGGATTCGAGTAACTATGAAAAATCCCTTCCCTTGATGACTATTTGGCAGAAATTTTGCATCAGCTTTCTCCACTTGTTTCCTTCCGATGTTTGACGCAGCACTGATAGAGAACAGAATACTTACGTTCCAATCTACCTTTCAGGTATCTCAATATCATCCAAAAGATTAACAAAGACAACAAGAAATTGAAATTATCTAAAACTGAAAATATATTCAAAATAAAACAAATGGTTGAACAGATGGTTTCTCAAGGAAACCTTCAACTTTCACCCACTAACAACCTCATGTGTTCTTTTTTGCGATCCTCTACATGTTATTTCTGTTGCTGTTACGGTGGTGTGGGTTGAGGAGGCCATTTCGAACAAGCCAAACTGAAACACCTCATGAGCACCTTCTTTTAACATTTCCTGTTAGAACAGGGTTTCCAGAGACCGATCCCAGTCCAAAATGCAATTTTAACATAGCAAATGATACTACTCCTAGAAGAAAATAGACGGAACTTGGTATATCAGATTATTGGGAAACCACTCATTTAAGCATTGTTATTTGAAAAACGCCTCAAAAGACCGTTTCCAACAAACTTTCTGATGGAAAATGTATAGATTTCTAGAGGGAGTATAAAACTCAAAAAAAATTAAAAAAAAAATCCAAACTTCGATTTAGTCGCGAGTTGCACAACTAAACCTGACTAATTCCAGTAAATAAGAGACACTAGAGACCTCCTGGAGGATCAACCTGACAGTTCAACAATGTACAGCACTCCGACTGCACATCTTCTTCGTATGATATGAAGTTTGCGGCTTCAGTTCTCCTGCAGAGACAAAACACAAATAAACCCACTTATGAAATGGTATGGTCATTGTGGACAGACCGTTAATTCTTCATACCAATGTTACTAGTATTTTGTCTAATTTCAGAGCTATGGTTTCAGAAATTTTGGCACACCAAAGTGATGCCATGAATTTAGATGACTAGTGAACTCCGTGGACCCACTCAACCCAAGAGATTTTTTAAATTGGAAGACCTGTCCACCAACACCACATTCATATGACATGGATTTATTTTTATTTTATTTTTTTCAATTATGCAAGGGGTGTGTAAAAGTAGTAGAAAGTTTTGGTCACCTGATAATGTCATGTTGTGCATTTACCATCACTTGCACGTTCATATGATTATTGCATTAAGTTCAGGAAAATAAAAAAGATGAGAATAACTTCAGTCACAAGTTCAATCACCTTGCAAAAAACAGAAAATAAATGCAGTCCCGAGCAAGTGAATTTAAAGAATTTAACCTTACCTGCTGCCTTCAAGACCTGGATTTTGGGAGGTGATCTTTCATCAGGCTGCTTAATGAGGCCAATTACGAATCGGTCTCATCCTTCAGTACAAACCAGCATAAACACACAAATCTCTTTTTTCTTGGTTGACCCTTGATAAAAAGGTTAAAAAGGCCGCCACGACAAAACTCACATCTCAAATGTTCTGTTATACAAGTCATCTGAGCTGGGCATCCGAAATTTTGAATCCTCATAACCAGAAGTGTAAAACTTATTGAATCCCACTCTCTCATTCCTGAGAAGCTCTGTCATACGCAAACTGTTGCCACCCTGAACCTCATTCCAGCCATCCCAATGCCCATTTGGCATAAGCCCATTCCTCGACTGCTGTAAGGACAGCTGTGCATAAGGGGATAAAACACTGATTTGTGATTGATCCACAAGCCTTGAAGGAATGCCAAAAGAATCAGTGAGAGAAGAAAAGCTATCCCCAGTGTCAGCATATCTTGTGTTCTGGTGTGGGGGTAGAGATCTTTGCATTAGTAGTTGAAGTCTTGCCTCATTATCAAAATGATGCAATTGTTGGGGTAAATTTGACCTCATGTCCACTCCTAGATTGTTAAGCCCGCCCTGAAGTCTCCCTTTTCCAACAGCCAAAATTGCAGGATCCATAAATTCAATTTCTCCAGCACTACCAGCATTGCCAGCTGGTGGTGACTGAAATGAATTTCTCAGAAAGGAAGATGAGTCAAGCAAATGATTCCCTGCAAAAGGAAAAGGAAGATAAATATCAGCTGAAAATCATAATCACATTTAATACCCTGGATGAGAATGACTAACCAGATATTATGTCAAAACTCTGTTCCATTCTTTCTTGAGAAGAAAAGCCTGGAGGTGGTGCTCTGCTTGGCACAGAGAATCCAGGTGGGGCAGAAATTTGAGATCTTGAAACTGTTCATTGACACCCCAAATAAAAGGGAAAAAATATCAGTTGATTACCGTGCACAAAAAAAAAAAGAATTTGTGGGATACAAAAGGAAAATTGGTAAATACTTGAGGATAACAAGATGCTAAACAAACACCAAATACAATACAAAGTATAAACAAATGCTAAGAAAATAAACTAACAAATACAGTAAATAGAGAACAGAGATAAAGTCAGGGTTAATAGAGGAACAGGAGAGGCCTCCAAACCAGATGAGATTTTATACGATGCAGAAAAAACATACGAAACTATCTAGTTTTAGTGATGGGATTGCATGTGGTGATAACCATGCACTTATAAAAAATTTTGAAGTCATGTTGGTATGGCATTAATAGTCCTCATCCATGCATTGCAAAAGATCAAAAGTTTTTAGTCCAGCCACCGTGGGATGCATGGCAGCTTATGAAATTTAATCACAACATTCCAAAAAATATTTTAGTCCTCTTCAATAAAGGAAGTTTATATAACAGCATACAGAACTCATGACAATTTAATAAAACTTGTTAAAAGAGCTCAAGCAAAGGAAGAAATTTCAAATTCAGCATTAAAAAGATGGTAAAGTTACATCCTACAAAACCATCATTCACGAGCTTTTATCTTTCAAAACTCAAGAACACCCTAAGTAAAATAAGTTGTTATTTTACCATATTGTCCCCAATTAAAAACTAAAAAAGTAGAAAAGAAACATCGGTGTAACACTAAAAACAAAGAGAATAGAACATGGATAGTTAGAGAAAAAACTTACTAGGAGGCCTGTTAGAAGAGAAAGTTGAAGGACTGAAGGTAAAATTTTCAGGTTCTTCGAAAATGCTGGATGAAAAACTATTACCAATCCCAAGCTTTTCCAAATATGAATTTCTATTTTCACCAAAATCCTGGTTGGGTGAATAGTTCTTTGACAACTTCCCAAATACATTAAGAGATGGATCAACACCCAATGTTTGACTTCTCAACTCCTCTTGTCTTGCAAAGGAAAATCTAGACTGGTTGTTATTATTTTGTAGCTTCCAGTTACTTGACATTTTGAGAGAACTAGGCTGTTTGTCTGTTTCACTCAACAACTTTGCCAAATTCTGAGGTGATGTTAACGAGTTATCCCATGCATCAAGATCTAGTGATAATATATTTGAAATGATGCTGCTCTCACCCACATCCAGAGCACCATTGCTATCAGCATCACCCAGTGAACTGCGCATGTTCTTCCCTTCCACTCCATTCAAGAGAGAAAATGAGCGCTCTACGTTTCTATCTGAACAAGCAGAACTGCTGGCTAATTTCTCAGGGTAACCATTTGATGTGACACAGTTACTAGATGAATGTAGTGAAAGATCCGCGACTCTAGTATTTGCATATTGAGAATCAGAATTTAAACTAGCAGCCCCAAAAGACTCAGTGTGTTGCAAAGAACTAGATCTATAATGATTTGGTATATGAGGTAAATGAGCTGAATTCAGCACGCAAGTATCATGGCTCGCTTCCTCTGGGTCCTTGAGACATGGTCTCTCAATCGCTAATATATCCTCCTTTACTTCAGAAACAGTGCTTCTAATTGCATGCATCGGTTGATCTGTTCTCCAATCCAGTTGTTCACTTGAAGCACAAACCACAGCACCAGTTCTCTCTGCTGCTGGTGAAGTAGGTTCACAGTTTTGTTCAGCATATGTAGGCTGCAATCCTTGATTTCCAGGTGATTTAATCATACTTCCATCTGAAAATGAACTAGTTCTAGCTACATCAGAAAGTTCACTTCTGATATTACTATCAACCTTCATTGAAGAGATGTCAGGCAATGAGTTCTGAAAGTTTCCATTAGGTAAAGGAAAGCCTCCCTTTTCAGATTCACGAGATTGTTGCATTCCATCAAAGGACTTTGTAAAATCTGGCAGCACATCTGAGTCCCAGCCATTGTACATGGATGGCAGCGGACAAGAAGACTGGTTACTTGAAGTTACAGCAGCAGCAGCTTCATTTATAACTGGTTTCTCAGGAGCAGTGGCTTGGCTATCCAAGCTCACATGGTGTTTTACAGATTTCAAATCTAATTTACCTTTTCCATTCATAGATTGGCTTTCTTCATCACATGCAACCTTTCTACCCACATCATTCTGCAACATAGAACCCTGACTTTTGCTTGCAACTGCAGAAGAGAAAGCTACCATGCCACTAGCTGTGTCTGTTTTAAGCCTTACTGGTCCATTAGACTGTGTCAAGCTTGTTGCTTGAGGCTGGTTTGAAGCACGCGTTCCCCTAGCAAATCATTTATTTCATGAAAATTAACGGAAAAATTCAACAATTATGACTAAAACACAAGGAATTAACATACCATGACGCTGCAGCAGGGAGTGCCATAGATCTACCAGCGCTTCCAGTTGGAGGTGAACCTTGGTCATTACTCATTATATCCTGTTAGATAAATATATAACTTCAAAACCAGAGACAGATAGAAATGCATCTAATTTGAAACTCGTCTAAAATGCATAAAAGGTGTAAGATATCATTTCAGTGTGTATTTTTTTAAAAAAAAAGTAAAATCTATTAACAGAAAAAAAATCTTACATCTGATGCATTTTTCACAACTGGTTTTGCTGCAGAAGCAGAACTATTGTTACAATAATCATCTGCAGGTGGAGGCAACATACTCCCTGAACGCCACAATGGACTGCTTGGTGCACCGGTAATTTGTTGAACTCTACTCCTACAAAACCATCATCAGTTCATTAATCACCCAAATTTCCATATAAAATGCCAGATAACATCAAGAAACACACTGCTGAAAAAGAATTCTGGAGGTATGTTGAATCACAACAAAAAAAATGTTTTGTTAGGATTGAGAAAATAAAGAACAAAACTAGACAATATGGGAATAAGATCTAAATAAGCATTTCAAAAATTAAAAAAAAAATTCCTGAAGTCCAAAAAAGAGGAAGAAAAGCCACGGCTTCAACAAATGAACAAATCAATTTGGCTCACAGCAACCCTTTCTCCAATTTCTCAATACTACAGTTTTTTAACTTTTCATGAAATTTTTGTAACATGAAGTACTGATGAATAAAAAAACATTGGAGCAACTATGGGGCACCCATTATTGCCGTGCTAAATCTTTTCTCAGGCTAGCAATGATATATATCCTTCTTTAGACACTAGTCTGGAACAAGAATTAGAGAGGAATAAAAGAATAAAGCATTTCTACAAGATTAGATCAAGCTCTCAATGAGTTGTCAACAGAACGCAAATATACCTCGTGTATGCTGATATGATCTCATCTTTTGTAAAACTATCTTCTTGAGAACCAATCTCATGCAAATATAGACAATCAGGATTTGTGCAAGGCTGGATCCAACAGAAATTGCATCCAATTAAACTCCATTGCATGTTACTAGTTTTCTTCAAGCATTTATGAAAGCAATTCCATGAAATAATTGCCAGTGGAAAGTTTAAAATGGCTCATACCACATTTCTCAGCCATGCATGACAATATTTTGTAGTTCCGAAGCACGCCCTGAAATTGCCCTGAATATTAGTATGAATGCAAACATTAATGAACAAATTAGAATATGTAAAGATGCACATACTTTAAAGATCTACCATCCAAGACAAAACCATGTACAGACTGAATACACCGAATAGCTTCCTCCTCCTTGGAGTAAGTTATATATCTGCAAGCAAATAAAAATAACAGACAATGAGCTTGTTTAGAGAATGAAGAACAAAATATTGTTCCTGAAAAGCATGAAAACAGGTATCTTGCATAAAATGGATGAGAGGTGATGCATACTGGTATACATTACAAAAACACAAAAATATAGAGCATTTCTATAGTCCTAAAGTCCCAAGAGTTTCAATAGATAAAGTTAAAAAGGACAAAAACTGCAAATGTAGAATTTTGCATATGGTATGTTTACAGAATAGGCATTAATACATAAAGTCAGACAGCATAAAACCTCAACCCAAACTAATCGAGGTCAGCTATACAGAACTTTCTGCACCATTCAGCTTGATCATAAACCAAATCCACCAAAATACAAAGTCAAAGATGCTTTTTAACTTACACACTACAAGTATTGTTTGGAAACTGTTGAATAACACCAGCTGCTGTTCGAGACATAGAAACTTTTAGAACCTTCCCGTATTGACCAAAATACTCTCTGCGCTGCAGAAGCTGCTCAAAATTTCAAAAACACTTAGAAAGAGATTTAAGAAAATGGGAGATGGGGGGGGGGGGAGAGGGAGAATACATCTTCATCTGCCAGATTAAGAGGCAACCCAACTATGTACACCAGATTCCGTTGGATCACTCTAACACTACTCAATTGCTTCCTTCCTTCATATGGTTTTGTCTTTGTCTTATGCGACTTCCTTCGCTCCATATTGATTTCAGCCACCAATCTATCAAGGAAAGTCCAGCACAATCATTAAGGGAAAAACAAATATCAAATATAATTTGTTAATGCCAAGTATATAAACCCAGTTCAGTTGAAAGAGGGTTGCTTAGGGGTGCCCAAGGGAACAAACAAGATGCAAAGGCTCACAGCTAGCATCAAATATAATTTGTAATGCCAAGTGCACGAACCCAGTGCAATTAAAGAAGGGTGGCTTATGTGTGCCCAAGGGAGAAAGGTGCAAAGGTTCAGAGATAAAGTGCTTCTAGAGAACTGGGTTTGGGTCTTTAAACAAGGTGCACATGATTGTATCTGCCAACAGAGGTTAAGGGAAGAGAAGGATTTTCAGAGGTAGGGGAGGGAGTAACTGTAGGGTTGGCACACTTTCCTAGTTAGGGTTTACAGAGAGTAGAGCCGAAAGGCAGTAAATGGAAGAGTTCGTACAGGTGAGAATAATTACAAATGCCAAAGATACACTTAACTAGAGTCAGCTCTTCTTTTAATTACGGTGATTTTGCCAAAAGAAAATAAAAGGTGAGGGGCCATCCTCACGACCCATCACAGGTGCTGAGAGTTCTTATTGTTGGTTGGTTTGAGCTTTGTTAAAATCAATTCTCCCCTCGTTCAAAACCAAGCACATAGGAGTGCGTGCAGCCTTTTTCAATCTTCGTTTCAAAAATAAAGAAGTTTTCCTTTCTCCTCTATTCATTTCTCTACTGTGTATTCTCTTGCATCATTCAGTATCTCTCTGTCCCTCCCTAACTTTTTTTACATGTAGCAACATGGCTATTTTCTGCACTTCACCACCATTAGAGCTAATAGTGTAAATATTATTTGTCCATATAAATTAGTGCACATGATATTTCAAAATTAAAGATCTCCACCATGGTTTCTGCTAAACTTAGCACCTATGCTATAGAGACCCTGGTGCTTGTAACAACACTGAACAAACTGTTGAAAGAAAGACCACCTCTCGCAGTCTCCAGCCATCCCCACAATCTTCTTCTTGTCATAAGGAAGGCGACATGCTGGACACCTCCCTTCTGTGTCATCCTTCTCCGCCATGTCCATTATGTGATGCCAACACCAAACACATATCTGTGACGGAGAAGATACATTATGATAATCAAATAAACACACCAATAATTGTTGTTATGAAAACGAAAGGGGAATAGTCAACTAGTAGCCAAAAAACGTGTAATGGGATTAGAAAGCCAAGAACTCGCCAAACAAGAAGAAAGCAAAAGCAAGGAAAAATTGCTGAAATAACTTGTCAGATACAAAAGTTTATCATTATATGAATGACAAAATGGTTTGGCTACAAAGACCGGTTAATGGAGTAACAGCAAAATTAGGTCATAAAAACCCTCCTGATTGCAAAAATGCATTCATCACGAATACAGTCTAATCTAGAAAATTTATACGGAATTCGAACCTCGTAACCACATTTGCAAGGCTTTAATTGCTGATCAGTTAAATCCATCTCCTCAGCACAAAGTGGGCAAGTCTTTTCACCCTCGTCGCTCATGGTTGCCCTATTATTAAATTCAATTAAAACATCAAAGTAAGCAATCCATGTATATAAATAAAAAAATTATGACCCAACAGAAAGAACTGTTTTGTCAATCTCAGCTGAATTTCATTTTCTATTGTAATATAAAATAGGCAGGTTATAATTTCAAAACCCTACAAAAATCCCCAAAAAATTCTCTCAACAAACCCTAAAAGGATTATTCACTCACACAAAATCAGAAAATCAATTATGATCTCCAACACCAAAAATAAATCGCAGATCAGGAGAAAAAATCAATTCACAGACGATAGATTTAAAAAAGAAATCAAAATCGATTGCGTGTAATTCTAAAAAAAAATAGAAAATAATTAGGGATCTTGAAAATTATAGCCAGATCAAAAGGTAAAATCAGAAAATTAAGGGTCGTGGAGGCTTACAGTCTGTGGATCGAGAAAGAAAGAGGGCGAATCTGATACGATGAGATTGAAGATGGGGGGAGAAATGGAAGAAAAAACAAAAACTTGAGAGAAACAAACCACAAGGGAAGGGAAAAGAGAAGGCTTTTTATTTTATTTATTTATTTTAGGCGAGGGAGAGAGAGAGAGGGAGGGAGGCAGGCTGTGGCTGTTTGCGACTACGCGTTGCTTTGGTTTGGTTTGGTTTGGTTTGGTTTTCTTCTCGTTTCCTTTGGCTGCAGCCTATTTTGCCTTTCTTTTCACTTTCTTTGCGTAGGAGTCATTCAAATATTGTCATTTTCCACATCATGCCCTTCGTTTTTACTTTATTTTCCAACCCTCCCCCGGTTTGGTCCCTGGCTGTGGGGTTTTAGATGATCGCCGCGTGGCCTAGGTTTGGAATCTCTCGGTTGGGAGAGATTTGGTTATTTTTTAATTTTATTTTCAGTTGAGCCCATTATTATGTGGGCCTCCCGGGTGCATGTTTTCAACAAGACGGCTCGTGTTAGGTTTTAGGGGAAACCTCAGCTTAGCCCCTAACAGTTTACCCCATTATCAATTAAGTGATTAATGTTTTGATTTTATCAATTTCACCCAAATACAATCGACATTGGCTGTTACCATCCCTCATCAAAGTGCTAAAATAAGCCTTAATGTATCCTAATGAAAGATTTTAGCATCAATTTAGTAAAAAATTGAAGTTTTAAAGGCTAAAATAACTTAATATATCAACTACACCGGTGGATGTAAGGAAGTATGGAATGTCGGTTGTGTTTGGCAAATTTGATAGAGTTAAAGTATTTGGAATTTAATTGATAATGAGGTAATATAGTAGGTGTTGAATAAAAGAGGTCTCGTGTGAATTTTTTTATCCAATAATTAACAAACAACTAAAATTAAAAAACAAAAATTCATTGCACCTACTTTTGCGTTTTTCTATTCACCATGTAATGATGTTTTGTGCTTATCGTTACAAAAAAAAACAAAACAAAACATTTAAACCATGTTTTTTGGTGTTTTTATAATATACACCAGTTATTACTAATTTGTTTGTGATATTTTTATAAATTTAATATTTTAAAAAACAATAAAATAACCAAAATATTTTTGAAAGTAAAAAAAGAAATAAGTAGTCTTTTCGTAGGAGTATTTAAATATTTTTGTTTTTTATATAAAATAAAATTACATATATACTCCTTGATGCAAGATAGTGAATTTATTATAGTCAGTGATATTTTAATCTTTTGATGTTTTTGTTAATTGTAAGTTTGGTTAAGATTAGTAACGTAATTTATCATTAATGTACTAATTTTATATTTGAAAAGTTATTTTACATGTGCATGGCACATATTGGAACTACCATACATTTTAAACGGCATATATATGAGTTTCTAACAATAAAAAATGAGTTGTTATCATTTTAATTTATTTATCAATATCTCATCTTTAGATGATATGTATTATTTAAATATGATTATTGTATTGCCGACGATTCTTTTTTTTTTTGCTTCCTTTATTCCTCTTTCCAACTTTAGTGGTGGTCCTTATCATTGTAGTTATTTTAGATTCAAACTTTTTAGTTTTGATTATTATATTTTAGCTTTTCTTTTGTTGAAATTTTGTTTATTTTCAATTCAACCCCTGGTATTTGATTTGTATAAATAAAGTATTTCAATTCGGTCCTTTTATTTTTTATTTTTTTATTTGTGATTATATGAAAAATTTTATAATTTTTCATTTTATCTTTCACATAAGTTTATGATTTTTTTTAATAATAATAATGATTTCAAGTTGATCTCCTTTTTTTTGCTTTTTTTTTATTATTTTACCTTGTTTTTTTATCAAACCTTTTATAGTTTTCAATTTTATCCTTTAAATCATGTTTGTAGTTTTTATTTTTTTTCAACAATAATAATAACAACAATAATAGCAGCAGCAACAATAATGATGATCATTGCGGTGTAAAAAATAATATTATTAATAACAAAAGTAACAACAACAACAACTAAATTAGTAATAATAATAACAATGACGATAATGATAATGATTATTAATAATATCAATGATAAGAATAACAATAACAACAATAATGATAAAAATGGTTATGATGATAACAGTAATAGTGATAGTATCACTCATTAATAATAATAACAGTAATTTTTATTTTTATTTTATGAATTTCAAGTTTTTAAAAATTATTTTGTATGATTAATTTTTTTCTAATCTTATCTTTTAATATTTATTTTTTTAAAACAAAATTATTTCATTGAACTTAAAACATCAATGCTTTGAATGTCTATATGTCTTATTAAAGCATTAAAGTGAATCAAACTATTTTCAAAACAAGATGAATTATATTGATTCATTTTCTTCAATATTTTTTTTTGTCAAAATATTAATATTTTTACTTTTTAGTTAAATAAAAAAAAAGAGATTAACTAGGAAAAAAATCATATTAACACCTATTGATTTTTTTACTATTATTTTTATCAAGTTAATATTATTTTTACTTTTTATACAAAAAAATCTGATTAACCCTAGTAATTATGATCATTCAACCCAACCTATAACCCGAGACACGACGAGATCGACTTCAAGGCTAGGTTTTAAAAGTATTATAAAAAAATAAAACACTAAATATGATATGAGAATTCAATGAAATTGAATAATAAGGGATGAAATTGAATAATAAGGGATGAAATTGCCAAAAAAACCCAATCAAGAAGAGAAATCAAAATAAAAAGAATTTCAACCATGAGAATAAAAATCAAATAATTAGAGTGAGATCGAAAAATAAAATCTAATAAAAAGATTAAAATAAAAATAAGTAGAAATTAAAAAATAAAGGTTAAATATAATAAAAAAATAAAATAAAATGCCAAGGGATGGAATTGAAAAAATATTAAATCAAATTCAATAAGATCAATAAATTGAGAAGCACTTTGAAATTTTGCAAAACCAACACATATTTTGAGGTGAAAGACAGAAAAAATAGAGGGAGTAGAAAAATTATCATTAAAGTTTCACTGTATCTTCATGGCTATCTTATCTAATACATTGTATAAAGAATGATACACTATATATGTCAACTATCTTTTTTTATAAATATATAAAATAACCATAACATTCTTAACCTCAAGCAATAATTAAAAAAAACTGAGATAAATAAAAAATAAAAAATATTTCTTTATTTTAGTTTAAACAGAAAAAATTTACCTAAAAGAGTAGGAGGTAATTAGATCATAAACTAATATGAAATTTATAAAAAAAAACTCTTTATCTTTAAAGAATATAAAAATAATTACACTGTGCAATAAAAATGTAAATATACAAAAACATCTCTGATTATTTGTTTAACTACTTGATTTTTTAAGGAAGGCATTGATCATTTTACTATAGATTTGCACATTGGATAATCAACATTAAAACAGTAATGCCTTCAGTTTTATTTTAGAAAACAAAACATATGAAAGGAGAGATCGAGGCAGCCCAAAATCAAAAGTTCGAGGGTCGATTTGATCAAATAAATTTATTCTACTGAGTTAATTTGATCAAGCATGGATAACTGAGGGATTTCCGGTGATTGTTAGCTGCTAGAAAGCTAGTAATGAAGGAATGCGTTCTTTTCCGAGAAAGGGGGTATTGCTTACGAGCACACTTAAATCAACGGTCTTGGAGATCTCCAGAAACAGAAGGGAGAGATGAGTCAGCACAATAGCAACAAGAACCAAAACTCACTGAGTCAACCCACTCAGCCACCCTCTTCTCTCTCTCTCTCTCTCACCAAACCAAACCCGAATCAACCCAATCCTTTCTTCCTCACTACCTCTTTCTTCCTCTTTTACCTTTCTCCCTTCTCGTTTATTCGTTCAACATTACCATATCTCCTCTTTTCTGTACCCTTTTCGGTCTTTTCACCACTTCCAAATCGGACGGCCCGCTTTCCTCCACGTCACCATCGTCTTCTTCACCTCCTCATCTCCTGCCATCTTCTCTCCCTGTCTCCCTTCCTTATTTACAAATTACATGCGCCTCTCGCCCTTTTTTTAGGTCTTCTCCATAAGAATCTCACTCCATCTCTGACGCGAACAAGGTAAGGTTTCTTTTTTTACTCGTCTATTCATAATTATAAATCAGTATTAATCTTTCTGAGATTTATTTATTTTTTCTTTTGGATTCAGGGTTAGGTTTTGAAGTTGGAGCGAGTTACTTATCGTATATTGCTTGCGTGGATGGCGATTGAGAAGAACAATTTCAAGGTATCTAATAAGTTTGATGCGGAGCTTTCTCCTGATAGCAGGGATACTGCCAATTCCAGTGATGAGGACGAGGATGAAGATGACCTTCTTCATCAGCAGCGGATTGGGTCTGATGAGGATGAAGAGGATGACGTTGATGTTGAAGAGGGTGACAAAGACGACGAAGAATTCAACGATGCTGATTCTGGGGCAGGATCTGATGATTTTGACTTGCTAGAATTAGGGGAAACCAGGGCTGAGTTTTGCCAGTTCGGGAATTTAACTTGCAGTGTTCCCTTTGAATTGTATGACCTTCCTGGATTGCAGGACATATTGTCTGTTGATGTGTGGAATGATGTTTTAACCGAAGATGATAAATTTAGCCTCACTAAGTATTTACCTGACGTTGATCAGGACACCTTTATGCGAACCCTCAAAGAGCTTCTTGAGGGTGGGAATTTCCATTTTGGTAGTCCCGTCAACAAATTGTTTCAGATGCTCAAGGGGGGGTTGTGTGAACCGAGGGTTGCCCTTTACAGAGATGCTTTGTATTTCTTTCAGCAAAGGCAGCATTACCATCTTTTGAGGAAGCATCAGAATAGTATGGTTAGTCATTTGTGCCAGATAAGAGATGCTTGGCATGATTGTAAAGGTTATAGCATTGGTGAGAAGCTTAGAGTTTTGAATATCATGAAGAGTCATAAGAGTTTGATGCATGAGAATGCGGAGGGAGAACTGGAGAGTGGCTCATCGGACCAAGGGGAACCAGGTGACAGGTTTTGGGACAGAAGGATTAAAAATAAGAAGAGTGCATCCAAATTTGATCGTACTTCAGCATATGGCGTTGATTCTGGTTTGGAATTTTCTTCACAAGTTGCAAAGTATGGAAAGCAAAATCCCAGGGGTATCCTGAAGTCAGCTGGGTCAAGAGATCCTTCAACTAGAGATGTGCCGGGTCGATTTCCTTCTGTATATCATGGTTTGGGGATGACTTCAAGTCCGCATGGATCAGCATTGACACTTTCTAGGCAGAATAAGCTTGCTGGGTATGACTCAGGAGATGCACCCAGGCTAAGGGATCAAATGACAATTGAAAAGGATGATACTGAATATGCAATGTACAGAATGGGTGTCCAACGAGATCGAAATATGGCACTTGGTGGTGATATGGTGAAGTCCAGGGTTCCAAAAGCAGGAAAGGAGCATGATTTCTTGAGAACTAACAGATTAGATGCTGACAGTTTCATGAATTTGCCATTCTCTTCAAACAACGACTTGCATGCCTACGGCAGGGACAATAATGCAGGTCAGCTGTCAGAAGCTAAAGCGTTCACATCAAATGTTCTCTATAACCGGACCAAGTCCGAGTCTTCCAAAAAGACCAAGTATGCTGAAAATTCTCCGCAATTCTCAGTTCCTGATCAGATGAAATACTTGAAAGGCCAAGCTCTGCAGCTACCACTGAAAGGTAATAGAGTTGACTTATCAGATCATGCTGAACCAATTTGCCATAGCAATAATCAAGGACAGGTTTTCTCTATGGATTCTACATTTAAATCTAATGATTGGAATATGAGAAGTAAGAAATGTAGGACGGGGAGAGAGTCCCCGGATCTTAATTTCAAAGCTCATCGAGCATTGTCGCCCCAGGTGGATGATAGAATTGCGCTGCCTCGGGTGAAAGCAAAGCAATCACGGGAGAAGATCAGAGGGAGTATTATTCAGAATGGAAGATCAGAAAAGAGAGCATTGAAAGCTAACAGAATTTATATAAAAGGTGAAGAAACAGAATCAGACTCATCTGAACAATTTTATGATGAGGATGATGATGAGGATGATGATGGTAGCAATCCTTTGATGAAAAGCAAGTCAGCTTACCCTGTCAGTATCATAGAAGGTTCTCGGTCGTCCTTTTTGAAGTCTAGCTTAGGTGCTAAAAAGGCCTCCTTTATTAAGAAAGATGTGCAGGAGAATGAACTGGCTTCCGATGGAATTGCACACTTTTCCCAAAAGGTGAGTGGCTTTACTGAGCCTGGGCAAATGCCAAGATACTTGTCAAAAGCTAAACAAAAGGGTAAGATGCAGGAGACACATAGCTCTAGTGCTAGAGTTTTGGAAGACAGCTCTCTCACTGGCCTGGGTAAACTTAAGGATGATAATGACAGAAACAGAATTCACAGATCTGGCAAGATTGGTCAATTACGGGTGGAATATGGTGAAAGGTTACGCAGGTCCTCATCGAAAGCCTACCCTTCTGTCCGAAAGCAGAAATGGGAAGTCAGCCATGATTTCATTGTTGACGATGAGGATGGTTTACTTGAAACACAGTTACTGTCAGATGAAAATGCACTGGTTAGATTGCGAAAGAAAGGACGGAACATGGAAACATATGCTCATGGTCAAAGTGACCGATCTGAGGCTTTGTTGCTGGGGTGCAACTCAGGGATGAAGAAACGGAAAGCAAAGTACGATGTGATGGACATGGCTGGCAGAGACGAAGATGGTAATAGGCATTCTAACAATGTTGAGCCGCAAATTGACGACTCCATTTCATTGAAGAAAAAAGGGAAAAGGAAATTGGAAGCTGACGATGTTATTCCAGACTGGGAAACTCCTGAGGCACCTGTTACAAAAACAGGAGTGGTGGATGTGGAGCTGGAAGTGAAGCCTCAGAAAAAGCCATATACACCGATTACACCAACAGTTCATGTTGGCTTCTCATTTTCCATTATACATCTCCTTTCAGCAGTTCGTTTGGCAATGATCACTCCTCTTTCAGAAGATTCCTTAGAGGTTGGCAAACCCACAGCAGAGCTGAACAGAGCACATGAAGGTGACAACAATGGGGTTCTTTCTAATGAGAATGCAGATGTTAATGAATCAGACCCTGCTGTGCAAGTGAAAATGCCTTCTCTTACTGTACAGGAGATTGTTAATCGTGTGAGATCAAACCCTATGGATCCCTGCATTCTTGAGACGCAGGAGCCACTCCAGGATTTGATCAGAGGAGTTCTCAAGATATTTTCATCAAAAACAGCGCCTCTAGGAATGAAGGGCTGGAAAGCACTTGTTTTTTATGACAAATCTACAAAAAGTTGGTCCTGGATTGGTCCAGTTTCTCACATTTTGACAGATCATGACACTATTGTTGAAGGGACGTCTCCTGAATATTGGAACCTTCCTCACAAAAGTTGTGTCAAGTTGGTCGACTCTTTTGCTAATTGGCTGAAAAGTGGGCAAGAGACTCTTCAACAAATTGGAAGTCTTCCTGCACCGCCTCTGTCATTGATGCAATGTAACCTGGATGAGAAAGAGAGGTTCAGGGACTTGAGAGCTCAGAAAAGTCTCAATACTATCAGCCCGAGTTCTGAAGAAGTGAGAGCTTATTTTCATAGGGAAGAAGTTCTGAGGTATTTGATTCCTGACAGGGCCTTCTCATACACTGCTGCTGATGGTAAAAAGTCTATTGTTGCTCCCTTGAGGAGGTGTGGTGGGAAGCCAACTTCAAAAGCTCGAGACCATTTCATGCTGAAGCGTGATCGACCACCTCATGTTACGATTCTTTGTCTTGTGAGAGATGCAGCTGCTAGATTGCCAGGAAGCATTGGCACTAGAGCAGATGTTTGTACTTTGATACGAGACTCTCAGTATACTGTCGAAGATGTGTCTGATGCACAAGTGAATCAAGTTGTCAGTGGAGCCTTGGATCGTTTGCATTATGAGCGTGATCCTTGTGTGCAATTTGATGGAGAAAGGAAATTGTGGGTTTACCTGCACAGAGATCGAGAAGAAGAAGATTTTGAAGATGACGGTACTTCATCTACTAAGAAATGGAAGAGACAGAAAAAAGACCCTGCTGATCTATCTGATCAAGGTACAGTTACTGTTGCTTTTAATGGGGCAGGGGATCAATCTGGATTTGATTTGGGCTCTGACCTCAACGCTGAGCCACCAGCTGATGATGATGATAAAAGAGCAGATCTTGTTTGTAGTGATGTGAGACACAGTGCGGAAGATCCTGTTGACACCACTCATGTGCTCCAGCAATGCAGCACATATCAGGGTGAATCAATGGTTTGGGAGGCCCTGAGCTTAAATCCATTGCAAGAGAACAAATTGATATGCCAAGAAGATTCCACAAATGAAGATTTTGATGATGAAACATTTGAGACAGAAAGGCCAGATGGAATCTTAAGTACAAGCTTATTATGAATAATTTTTCAGGTAGATTTAAATACCATCATGCCTTTACCTAGATGCCATCGCGTTCTGCTATTCTTTAGTTCATGGAATATGATCATTCTCAATTGAACGGGCTATTTAAATTTATTTTGGGAACCAAAATTTTTTGTGTATCTGCTTTCAAAATTGCAGTAAACTTTTTCGCCCTTAAATGTATAAAATTGAACACGTGCATGGCAGGTCTTAAGATCATTAAGTTACTGGTTCCCATGCTTTTCAGATTATCATAAACTGATGTGCTGCTACGCACCCAATCACAATGACTGTTGAGATGCAGAACGTTGCTCGCTGTCAAGGTTTCATAAAGATTTTGAAGTGCTACTTTAATGTACATGGTGGTAGTTTGACTGGGGGTTTAGGGAAGGAGGGACCTCCATAGCTAGTTCATTCAAGTAGGCATACATGGAACGTTTCCTGGCACGATAAATTGGAGAGGGGATTTAGAAGATCAGCGCAGCTAGGGTTTGTGACAGAATAAGTTAGAATTGTAAGTACAGTGCTGTTTAGTGTATGTTTATCAGCTCACAATAGAGTCTGCTGCTTGCTGTTTAGTGTATGCTTATCTGTTCACAATGCTTTGTCATGAGTGTATATGTTCAGAAGAAATGTCAGTGGGTACCTTGCATTCTGAGGGTTTTTTATTTTATTTTATTTTATTTGTTGTTGTTGTTGTTTTGATTCATTTAAGTTGCAAGATGATTTACCTGTACTGACCATCTGATTTAAAGAGAGATCTAACAATGCAGAATTGTCCTGTGTTGCGGGTGCTGGTGCAGAAGTCTGTCTATGCTAGAAGTAATGTGCCAGTGATCCTCTCCAAGCTGTCATGCATAAAATGCTATTGTATGTACATTGATGATTTTAGTGCAAAATGTAGAATAGCAAGTGACCAGACCTTGTTTGAGGTCCTGAATATGTCCATTAGTTGGTTCTGTAATCCCAAAATAACGTTTCCTTTGCTTTCTAATTCGTTATGCAGATCATTTCGAAATGCAGGCCATCCATCCTACTTCCCTTCAAATGAACAAGGTTTGCTCCTTCGACATCTGTTATGCTCTCTGGCTCTTACCACTAGCGGATCATTCTGTTCTCAGCAACGTCCCAAAGTAGCAGTTCAATTCAAATCCGGACACAGGTTAGAGAGGAGAAACTTCTACCATAACTTAAGCAGAACACTCGCTCCTTCTGTATCGTATCAAATTTTCCCAACGAGTGCATTATCAAGTCAAGTAAGAATGAATTTTGTGACACACACACACTCTCTCACGCCTGTGCTTCTTCCCCTCTTTTATTATCCTATTAATTTGACAGCCTTGCCATTGCAGGCTCCCCAATCAAGCAAGATCCTCTATTTTACCAATAGATTCTACAAGATTAATATTCTTACCCCTTCTCTGGTCGCCCACAAGTCCCACTTGTAGCAAATGACAAAAACTAGCAATTGAGATCCTTTTCTCTCGCTCTTTTTCTTTCCTTTCAGAATTGAATCTTCTTTACAAAATGACCCTTGTGTATCAAATAATACATTAACCTTCCTTAACAACGGTAGAGATGAGTTAATATAAAGGGAAAAATATCAAATTAGCCCCTGACATGCTGTCCAATTTTCAATTGAAATAGTCTGAGGATATCACTAACTTAAATTTTTAAATTTGAATAATTCTTTTAACATGATGTTGAGAGAGTTTGAAAGTAGAAGTTGATTTTTAAAGTGTTTTTTGTTTTAAAGTATATTAAAATTTGAATTTTTAAAATGTTTAAAGTACATTAACCTTCCTTTACAATTTTTATTTTTTTAAAATGTTTTTTATGATTTGAATTTTTTTTTTAAAGTATTTTTTAAAATTTGAAAATAAACGTGATAACAGAGTGGAGAAGAAGGCTTTGTACCAAATGAAGCTAAAATAAGCCCGCAGAGGACTAAGTACTAGCTGACGAGTTTACAAAGAGAAGATGTACACGTGGCAAAAGAGGACCACGCCTGAGGAATGAAGACGGGGCTAAGAGATCACAAGCACAACAGTGTGGTCGAGAGAGACCAAGCCGGTAAATCCGAGAGAGAAGCTGCCGCCGTGTGCTCACGTGGTTAATTAATAAATCTTGATGGTGGCAAGAATTGTGATTTACAAGGATTTAATTGTATATTGTTGTCGATCACTTTTACAACTCTGAATTTCTTTCAATAAGAAATAAGACGTGAACAATTAATAACAGCTGAAGGTTCACATCTTCTACGGGTTACTTCACTATCGTTTCTGCAAACATGCTTACAGCTGAAGTCTTGGAACAGATACTGTTGTCAAATTAGATGCTTGCTTAATTGCAAAAAATTAGTATGTTTAATTCATCTCGCTTAATTGCTTCGGATAATCTCTCTCCATGGATGTGGATCCTTCTTGGAGATTACACGCTTGGGAGCCGAGATTATGAAGGATGATGATGATATTGAAGAACAACAAATTAATATTTCATACAAAGGGGAACTCTTCCTTTAAACTTATAATCAACGAATAAGATATGCAGAGTTCGTGCTTGATCATGTATATACTCTTCTGTACACATACTACCCCCCTCCCCCCTCCCTCTACACTACCTCTCTAACCGTCATGTTCTCTGCTCACTTCAGTTAATAGCGGTGAGAGGAACTCTAGGGTCTCTTAAGGATTGGGCAGCCTCATATGCTGCCGCAACATGTTTGATGTCTCCATTTACTTGTTTTGCCGACTTCGCATCCCAGATTGACTTCAACAATTCTTCAAAAGCAGGAGTTCTAAGTTCTTCAATTGATGCAATGGTTGGCAGATTGAATGACCTCTTTCTTGGTGTTGAACAAGATGGCTCGTCCACCTGTTAGTTGGAGGATGAAGCAGTTCAGCGAACACATAAGAGATGATAACCAGAATGATGGTGTTTCTAAAATGAACATGTATGTCATTGTTTATGGCAGGCCCAATTTTCTATAAATGAACATCAAAGGCTTACCACGTATTCATCCAGAAGACATTTCCCAGCATTCTCTGTAATTTCAACAATCTTGTGGTAGTGGCTACCCTTCAGTTCCCTCAGATCTTCACAGCAAGGTAAAACCATGGAATTGAAATTTCCACAAGCATCATGGTCAAGATTTAATGAATCTGCAGGGGTTACTTCCATCAGTTTACTTTCATAATGGACAAATATCAATACACTTGCAGAACAAAATACTGACGTTCAATGGATGAGAGGAGATTATTGTTCGCAATGTCAACATCTTCAACTGCAGTTGATACAGCGGAAGAAAACTGTCCACAAAGGATTTGGTTGGCTTCGGTTCCTCCCCTAAATGAAAAGTGAAAAATAAGTTGCCGATCTGAAACAAAAAGCTAGAAAGAATACTCGTGGGAAGTACCACCATACCTGACAATGGAATCCACAGAAGCAACATTGCTTTTTTCTAGGATGAGCAAGGATTCTTGAGCATTCCTCCACTGTTGGGCACCCATTTTGGCCTTATTTAAACTGAACAAGTTGAGGAACCAATTCAGAAGAGAGTACAAGAAAAAAGAAGCATACCACACGATACCAGGATGAAAAATGGTCAACAACAACCAAAAAAAAAACAAGAAAACAGATTGCAAAAGTGGCCTATACCAGTTATGTAGAACCTCCTCCAGGACTTTCCTTCCCCTTTCCACAGCAGAAGTGTCCTCAAAATGATTGGATTCTGTTTTTTCCATGTGGACTGTCCATTCAGCTTTAATAGAAGACGTGGTATCCTGCATTGTTGACATTTCTTGCTGCAGTTTGTTAGTTCTACTGTTTGCACTTTCCCGGAGTTCATGCACTGCCATTTGCACCTGAAGAACACACCAGGTGAAGATCAAGCACACAAAAAGCCAGCCAATCAAACTGCCAGCAAACCAACACTGAAAAGTGACTCACTAGTTTTTTCTTCCTCGAGTTTGAACTTTCAAGCAGCTCTGCCACTTTCTCCAACAATTGCCTTTCTTCATTCGCAGCACACCCCTACACAGTTACAAGCAAAACACATTAATTTTATTCAGAAAACGCCTCATAAATTGATCTATGCATTCTAAATTTGACTACAGAAACCACCTCAAACTTCTTTTCTAGTTCAGACAATTTGTGATCATTGACTATTTGTGCTTCTTCCACAATTTGGGTCAAGTTGGATGCATGCATGTCTAGAGTCTCGACGAAGTTAACTATGACTTTCGAAACTGATCGTGCAGTTTCTACTGCTCTGGAATGTGCCTGTAATCGGTATCAAAATAGAAGCAATCATTTGAAATAAGTAATAAAATCCAAACATCTCTCAATTAATGGCTCCTATAAAACCAGATAGCCAAATACCAACCTCATGCTGCTGTAATCAGTATCAAAATAGAAGCATTCATTTGAAATAAGTAATAAAATCCAAACATCTCTCAATTAATGGCTATTATAAAACCAGATAGCCAAATACCAACCTCATGCTGCTGTTGTGCAAACGCACTTAGCTTTTCCTGTTGCATCTGAAGATTGCTTTGAAGATCATTAATTAAGGCATCAGCTTCTGAAGCAATTCTTTGGAAGAACTGAAACAAATAAACAAACTAAACTCAGGCAAGTGAAAAGGAATTAAGGTCACTTAGCATAAGTTTGATACTTACACCCTCAACAGCATGCGAGTGCTTGGAAACTTCGGAATTCAGACTACCAAAAGTAGACCGAGAGTTTTCCTCAAGCTCCTTAGCCATATCATCCAAAGCTTTGATACCTGATCCATACATTGTTTTCAGCTTTCCAACCCTTCCTCGAAGTTCTTCAGTAGCCTTCATGAATACCAAAAAAATTTGTAAGAAATGATAGACAAGTAAGAAGACAGTTCAATTATCATCAAGTTTGTATCCAAACCTCAGCCTTTATCGATACGAAGGACTGCATATCTTCCTCCATGTCTTTCAGTTGCTTCTCTTGTTGAGTCATTGAGGCCGCCACAGTCGAATGTAAGATCTCAAGTTGTTGGGTCAACTGGGACTGGAATTTCTGTGTAAGTACCCTGTTTCCATCTTCAATTTTATCCTTGCGCTCTGAAAACCATTTATTGATAACAATCAATCACCAGTGGTTTCAACATAATACCTAACCTATGTTTAAATTTGGAATCAGTACAAACCAATTTTGGAAAATAAACTGGACACATCTGATGCAGCATTTTCTAGCTCTGATCGAAGCTCAAATGCATGCTCAACTAGTCCTTTCTCTGAAAGAATAACAAAGTTCACGGTCAGAGAACAAGCCAACACATAAGAAGAGGACACATAGATGAATGAGTTTCAAATTTCAAACGTTGAACACTAAATAAGTCATGTCAAGCACAGTAACATGGAAGCTTTGAACAAAAGAAAAGTTTATTTATCAAATACTAGTCACATAAATCATACTGGTTAACAGATATACAAGATATTTTGAAGCTCATTACCACAGAACTGTCGAGTAATGAAATCAGAACAAAGAATGGAATCATATCTCTCATCAAGGATGTCCAATATTTCTTTTACACCACTTCTCTCTCCAACAATACAGATTCACTAATTGCACTCAAACAATAAAAAAGAAAACTCAAGTACAAGATGTCTCACCAGATTTGAGGAGATTAGATATAAAAAATTCCTTCTCCTTTATAGTTATGTTTGCTTGTCTGTGTTTTCCTTCCAGATCTACTAACGAATTTTCAGTTTCCTCGAGCTTTTTCTGAATTTTCAAGGAAGAGAATAATAATAAACTCAGATCTTGCTGGTGGAAGCAGAAAGGTGGAATGAAGAAGGTCTTCGTGTTGACCACCTAATGCAGCTTACCTCAGTTTTATCAAGTTTTTCACTTAAATCTGCTGTCAAATGTAGCTGAGAATTGTGGAGTTCCTGGATCTCCAAAAATTGCTGATTGCAAATGACAACAAAATATTAGACTGATTTTCGTGCATGGAAACTAGCAAAGAACCATGCAAAAATATTGATGAAACATACCTTGTCCTTGGATTCTGAATCAAGTTCCATGCGTTCTATTTTTTCAGCCATTTCCTGGACAGATAAAACACAAGAAATGATCAATATTCAGACTTCAATGTAAAGCCAAGTGAAGAAAATATCAGCACTTATATGGTAGGACGTGAACCTTCTTTTCAGCTTCATCTTGAAGATAACGATCTCGTGGTATGTAGATTCCATTTTTCTCTCTGGCAGCATATACCTCTGACAATTTGTTTTTTTTTTTTATAAGAAATCAACACATTAAAAAAGTTGTCAAATCTAACTGTATGAAAAGGTTTATGTTTATAAGAAATTGGAGGATGCAAAGAACTACAGCATTCCCAATTCAACTGCATAGGAATGTTTATGTTTTCAAGAAAGTTTGAATACACAGTGAAGGAGAGGAGCACCTTGCTTCAGCCGGTCAATTTCAGAATATAGATCCTTGATCATTGCGGATTTCATCATCTTTTGATTTATCTGAAATGGTAGCCATAACAAATTATTAGAGCGGTTCCAAAAGTGGACAATTGCATGAACAAGAGGAACACGGATTGATCCAATAACCAAGTGATCTAGAGGCCCAAACTACAATTGTATTGGTCAAAGGAAACAACTGACCTCTGGTTTGTTCTTTATATTTTTAGCACGGTGTGCATAATCTAGAGTGCTGAGTGTTTCTTCCAGACTCTGAATAGAGGGTGATATCGTGGCGATTATGCATGTCTTTGTTTTCCCACCGAGCGAATCCCTCAATAGCCTGGTTAGTTTGCTATCCCTGGAATTGCAACCAACCACATTTCCAACCAATGTCACTTTTAAGGTCTGCAATCACAAAAAGGATGTGAAAGTGGATATCATACATGCTTTTTATTAGCAGTACCTATATGGAATATGACCAGAACGCTCAACAAGAGTATTGATCACACGACCAAGTGTAAGCAAGCTTTTATTAATCTCCCCTGCTTCCCTTGCTCTCCCCTGCAAAAGTCATTTTCTTTAGGATGAAAAGAGTTCGAGTAGTGAAAATAACTAATATTTCAATTAAGCTATTGTGTCGAGAAATTCAAAAGCATAATCCTGCAGAAATTACAAGAGTAAGATACTGGTGCATAAAACCCACTGAATGCAAGGCTCTGTTCCCAGGTGCATCAGCCTGTGCTGTACTGTAGATAATTTTCTAGTGTTGCTTACAACATACCTCTCGGGCACCAGAGCGGGAAATATTCTCAGAACCAGCAAGATCAACAAGATTCAGCTTTCCACATTTGATCATCTCTTCCCCTTCTGGAGTACATTCTTTAATGTGAATGGTGATGGAAAATATTGAGTGAGAGCGACTGCTTTGCTTGTTAAGAAGAGTCTCAGCTGTGCGCCTTTTAGCAGAGCCCTTATCCAAGATTTTGTAAATTTCATTGGCAGTACATACTATCTCTTCTTCCAAGCCTCTTATAAGAACACCTCCTTTTCCATCTTCCATAAGAGCTACGGGTTTCTTAGACTTGTCATCTACAAATCTTGGAGTTTCTTCAGGGGCCAAAAGATCCGTTATTTCCTCATTGTACAGCTCTAAAAAGGTAACTTTCATGTTATACTCGGCATTTTGAGCTTCTAATATTTCAAAAATTTGTTTAACTGCTCTTGGTATAACACCGGCATCACTTGGAAACTCTCCATTCTACAAGAGAGTACAGTACAAATACAATTAAAAGCAGTTTCAGCCGAAAAGCAAAGAAATATATAAAAGTAATAGGAAAAATCAAACCTTTTTCCTGGCTCCTCCTTCCATTGTGTATGTCTTCCCTGTTCCTGTCTGTCCATATGCAAAGATGGTGCAGTTATAACCTTCAAGAACTTCATACACAATTGGAGACACTGCCAAATCATACAAGTCCTTCTGTTTGGATGCTGGGCCAAAAACCTAACCCCCCACCACCCGAAAAAACAAAGAGATCATCAAAAGTCATAAACTTTCACATCCAATTCACTATTAAGCAAAAACAAAAGCAAAAAAGTGGACAAGACAAAAACCTTGTCAAAAAGAAAAGTTCTATCAATCTGCTTGTTAGCGATATTCTGAAGAGCTGACACTTCCCTTCTACCCTCATTACATGAAATCACCACCGGAGTGTGAACCCTCAACTCATCGTCATTTAGTGGCCTACAAAAACATCATCCCTCAGCTGAAAATCAATCTAAAAAAGAACCCAATTTATAAATAAAAAAAGAAGAGAGAGAGTGACCTGCAACGCACAATGACCTGCACATTGACACCCTTTTCTTTGTCATGTTTACTGCTGGAATTGGAATTGAAGTCCCCAGATCGCAGATCTCTTGCTGACTTATCAGTTGATCGCGGAGTATGTGATGGCGATGGCGATGGCGAAACCATACCTCCTCCTCTTCTTCTCTGCTGTGATGAAGAAGACGAAGAATCCATATCTCCTCTATTCAATTACAAAACCTTTTCCGCTGATTCACCACAACAATTCACTAAGTCAGCCCGCCCACCTGACCAACTCCCTCTCTGTCTGTATATTACTATTTATAAAGCAAGAAATAAAATAAAAGAGAGAGAATAAATTCAGCATCTGAGTCTGACTATTATTACTCTATCAATCTATCAATAGATAAGAATCTTCATGTCCAATTATATCAACAATAACAAAAAAGTGAAGAAGAAGAAGGGATCCCATGAAGGTACATTCTTCTCCTAAAAGAATTAAAAACCCAGGTAGCGAAAACATCCATGGAGATCAAACACAAATTACCTAAGTAAATAACAAAAACAAATCAGATACTGTGACTCAAATGCCGGCCGGCCTGCCTTCCCTTCGATGAAGAAATCCAATGATATTGTGTTTTTCTGTTACTATTATTATTTGAAGAATTGTATTATTTTATAATAATAATTTGTTTGCTTCGTCTATGATGAGAGGTTAAAAATGGGAGAAAGGAATAGAGAGGGGGAGAAAAGGATAGGAAGAAGAAGAGTGTAAATTGGATTTGAAGGACAAGCTTGCAGAGAGAGAGAGAGAGAGAGCTAATAATAGAAATCGAAAAGACGCGATGCCGTTACAGATGAGGAGGACGGACGGCACCCACTCACGCCCGTTTCTTGATTTTCTGACCGTTAGAAATCTCCTTCATTTTCAAAATTTTTGAATACAATGTCGTCGTCGTCTACTCCTACGACCACTCCGTATTAATTTTTTTTATTTTAAAATTATATATACTGATATAAAAATAAAATTTAAAAAAATAAACACCAACCAATAAACAAATACTACTTTAAACTGCAAGTGTACTTTATTATTGGTATAAGCGATTTTATTTTCGTTGACGACTTGAAACCTGGGCCCCACTAGGAGCCTCCCTCAGCAGCTCTGATGCATACCAGGTGGCACGATTACAGGATCTTCTGCTTTCCAGACAAATCACTACTTTCAATTCTACATGGACCCGACGGGTGGATACACGAGTACTTGAATTTAATAGTTATTTAAAAAAAAAATTATTAAAATAATATATATATAAAAGAGCACATCAGCACTGTCATAAGAGTGACAATGAACAAGAGCCTTCATCATGAGCAATTATCGAACCAAACAAGCAGCATTGTTAAAAGAACCGATTGAAAACGCTATGCAATCCAAATTCCCAAAAATAAAAAGTTGAGAAAGCATGCTTTTACTGTATCTGATTTTTTAGGAAGCTGGGTTGTTACCAAATGGTTGTTAACATAGTGCTTATGATCGTGATGTAAAGATTTTTAAAATTAATTTTTATTTGAAAATATATTAAAATAATATATTTTTTTATTTTTAATATCAATACATAAAATATAAAAAAATATTAATTCAAAACTTCTTCCAAAATATGCTTTTAATATTATTTTAATATATTCATGACAACAGTATTTGCAGTCTCAGAAATCATCATCTCCTATCATGGATGGTAGGGTAAGAAGCGTGGGGATGAAAGATGCATTTAGCAGTCAATAAAGCACCTGTGGAATCTCTAGCTAAGAACCCAACACTGACAGATATCGAAGATGCTCCATTGACGTTTATCTTGCATGTACCTTACTGGCCGGGGAGCCTGCCACATAGAGTGGCCGGCCGGGGTTATGCTGCCGCAGGAGTTAACATGCTACATATTAATTGTGCTACCAATGTATAATCTCCAGGTGCTGGGCTTGAGCTTTTGCCAGTACCGACCAGTTCTTGTTCTTGAAAACCAGATCGTAGAACCCTATCAAAAGCTTCACTCGTATCAAGTCTTTAGAACATGTCTACGCTTATTTTCAAGATGATGATGCATGAGATCTCATGTGAGATTAAAATGTTATCAGAAACAACAACTTATTTCGAATAACTACAGTCTGGTTCTCACTGGTAGCCTTTGAAAGAAAGCAGCTTGATCGACCCGCATGAATCTTGGATATGATATTATTTGTAAAACACTGAGAACCAAGATGTATTGCACTGATTTCGCTGACAGTACAAAAAGAATAAAAAAAACAGAGAGAGAAAAGAGAAGTTCGGTTGGGCTGTGCCCCAACCAAGCTTCTCTTTCTCTCCTGTCATTTAGTTCAGTATAGTTTTGCCCCAATCAAGCTCGTTCCATCGAGTACCAAGTTACGAGACTTGATCAGATGGAGCTCCATCTTATTCTAATAATTTAAATTATTAGATAAAATTTTAAAATATAATTTATATTATTTTTTAATACATTTCTCTCAATTAAAAATTTTTTAGATTTAAAACTTGTACAAATTCCCGTTACTTTATATTTAATATTTATCAAATAAATAAAAATAATAAAATTTAAACTCATGATCATGTGGTTATTAAAACTCTGATAACATATAAAAAAACATCTCATTTAAAAACTTCAATTATTAAATAAAATTTAAAATATAATTTATATTATTACCTGGTACATCCCATCTTATTTCTCTTCTCTTGTATCTTAGCTTGGTGTAACTTACTTACTACTTGTAGATAATGTTTATTACATAAATTTCATTCAAAAAGAATCTTGAGTATCCCCAGACTCGGTGAGACAGAGCTCCACCCCCTCCTCTCTATTTCCCCTCTCTTACTTAGAAGAGAGAAAAGCTGTGAGGCTATTCATTATTAATGAATAGTGTTTTTCAACCCATATGAGCTACCTGGTAGCTCCCTTTCTCCTTTTTTTTCATGAGACTTGTTTCACAAGTAAGACTTGAGCCTGGAACTTATCAACGAAGGAAACTCAATTCTTTTTTTGTGATGTCTTTCCATGGCTTCATCAAATTATGTGATTGAAATTGCGCAGCATATGATCACCTCAAAAAGAAACACTACAATATTGTATGGGCAATTCACACCATCTCCCAATGCAAAAGCACCAGCAAGTAATTCTTGAAAGACTACTGGTATTTTCAACAAATCATGATCATGATCAAAGAAGAATTTGGAAGCAGCCTTCACCGTAATCTTGCATATAAAACCCCTGGGGTTTCTCATGGAGAAAAGGAGAAAAAGGGTGAGACAAAGATATTCATGGATCATACACATGCTACCCAGTGACGACTACCTCGACGCGACAAAGCCGCATGTATCAGTAATGGTCACTTTCTTAGCATGGAGAAAACCACATGCACCCTCCGATGTGGTAACTCCTCACGCGCTGGAATGTGCATTGCACGCGCCATCCATTTTCTCCTCCTTTGTTCATTCTATCCCTCCTTGCATAACAATAGCTCTTAAATTGAATCCTGAATGCACCCCACCTAAGCCCAAGTACTTTTCTTTTAATTTAGGATGGGTTGAGATTGTGACAGTAATGATGGTTTAAAATATACTCTATTTAAAAATAAATAAAAATATAATTTTTATTTTTTAAAAAATTATTTTTAAAATCAACATATTATAAATAATATAAAATTTAATTTTAAACAATTTTTTTATAAAATTTTTGAGGAAACACTATGTGAATACACCTTAATCATTAACTTTTTAAAAACTCTTCAATTTAATCCCGCATTTCACCCCGGTTGAACCAACAAAAAGATCAAGTACGATAGAGAAGCTGAAAGAGGATGAAGAAGGAGACAACTGACCAACTGGATTAAAAAGACACTAGTTAACAAGATAGGTGAGCTTAGACTACTTACTTTATTCTTATTCCTGATTTTTCATTTTTGTTAATTGATTTTGATTGTATTGAGATCTAATTGGATAAAAATAAACATTGCTTGCAAGATAGCGAGTCTAAATAATTTTTATTTAAACATTGCTTACCGTATAAATTAATTAAACACTGCTTGCATAAAAGTCAAAAAAAGTGTAAATTAAAGGGTAAAGTTGGTGTTAAATATCATACTTATATCTATATATATTTTTTATTAATATAAATATACAAGTTATCATATATATTATTCGAATTAATTATACGAGTCTTGAAATTAATGGCTATATAAGTTTATAATAAATTTGACGGAACTCGAACTCATAACTAATAAAAAATAAATTTATTATCTAACCAGTTTCTTTTATTCATGGAAACAATATTTTTATGTTTCTTAATTAAAAAAATAATGATATAATGGAATGCATGTTATATTTTCTTACAATTCACATCCAATTATATATATAATAAAACACATTAACAATCTCTGTAAATTTATATTTTTACATTAAAAAGATAGCTTAATTTGTTGAGAATTTTAAATCAACCAACTAATATTCTGTAAAAATATATAAACTAGGATTAAAAAAATATCAAAATAATTATTTTTTTAGTTTGTTTATAAATATAGTTGCGGTTGTTTTTTAAATAATTTTTTATATCAAAATACATATTAATTATTTTTTTTATTTTTAAAAATTATTTTTAATATTAGTATGTCGAAATAATTTAAAAATACTAAAAATATATTAATTTAAAATAAAAAAATTAAATGTTTTTAAAATATAAAAACAAAAGTTTCATTCACCCACACCGTGCTTGGTTGCATATTCGCTTCATCTCATGTAACTCAATAGAATCGAAGGTGTTGACTCAGTACTAAGGAATCTTTTTACTTTCTGTATTAATTTTTGAAAGATGCCAAATAAATTTTTATTTTATTTTCTGTATTATTTCTTGAAAGATTAAATTTATTTTCTGTCTCTAATTAAAACAGGAATGAAGTATTATACCTTTTCTCTTCTAATTTTCATAAAATGAATAATTAATTTAAATTAAAGAAAAATCAATTAAATACAAAAACTTATATATATAAGTAAAACCTAAAAAAGTTACGAATTATCAAAAACCCTTACCTCGTCTTGATGCCTATGTGTTAACCTTAATTAATCCTCGTTCTCATCCACAAACATCTTTAAAAAGTATATCCAAGTGAGGTTGTAGCTTAGTGGTGGAAGGAGTTTGTTCTCATCCTCAGTATATGGGTTCGAACCTTACCATGCACGCCTGTCACCCCCGCGGTGTCTTACCTGTTCACTGGACTTGCAGG
This sequence comes from Populus ilicifolia, assembly GCA_015708895.1. Taxonomy (NCBI): domain Eukaryota; kingdom Viridiplantae; phylum Streptophyta; class Magnoliopsida; order Malpighiales; family Salicaceae; genus Populus; species Populus ilicifolia. The sequence continues at coordinate 85,273 of SRLM01000606.1, read as the reverse complement.
ATGTTCAGTGGACCGTGTGGATTAATCGTGATGCGCATAAACTGGCCCGGACATCACACATAAATAAAAAAAAATGAGTATATCATGGCATCTTGTAATATATTTTATTTTACTACATTTCTTGTTGTTGGAGCATGTGAGAGAGAGACTAATATAAAACTATTATTTATTAATTTAAATTTTTAGATTAAGATGTAATTTAACACGACAAAATCAAACCCTTGAAATCACGCAAATGTCTTTGCAGGCGCATACAATGATCCCGAATTAGTTCCAGCATTGGAGGACGAATGCCAGACAGTTGCTGCCTCCAACTCGTGTAATTCTTCTTGAAATTTTGGTACCATGCATCAGTGCACCAAGTTTTATACAGATTGTACCAAGTTCTTTTTAGAAGACTCAGAGAGCATGATAATTGTCGAGTAGCCACATCATCTCTGCAATTTCCTAAGGTAACTCGTTAGGGATGATGCTTTTACCATGGGAATCACTGTTACTCCACACCAAAATTACTGTCAATTATAACGGTAATTTATAGTGTTTTATTTTATATTGTTTTTTTCCCCTCAACTTTCCTTCTTTTTTTTTTCAACTTTCCTTTGTCTTTTATTTATTTATTTTTAAAATTATTATTGTTGATTTTACTTTTTAAATATCAAGCTATTTAAAATTTTTATTTTGTAATTTTTTTAAATACTGCTCACATATTTTTTTATTTTTTATTTTTTAAAATTATATTTGTTAATTATATTTTTTTTTATTTTAGTTTTGTAATTTTATTTTTAAAATATTGTTGATTGCTACAATACTTTTTTGCATTGTTTTTTTAATGATTTTCTCTAAATTAGTTAAAAATTACAGTTAGAATATGTGACGAAAGCACTGTAACTTTCTTTGTAAATTACTATGGATTATTACAGTGTTTTTTTTCATATGATTTTTTTCTATTTTGTTATGTTTTTTTTAAATTATCTTTATTAATTTTATTTTTTAAATATTAAGCTGATTAAGAATTGTAATTATAAGTAAATATAAGTTTTTCCTCACAAAACACTATAAATTAATACAGTTTTTTTTTCTAGTTTCTTTTGTATTTTTATTTTTTGTAATATTTTTTTCCAAAATTATCTTCATTGATTTTTTTTTAATATTGAGTTGGTTATAATTTAAATTTGTGATAAAGCTTAATCATGTGGGGAAAATGCTATAGCTTTTTTCACAAAACATTGTGGATTGCTTCCGTGTCTCTCATGGTTTTTTTTTATATATTTTTTAAATTATCTTTATCAATTTTATTTTTTAATATTGAGTTATTTGAGAATTACAATTACAAGTCATTACAAATAAAGTTAAATCATGTTGGGAAGCACTGTAACTTTTATCATAAAACATTGTGAATTGCTACAGTGTTTCCAACATGATTTTTTTTCTTTTCTTTTGTTATGTTTTTCTGAAATTATTTTTGTTGATTTTTTTAAACATTAAGCTGATTAAGAATTTAACTTTATAATTTTTTTTAAAATACCGTGAATTGTTACAATATTTTTCCATATAATTTTTTTTAAAATTATCTTTATCACTATTTTTTTAATATTGAGTTTATTAATAATTGTAATTATAATAAAATTAAATCATATGGTGAAAGCGTCATAATGTTTCTCACAAAATATTATAGATTGCTATAATATTTCTCTAGATGGTTTTTTATTTTATTTTATTGGAGAAAGCATTGTAGTTTTCCTCACAAAACATTGTCAATTACTACAATATTTCTCCTTCCAAAATTATCTTTGTTGGTTTTTTTTTTAATATTAAGTTGATAGAAAATTTAGCTTTATATTTTTTTTGCTTTTTATTAACAGAAAAGCTAAATTATATAACGAAAACATTATATATTTTCTTATAAAACACTGTGAATTGCTATAAATTATTTTGTTTAATATCTAAATTTTTTATTACTAACACAATTTTTTTTCATTATAAAATATTTGTTCCATCATACCTTTAATTTTTATTATTTATCTAATACTAATTTATAATTATAACACTAATAAATATACTTATTTTATAATTCTGTGACAGCACACATGCATATCATCATACTATATATTTCTCATATGCTATCATCATATGTTTTTATTGACCAACAATACATGATTTATTAATGATAAATGCCTCAAGCTTTGGTTCATCTTGCCAACGATGAAATCTCATTTTGTTGTCTAAGAAAGAATGATGCAGACACACTTCTATTGACTGGACTAGCATATGCAGATGACGAAGATTTATTTGTTCTCACAAAATATGTTTCAGATCATATACTATCAACTTACTTTTCAATATTACCCTTCGTCTAGTTTTAAAATGAAACACCCATCTAAGGAATCGAATTTGTCGGGACATTGATCTCGAGTTCCTAAATGGGCACAGAGCTCTCAGATTTGCTGGGAACAGAGAAAGCTAAGTAAGGGAAAACCTGTACGACTCCTAAATGCCAGAGACCAAGAGATACAAGCATGCTGCAGAGGCAGCGAGCGTCCAATCTTTAACCAGCCAGTGTGCCAGGCAATTACAAAGCGTGGACACAGGCTCAATTCAACAAATCATCAATTACAAAAGGGCTTGAAACCACATAATGAGGTGGTTTGTGCTTGCAATGTTTGCAGCTTGGGTTCAAGATGGTCTAGTGGCGTGAATTAGTAATATTTGCAGCTCCTCTTCAACTTCTTCAATTCCCTCCCAGCAGAGATACTTCACAGATACGAGGAATATAGCTTGGTTTAAACACCCTTTATGTAGGATAAAAATGCTGGATTTTCAATTCATCACAGTTAAGTTGCTTGAAGCCGGTCTTCAAATATAAAACCTAACAATCCATGGCATGGATAATTAGTAGTCTGTAAATAAGTAGCTCAATAAATTCAACTCTCTTTACTTTTATGAGTGCACAGCAGTGTTGTCTTCTCCATCTGCTATTCTCAAGCATTCAAGGTATGACTTGCCATTCAATTTTTGAGAAAAAAAGTCCTTGAAGTACTTCTCTATAGGGACGCTCCGGAAGATTGCAGGATTATGCTTGCCAAGAAGACTGGGAGCAGGGCCTAAGACAGAGTCGAGGTTGGAACTGTAGAATGTAGCAACAGAGAGTCTCTCCTTTTCTGAATTCACTTTTGCCCTATGCTCAACGCTCCTATAAACACCATTGCTAATTATCTGCAGAGAAAACACGAACAGCAACAATCTTATGTTAAGGCATGCTAGTTTCATGTTTACTGTTAGAGTCATTAAAAGTTACACATGGCCCAGGTGATCTTATTGGATGTTGTTACCCTTTTGAGGTTCTGATGGAAAATCAAAAAATATTTAAATGTCAAATTAGAAAGCGATTCACATTCTTCTTCAGGCATATTGCATCTCTCATAGTTAATCTAAAAATCCTTTAAGGAAGAGGTTCACATCTCACATTGCCTTCAATGTTCTGAGAAGTTGAGGTCTACTTCTGCATTCCCTATGAATGAAAAAGGAGCATCTCACATGATGGGAACAATGGGCAGCTAAATGCATGAATTGTGATCTTACCAATTTCGGATTTTTCTAAGAATTTATCCTTTACGATATCCAAAATCAAGTGGAACATTATTCAATCAGACAATGGCAACAACAGAGATCGACTTTTCTTATAATGCAGACATAACAGTGAACAACCAATTTCTCCTTTAAATTTATCATTTTATACAAGGAAAAAACCATGTTAGCCAAGAGCATTTTCTGCAATTTTGAGTAAAATAACATCGACTTATTTATCTTTGCCCATTCATTAGAGGTTTGCTATTGAGATAAATGCTTAGCACATTTATTCATGTACAATCCAATCAAGCAGCTTGTAGACTGTGCTGCACTGAGCAAAGCGAAAAAGCAATACCTCTGTAATGTCACCAACATTGACAACAAAAGCATTTGGAAGTGGTTTAACAGGAATCCATCTCCCTTCCTTTCTAATTTCTAGTCCTTCAGTATCACCGAGCTGAAAGAGAATTGTTAAAGCATCAGCATCAGAATGAGGACTGAACCCAATGGCCTTATCTGGCTCAGGACATGGTGGATAGTAATTCATTCTAATCGATTGAACTCCATCACTGAATAGCTCTTTCATTTCCTTAGCATCAATCTTTAAGCCTTTTGCCATATGACCCAAAATTTCCCTGGCTAGCTTTTTAACTTCTGTACAGTAAGTTTCTAGAGTCTCTCTGCAGTTAAAAAATGATAATGTCAATTGAAATGAAAAAATTGCTAGTAAGCAGATTTACTAATTTCTTAAACTCTAGCCTCAATCTCATGTGTTATAGCTTCACCTAGACTCCTAGTTAATGAAATAAACCAAACTGTGAAGTGTCCGCTTTTATAAAGGAGAGATACCTGAGGTTTGGAGGGAGCTTGTCAAAAAGGTCATTCATTCTAAGATAAAGAGGAAGGGTTGTTACATAGAACATATCTGACCAGTCTAGCTTCTGCTCCTCTGATACCACAAAAAGCTGCCCAAATCCCTCGTGATTATCTGGTTTCTGCCACAGCTTCTTCTTGTCTTCGTACGGAAGTTTGAAGAAATTCTCGACCTGCATCTTGAATTCTTCCAGCAATGTACTGCTGACTCTGTGGTTCACAACCTGTTTATAATATATCATCGACGACAATTAGCATTGGTGCCACAGGTCTAAATATAAAGTAAAAATAACATGAAAGAGAGGCTCATTCACACCTGGAAGAAACCCCACTCTCTGCAAGCAGAGTGCAAGATGTCCAGCTCAGAATCCATGGAATCTTCAATAGCCAATCTTTCAAGATCGAGAACAGGGATCGACGAATGTAGTAGTGACGCATCGGTTGAGATAATTGGAGGATCTTGATCAGGTCGTTCATACCGAGGTGGGATCTTATTCATAGACTCTTTGGCCATCTCTTGAACGCTAGGTATAATTATAGATTTTCCAAAGTTCACTGCTTCTAGTGATGACTCCATCGTTAGCACCGAATGCTCTATGGTAAAGCCTTCTAGAAACCCAGTTCTTGGAGAAAGAGCGGTGACTGGTGAGAGCCGTGCACCCCCAGTCCTCAGTCAACGCTCTTGTTATTTCTACGGAGAATCCTCCACTTGTGATTGTGTGTGTGTAACAATCACAAGAAAATTTTTTATTTTCTTTCATTGTAATTTTTTTTTATTCTCAGTTTTTTTTAAAAAATCAAATTAGATAGATATTTTTTATTTGAGATCGTGCTGATAATTATTTTTTAAAAAATTATTTTATTTAAAAATAAATTAGGATAATATCTTTTATTTTTTGAAAGATTATTTTTAATACTAATATATTAAAATAAATTTAAAATTTTAGGAAACAATAGTTGCACCATCCATCTAAACACCTCTATGCTTGGAACTATGGTATGAATATCAAATTAAAAAAATCATGAAGATGACACATGGTTAATATCAAATTTACTATAATTTTTACATTGATTTAATTTATTTTTTTTTACATTTAATTCTAAAATTAAAAGAGAAAGTCACTAGATAACAGTCAAATAAAAAAATTTATAAATTGTTATAATTTTAATAGGTAGAAAATTTCAATAATGATATTTTGTTTGCTTTTATCTTGAAAAAGGAATATATATATATAAAAGCTTGAAAAGTTGTGTTTTAAGATTGTTTTTGTGATTTTTAACGGATTGTTTGTAAGTTATAAATAAATTTATTGAGGTTTTTATAATATTTTTAAATTATTTTCATCTTAAATTTTGGTTGAAATTAAATATTTTTTAGTTTAAAAGTTAAGAGCTTTGACTATTCAACAGGGTTTTTTTTTAAAAAAATAATGGACACTGTACCGTCCATTTTTCTTGCATAAAAGAAATTATTAAGCCCATGTGCCAGGGTTTCCAGGCTTAAGCGCGCCTGGGCTCATATAATTGATCAGATAGCACCTGACCCTCTCTCTCTCTTTTTTATGTGTTTTTTTTTTTTTGCAGGATTTCTAATTAACACGGATCCTGATTTGCATGTATTTTTAGTTTAAATTAATTTTTTATTTTAATTTAAATTAATATCCTCTTTGGTGTTTTAAATTATTTTATTCATTTTTTTTAAATAGTATGTTTTTTTAATATATACTACATACATAAGTTATAGGGAGTTGTATTCATTTAAGGAAAATAAATAAATAAATAAAGAAGGCGAATAGAGAGGTGAGATCTAATGCAAAAAAGAAAATACAAAAGCATAATTTACCGGAATTAATTCAAGAAATATAACTCCCCTTTTCTATAATAGAGGAAGTTTTGGGATCAGAATATTCAAAAAGAATGTGAAGGACAAAAATTGAAGAAAGAAATCCATATAAGAAAATGAATTGTTTGGCTCTTTTCTGCTTTCAGACGAAATATTTCAAGAATAAATGTAAATTAAAATAGCTTTCTTGAGGATTGTAAAATTAGAGATTACTCAAAAAAAAATGTTAACATTTAACAAAAACCTCCATCACATTTGAAAAAAGAAAAAAAAACAGGAAAAATTGTTTTTTAGCCATTCAGAAATAAACAGTAGTTAAATAAAAATTATTGAAATTAGAGAAAAATATCAAAAGAGAAACTCAAAAATAAATTAATGAAATTAAATAGTTGAACATATATTGTTCATGTAGTTTTTTTTTTTAAAAAAAAAATCATGCTTTGATGTGTTTCCATATAATCTCTTGTTTTTTTTTTTTTGTTCTTTTTTCTATTTTAGAATACTTAGTAGCTTGATTTGATATATAGAGGCATTTATTATACATCTCCTCGAGTTTCCATATTGCTTTCTCGCTCGGATGACCTTGCCATATTGTTTTTATTGAATCAATCTTCCTAGATCGAAGATTTCTAATTTCTTTATCCACAATTCTCTCCTGTTGAACTTCATGTGAACTATCTTCTTCAAATGCATGAGATGGATCAAGGAGATATTTCCAGAGCAACGATACATGGAACTCTAGGCGAGAGTGTTTCATGGTGACCCACAGCGAGGACGTGCAAGCTATCTAGTAGATACTAGAGAACAAGCAAGAAGCCATGTGAAAAGGAAAAGAGAAGACGAGCACGACAACAGACCTAACTTTTCATATCAATTTTGATAGCATTATAAACAAATACATAATAGCTGCTTTTTAACAAATTCACCTTTTACAAGTGAATTTTTCAAGATTCATAATCGAACTGTCGAGGCCAAAATTTTAAATATGGCGGAACATCTGCAAGATCTAAAGACAAAATTTCTTCACCTCATCACCAAACTCATCTTTTTTACATTTTATCCTGCTCCTGCTAATCAAAGGAAACAAAGGTAAATAAAGTTCCGGTCACACCCTCCGCTTAAATTTTTTAGTTCTCCTCTTGAAAGCCATGGGATTGAACAAACGCTTCAGAGGAAATGAAGGTTGTTGATGAGATACCCTCCGCTTTGCTCTAAATTTCCCTGCATTCACAAAACATGAAATTGTTCATCAAAGGAACGCGCACAGACACAAGGCAGGAGGAGGAGTGAAATCGTTCGATAGACTTTGTTCCCTTTTTTGAGGCACTAAAAAGACAATTAAATAAAGAAGCAGTCAGGCATATCTAAGCAGAAGTCAAGTTTCGTAATCAGAATTGTCTGCCATTTATTCTGGTTCCCAATCACCACCGTGATATGAAGAAAGCAAAGATTATTGGCAGATAGATATGGCGGAACACCCTCGAAAGAATGAATCAGGACACCAAAATTACAATTAGATGATGCCAAAATAAAAGCAGTTGTCAGAACAGAAACTCCTAGCTAAACCAGTGAACTTGTTGCCTACATTTCTTGATAATCAAAATTAATTTATTTTTTTTAAAAAAAAGGAAATCCAGAATAATCATCAAAGGAAATAAAGCTTGATTAATGTCATTATAGCTTCTGACTCCTAAAACTAATTGAAAGAATACCTGATAGAAATGTAACCGATGCTGTATGTTTACTTTCAACATTAGCTTCTTCATGCATTTTCCTTGTCATTCCCACTTCCTCCAGAGACATACAAGTTTCAGCAGGAAAGTTATCTTTAACTTTCAAATCATCATCCACGACAAGAATACATCTAGAATCGGCATCTACATGCTCTTGCCCCTCCACAGCTAGCTTCTCCAGGTTCTCACTACTTGCAATGGAAGGGACATCTTTAACAATCATGCCATCAAAGGTCACAGAAAGTGGAATATGATCCACATGAGCAATTGTTTCATCCCCAGATTCCTCAAGTTGTGCTCCACACATAACATTATTGGTCACATATGTATCATCTTCATCCATCATAACTTCCAGGTTATTGGCAACCAAAGAGACGTTTTCAACCTTTGAGTCATCAGTGGCAAGAAGAGGGATATAATCTACAATAGTAATCAAATCACTTTGAGACTCTCCTATCTGATCACTGCTTGAAACGTTTTCAGTCACTGGAATATCTTCTTGATCTTTAACGTCCATTTCCATTAAATCTTCATTCAAAGAAACATCTTGTGGACATAAAACTATATCAGAACCTTTTGAACTTGAGGGGTTCTCAATCAGAGGAGCAAGAAAATTAGCATTCTCACATGAAGTATCTATTTTAGCATTAGCAACACAAGTAGTATTATTAATGTCTGTGGCAGATGTCCAATTCATCACACTTGCATTAGATAACACCGCATTTATTTCACAACTAGGGATGCATTTTTGTGATTGCATATCATGCCTTTCATCCACTATTGAAGGAAGTATAACATCTGATATGTTTGAATTCTTGGATTCTTCCTTGATGGTACTCACATGGCTTCTACTTCCCTCGGACTTGGTGAAAGCCCTCATATCATCATTTGGTATATTCATTTCTTGAGAATTTTCATTTCTAGAAGTTTGGTTCTTCACTGAAGTATTGTCTGATGAAGTCCGATCCATTTCAAGAAGAAAATCAGATTCACCAGGCTTTTCAGATACTCCACTAATTGCAACTGGCGTCTCAATTGCCAGAATAGTACTTGAAAAACTTGCACCATTTGATGCCATGCTGTTTAAAACCTCAGAAAAATCAATTGCTTTTGCAATTGTGGATGGTCTAGTGGTGGCAGAAAAAGACTTTTCTATATCACCCAGTTGTAAATCCCCTCCACCACTGGAGATTGGATCCCATTTCAGCCAGTTCACAGAAATAAGTTCCTTTGTGTTAGATATTTCATCAGATGATATTGGTTCAATTCTGATAGCTTCTTTGTAAAAGTGTTTTTTCCTTAAAGCATTTGCTATCAGACTCCTACAAAACATTTTGAAAACAGTGCACATAACAAACATTAGCTCACCATAATTGTGCTACTGAAATTAAGCTTTTGCATGATTTCATACCTACAATTTTTTGAAATAGCCTTTTTAGCTTGTTCCATTGAAAGACCAAGCAAAGATGACAAATTAGCGACATCATATGGCCCTCTAAAATCATTCACAGAAGAAGCAGCACTTGTGAAAATGAGATTCTTTCCACGAGTCCAATCCACTAGTAACTGAAAGTTCAGAAAGAGTACAGCTCAGATGATTTGTCAAAACATGAGTAAACTTTTATATTGATAGTTGCAGGATGAAACCATGAGAATCACAACTACTCTTTTTTTTTTTCCCAATCTTTTAGGCTCTATTTAGGAGTAGGGATCCCAAAGGACACCCCCAAACAATGCTTTAATTTGAAAAGGCTTCAATCCACGTTGAATTTCAAAAACCAATAAAGCAATGCTTTTTCTTCCAGATGAGTACAAGATTCAACAATAAAATGAACTTGGCAATAGAACTGGAGCTTGGATGCTTCAAGTTGATAAGATTGACAATTGTAAATGATGTCTAGCTACGACACTATATATTCTAAAACACTAGTTATTTACACATTTTCTCCGATGCAAACTCAATCTTGTAATAACATGAGATTCAAGATTGATGGCATTCTTCAGTCTTTACATTTCTTATGCAGCAGGTCCATTAGCAGCTGTTTTGCAGCACCATTCAATGAGTTATGGAGGCTAATAAAAAACTCAAAATTATTCAAGGAACCTATACTGGCCAAACATTATTTAAGATATTGTGAAACAAAAGCTTCAACCAAAAGCATTTCAAGAAATCAATGCCAAAACACGATTAATTAATACAGCTGACTTTCTTAGCAGTCATTTTTCCTCAATAAATTGTAAAGTTAGCTATTATTTAATTGCTAATTATATGTGTGCATATATGCATGAAAAAAAAAAAAACAAAGTTTGGATTGTCAACTCATACAAAAGGATGATTGTTTGACAAATGAAAGCACTATGAATAGGTGCACAGCAGAATATGCTCATATGACTAACAGCGCATGCATAAAAGAGCTAGATCCAATTAGTGGATCACTATCCAAAGGGTAAAATGTGCCGACCCTTTGGAGTATTGGCCAAAATGCAGGTAGTCCCTGAATAATTTGCAAGGACCAACTAGGCACCAACAGTTTCCATGATATGTTCATACATGGTGCAGGCTGATGGCTAAACCCATGAAACCCTATCTGTAAAATTCAAAGTGTGTGTTCCCACACGTATTTCAGTGATCAATTTTTCTGATATTGCATGTGTGGAAAATTACCTCATCAGAGACATGAATCGCATGTCATTCAAAAACAAGAAATGTAACGGAATCTTATATTTCTTTTTTATCAAGAACGTTTTATATAAACTTGATTTCACTTATCACTAAACTTTATCACGCAGCATTAAACTATCCCAAAACTCACCTTCGCATTGGGTATCATTTGTCTCCTCACTTGAATATCAGCAATAAGATCAGAATAGGTAATTTCGAAATAAACTCCACGCTGATTATCAATACCAAAAGGGAAAAAAAAACACACATCAGCCAAAACCAACAACAAAAGGAAAGAAACTAAAAATGAAATGAGAATGCAATTGAACAACAAACCTCTATTGCCGCTTTAACCATTGGTAGCTTCAACCGGAACGGTAGCTTCTCAGAGAAATCAATGGCAATTATATCCACCTAAATAAAATAAAATAAAATAAAATCAATATTAAATACAAAACGCAGGAGCAATTTTCAATTTTACTTTCTGAATAGCTAAAAAAAAAAGAAGAAGGAAAAGCAGCAGCAGCACTAATAACAATAATAATACAAACCTCGGATTTAAGACAGGCGTGATCAAAAGCAGTTTGATTCAGAGGCTTGACAGCAACAAAATCGTAAGTCTTCAAAACAGGATTCCCAGAGTTAAGCACCTGGGCCTGAGAAGGAGTATCAACAGAGACAGTCAAGCGCGTGTACTGACGGAAAGGGGAGGAGCGTGGGATTCCGAGGAGGTCACGGTGGAAATTAACGGAGAAGGCAAGGGCAGGAGCTACATCGAGTAAAGAGGAAAGGGACAGGAGTGGGATTGAGCAACGGTCGTGTTCAGACATGATACCTTTGATGCTCCGGTTGTATGCGATGCCACTGTATCCTAGCTCCATAGCTTTCACAACAAGCTTTATGCGTGTAGTTTTCGTGGAGTCTTGGGGTATGTTGAGGTCGAAGAATTCCCCCATATTCTGCCCTTTCAATCTCAAATGATTTGGGTTTTAGGGTTTTGATAAGCGTTTTGCAACCCTAATTTAACTCTTGATGTTCTCGATTATCAATTGAGTCCTAATTCTTTTATTTTTATCAATTTTTGCCCAGTATGAGGCCCTGCTATCCTTTCGTCGTTAGCATCGAGTTAAAAGTAGGGACGTCCCTACCCAATCGGATCCCGTACGAACCTGATACAATCAGGGTAAAAACAAATCGGATAAAAATCCAACTTGGTTTTGTTTGGAATGGATGCGAAGTTCGATGAAATGTTTATCTAATCTTATTAAAAAAAACAAAACCTAGTTAAGTGTTTTTAGAGTTTGTTTATTCTTTTATTTTAAAAATATATTTATATGTCTTAGATTATTTTGATATAAAAAATTATTATTTTAATATATTTTAAAATAAATTATATTTTAAAAAATTATTATTATTATAATACCAAATAAATTCTTAAGATGAGAGATGCTCCTTTCATTCTCTAAAATATCATTATAAATTGAAATAATTTATTTTTTTAATTTTTAATTTGATCAGATTTTTTTTTTTTGCACAATGGAGCTTTTTTAACCTAAATTACCACCCAATTGTATTTTTTAAAAGAGAATTAGATTGAAAAACAAAGAAAACTTTAAATAAAACAAGAAAGTGAAATACAGGATAACTTTAAATTTCACCCAAAAAAAATTATTTTGATTCCCCATTTTTTTTATTTATAGGTGATTTGTCTTTTTAGCTATTAAAAATTTAGTTTTAATATCAAAATTTATTTCTTTTGTTTTTCACTTTTTTTTATGAGAGAAAAGGGAGATAGAGGACTACAAAATTTCCATGTAAAGAAAGAAAGTTGTCATAGGATTATAGTCATCAAAATAGTTAAAATTATTGTTAATAAGTTTTATTTTATGAAAGAAGTTTTACTTAAATGTTTTTTTTCTTGCCCGAGGAGGTAATTTGATCATAGGAATATTTTTTTATTTTTAACTTATTTTTAGTTATTTTTAGTATTTTGTAAGTGTTTTGAATAAAAAAATAAGTATTTTAGTCAAAAACAATTAGAGGTCCATTTTTTCATTGATTCTAGTAGCTAGATTCTACAAAAAAAAATTAAATGATATGTTGTGTATTGTCTTCTTTAAGAGAGAGAGAGAGAGAAAAAAAGAGGATGTCACTTCAAGAAATTATCTTAAGAATAAAACTAGGCTAAGACATTTAAGCTTGCTTGGTTCTTTATCATGTCTAAGTATGTTGGGCTGCCAAATCATGTACTATTTTTTTTTTTAAATTATTTTATATTTATGTAAAAAAAATGATAAAAAATATCATTAAATCCAATTGAGTCCATAAATAAAATTGGTTTTAGCTATTTAATTTGCAACATCCAAGTTATTATTTACTTGTTTTTTTATTTAATGCTTTTTTGTTTCTCAATTTTTAAAAAAATACAATTTTACTTTTTATTATCAATGATTTATTTATTCTAACTCAAAAAAATATAATTTTATTATTTTTTATTAATGATCTATATCAAGACATTTTTTTAAAAAAAATCATAAAACAATTCTCATATACTTTGTTGTTGTATAATTAGATGAGAAATAATATTTGAAATAAAAAAATTTATTGAATTCAATGATGTGTATTATTTACATCATAAGTTTGTTTGGTTGACTTAAATTTATTTAGGTTTTTTTAATTAATTATTATTTTTTATCAATTTTATTTTTAATCATTAAATGAATTAGAGATTAAGCTTTCCACTATTTTTTTTTAAATTATCCTTATCATTAAAACTTATTTCTCAAACACATTACCAATACCTTAACAATTTTTTTTCTCTGATCCACGGCCTAACGTGGGCTAATAGTGTAGTTTTATTGTTTTTTGTACTTTTTTTTTATGAATACATATAATTAATATTAACAAAATCTAAAAGGCATGATGTTTTAGAAAATCTTATTTTACAATTATAAAACAAAACTAAATAACTAGTTATTGGTCATATTTTGGTATTCCCTAGTGATGTCATTGTCAAATTTAAAGAGGGCAATTAGTGTTTTTTATTTTATAATGCATATTAAAATGACTATTATACTTTTGGATTCAACATTATTTAAAGTTTATGTTAAAAGGTGTTTCAGTACTTTTATTTTTTTTAAGAATAAGTCAATGAGTTACAGCTTTAATGGTTGAGTTTTTTTTATTACTTATAGATATTTTTATATTTTTACTTAGTTTTTTTTTAAATTATTATTATGGGTTGCTTTAGGGGTGATTTTGTAATTTTATATATATCAATATTATTAAAAAAAAAAGTTGTTGACACATGCGTGCGTGTCATTTAAACGATATGCACCTTTCTTTATTTTTCTCTCCTTCTCGATTTTGTGCTTACTCCTTCAAAACTTTAAAGCAACCTTTTATTTTGTTATTTTTTTGGATTTGACTTCTATTAATTTTAACACTATTTATTTTATTTACATAATTTATAAAATTATTTTTTTATTTTTTTAAATTTGATCGTTATTTTTTTAATTGCTATTTGTTTTGTTTGGGATAATTTTTTAAATTAATGTTTTTTTATAATTTCATCTTTTTTTAAGTTTTTTTTCTATCAAACTTGTTTTTTATTTTTTTTACTTTGATAATTTTTTAAATTGATTTTTTTTCAATTTTCAACATTAAATTAATTTGAAATTGAACTTCTCGATTAAATCTGAATCTAAAATTGAATCTAAAATTTTACTAGTTGATTAATCTAGGTTTATTTACTTTTTTTTTTAATTCATGTTTTTTTTTAATTTCAAACATAATATTTACATTTATTTTGATTAAAGATTCAGCTTCATTATTTTTATTTATTTATTTTTTAATTCAGGATTAGAAGGTTTGTTTTTTATATAGGTGCTGTTCACTCTAGCGTAGCATTCCCTGGACTTTATCAAAAACTGACAATTCTCAGCCATATCCAGGAATTATCATTGACAGAAACAGAAAGAAAAAAATAGACAACGATAATTAACGGGCATATCAACACCTTGATTGGTGGCTTCAAACTCCAATTTTTGTTCAAGGTGATCTGACAAAATGTGATGCAACAAATGCTTGTTTGTTTATATAAATGTTGCCAAGGAACAAATTTGACTTTCTTAACTGTTCTGAATCTCCTCTCCATAACATAAAATTTCACTTACTAATTGCTATAGACAGTCACACCGCCCATGTGGCTGCTTCCTCGGCCTTCGAAAATGAAAGATCTGCGAGCTCAATTCTGGAGAGCGAAAAAGGGAAAATTTGGGCCCCTGTAGAATCCCAGAAAAATCCTATGTTTTAAGCAGAGTACTTCATACAATTCTGTCTAATCGAAATCTAATGCAGTCTTCGAGGTCCATAACAGCCCTTGTCATATTGAAAAGTGGAGGGTTAAAGGCAATGGACCAGGATTTGGAGTCCAACCACAATCCTTTATTTAGTGCTCACTCTGGCTTGTATTTTGAAGGTTTTCTTGAACCAGAATGTCGCCACCCACTTGTACATCTCCCGACAAACTTGAGAACCTCGTCAATTAGAATAACCGGGAGGGCCACGGCCAGTACCAAGAGCCATTCATTCAGGCTGAGCGGAACAATCCCAAATACCTGTGCTAGGAAAGGTATATAGAGGATCAGAAAGTGCAAGCCAAATGAAACTGACATGGCTAGAAGGAGCCATGGATTGACCCATGGGGGCATTCTCACGAGGCTGCAGTCCTCAGATAGGGCATTGAGGGAATTGAACATCTCAATGGCAACCAATACGGTAAGGGAGAGCGTTGAAGCCTTTATTTTTCCAGATCGCAAGTATTCACATGGATTTGCATCGAAGTTGAACACTTGAGACCCAGCTGTGAATGGTGATGCAGAAAAATTCTTCCAAGATTCACACTGGCCCCAGTTACCGAGCTGAGAGTAGGTGACAAGACTATGGCCATCTCCACTGAGGTCAATACCCATGAATGTGTGACGTGTGTACCATATGATAAATACACCAACTGTTGCAATCCCAACATAGAGTCCAATCACCTACATCAAGGACACATTAAGGTTAACAAGGAAAGTTTTCTGATTGGGGAGAAAAAACAAGTACTCTGATTTAAGGTAAAAACCATTTCCGTACCAGGTAGCGGAATAAAATCCAAGCACTAATTAAGGAGTCGTCACTCTTTCTAGGAGGCTTTTTCATTACATCTCCATCTGGCGGGTTGAATCCTAACGCCGTTGCTGGGGGTCCATCAGTGACCAGATTAACCCAGAGAAGCTGAACAGGGATCATTCCTTCTGGAATACCCAGAGCAGCAGTCAAAAATATAGAGGCAACCTCACCAATATTTGACGAGATCATGTACCTGTAATAAATATGATTCAAGGGAGAAAATGGCAAAGGTCAAAAAAGGTTACTTTGAGGTAGTTAAAAAGAAAGTTGTTTCGAACTGAATAGAAATCTCATAATTGGATGAGGACCATTAATGAAGATCTTCAAGTCAGAGAAATCAAGTTTATCTAGTATTTTTATTGCAAGAGATTTAAAGGTTGTATGACAGGTACAAGTTACTAATGATGCAAACTTTTGACATGATGAAAACACAAATCTCAGATTATCAATTCATACAAAACGATGTTTATTTAACAAATGTATGTAAATTGCATAGGCACACATCATAACCTGCACACATGACTACCAGCACATGCACAAAAAAACTGTATCCTATTTGGTGGATCACCAATACAAGCAACATGGGCACTGGTTGAACCAAGTTCCCACGTTGTCAGGGCATATCAATTCGAGAACTCAAGCATCAGTACAGTTAAAACCCAAATTCTTCATGCAACAAAAGATATTATGCAACATAGTTTTTAATTTCTAAATGCACAAAAGAATACAATATAACAGTTCTCTACAAATTATCATTTTGTCGATTACTCTAACAGCTTATACACATAAAAGCTGTATCCTATTAGGTGGATTGCCAACCGAAGCAACAAAAACACTGCTTGAACAAAGATCCCATCTGGTGCACATCAATCTGAGAGCTCAAGCATCACCACAGTTAAAACCCAAAATTCTCAAGAAGAACCAAGAGCAAGAAAGATGGTTCAGTACTCGATGAAAACAACAGCAAGCAGTTTTTGTATAAAAAGGTGTCCGATTCAGGAATTGACAGAACTAGTCAGCAGCAAGAGTGCAAAGAACTTAGAAGCACAGGGACAATTTTTCTACAGTTGCACTTGACTCGTCAGGAAAAGTTTTAAAATTTGTGCCACTTTATTTTCCATTCAAAATCATCATTGATGTCTCTTTTTCTCTGACATGTCCTTTACGTCCATTGGGTCCCATTAATTTAAAATTTGATTGGAATTTATTTATCCCCACTATAACACATCATTTTTAACATACGTACCAAACATCCTTAAAATTCACCCTTCAACCATTTTTTTTTGTTTTTTGCACCCCTAGGTCTTAACACTTCATCCCTTAACACTTGAAATTCTAGCATGCTAATGAATCTCATTGCAAGTGTGAGGAGTCAAAGCTCCATCACATGCATAACAACCAATGTTAGATCCACCAAGATCGCTAATCAATTATTTCTACTGATCACGGGCATACATACTGGTTTGTTTGCCAGAAGCTAACTATTTGTTAGGAACAACCGGGTGAAGACAAACAGAATTCACGAAAACCTCTATAAATTTTGATGTGTACGTTCCTGATCAAAAATCAACAATCACTTGCTATTTCATCAGATCAAGTTGATGGGATACCCTTCTTAATTTTATGTTTCGGTGTCTTACTAGTCCTTAATTTAGTGGGTTTACATGGAAACAATAGTGCTTCTTATATATGAACTTAAAGAGTATTAGGAACTCTACACAAAATGTCTGGAATCTTTCAATAAGGAATGAATTTATGTTTAAAATTTTCCAGCCATATGCTTTGCAATAGTTTGATAAAATCTCACTTGGGTGAGACACATATGCACCCCAGGTACAAGGGATTAGGTTTTCCTCCTTCATAGTCTCCTAGAGATCCGGTTATGTCAATCGATAGTTTCCAGCAAACAAAACCCAATATTTAACCATCAAAACTTAACCTAAAACCCCTCAAAACACTATTCATGACCCCTAAAAGCAGTACCAGAACAGCCCTTGAACTGACCTGTGTCAATTGTGCTCCAGTCCAACAATATATGCAATTATGTTATAGACCACACTGGATGTAAACTTGCCTAAACAGAATATATCGAACCTGATAAAAGCCTTCATGTTGTTGTAAATGGACCTGCCTTCACCAACAGCAGCAACAATAGTGCTAAAATTATCATCTGCTAACACCATGTCAGAGGCTTCTTTCGCAACCTGAAAATGAGTATTTGGTATGAAAAATTTTAATAAAAAAATGGTGCAGAAACTGTAAGTAAACAAAATGCAGTCCAGAGCAGCATGGACTAGTTAAGTTGACTAAACTGCCCTTGCTAAATGATATATGATTATACACTTGCAAAGCAAACAACAAAGAGAACAAACCGTGAGATCCATTTAAAGCATACGAAACTGGCCAATACACTTTTGCATACAATTAGAACCACAGAGACATTAACTGCATAAAGTCCACATAATTTATATCCACCAAATTACCATAAACTGACCTCTGTCCCAGCAATGCCCATTGCTATGCCAATATCAGCCAACTTTAATGCAGGTGCATCATTTACTCCATCTCCAGTCATAGCAACAACTTCACCGTCCTCTTTAAGCAGCCTCACAATTTCTTGCTTATGCCTTGGTTCAGCCCTGGAGAACAACAAGCCTCCATTTTGTCTTAAATGAGTTTTTTTATCATGAAGGCCCATAAACTCTCTGCCGGTCAAGCTTTTCGAACTGATATCATCATGAGGTCCAAAGACACCTATTTCATGACAAATTGCTTCTGCTGTATTCTTGTTGTCTCCTGTAATGACCATGACACGGATTCCAGCAGCTTTGCAGTCCTCAATGGCTTGACGAACTTCTTTCCGAGGAGGATCCTTTCACAATTTGGGATCAAATAATGAATTTTAATTATGGTAGAGAAAGCAAGAAAACAGACCAGAAAACAGAAGATTGCTGGAGGAACTCACCCTGAGCCCAGCTAAGCCAACAAAAGTGAGATTGCTCTCAATTGAAGAGTAATTATGCAGATCAAGTAAAAGCTGATGAGCTGGGTGGTCTTCATCGCCACTGTAAGTTTCAAACTCTGAAAGGTCCTCTTTGTATGCAAAACCTAGACAACGTAATGCACTTGTTGACATTTCATGAAGGTTTTGTAAGATAAGATCCTTTGAATACTGATCCAATGGTACAACAGAGCCATCAAGCAACTGAATAGATGTGCTTCTATCCAATAAGTTTTCTACCGCACCCTGCAACATTAGAGCAGAGCATTAACCTCAAGACCTATACATGACAAACTGAATGAAAAAAGAAGCGACGCACAGAAGCTTAAAAAAACTTGTAGGCATCCAAGTCAAACCTCAACCAGAAAGTTCAAAAGCAGCAGCAGGACATAGCATTTTAGAAAATTTTACAAACCCAAGATATTCACCCCAGACCAAATGTTGTGGGTAATGATTTTCCAGTGGAAAAGAAAACAATAATAAAACTAAGCAGATAGCTAGATAAATTCAATTATTTATTCGCTTAGAATGATATACTGAGAAAAAAGAATAATGAAAAAAGAAAGGATCCCTTCATGAGATTAAAAGAAAATATAGTTTACTTTTGGTTCTTACAGTAGATGTCCAACAACACACTTCTAATGAGCAATTTCAATTAAAAGGACAAAAAGTTCCAAAAGCACCTGTTGATCATGTTTGTTCCTCGTCTTTCAAAGCATCCAATTGGCAAATTTTGCAGAGCATCTTACCCAAGTAATAAAACCCCAATTTCTAATTACTTATTTTCACTCTCACAAGTACATTTGTTATCTCCTAATCCTCTTCAGTGTATAGTAATTATTTTTAAGGTCCATTTAACCTAGGTTCATTCATGGATTATAACATGGTCAACTAAAAAGCAAAATAAATTAAAAATTTAGATCTGCAAGATTGATTAAAGGGTTTCAACCTCCTCCATTGAAAAACACCAATCACTGCCGAGAGAAAAGAATCCCAAAAAGAAAAGAACAATAAATTAAAGTGAATTTAAAGATAAAATTGAGAAGAATAGATCAAAGTAAAAACAGAAAAACAGGTTGAAGACATTATCGATGAGTATGGGCTACAGGAGAAGAAGGGGATTGGGGATGGGGGGAGCATGTTAGAAGTCTCACCACCTTTTATTTATTTATATATATATATTAAACCATAACATAAGGTATTCTAGGTGCCTGTTTGAATCAAGTCCATCAATGACATGATTGTCTAAAACAAATTGTTATGGAACAAACTCCATGACCTCAATTTCAAGGCTTAAGGAAATTTTATGGAAAAGAGTGAATGCTGCATGGAAATCAGTTGGTGAGCCAAACAGGTGCAGTTGAGAATGTTGACTGCCATGTGTGTGTGAGAGAGTAATACAGTTTTGTAGGGTAAACTTTATCTATATGATAATATGGTTATTCACCCTTTGACTAACAGTTTCACCTTAGTTTCACAAGATACGTGTCATTCTGAAAATAGGAGAAACAAGATGCAAACACACCAAAATCCCTGTGACTATTTTGTATAATCTGACCAAAACAAAAGGTACAAGACCAGACCACACGTTGAGTTTTGTAACAAGATAAATTTCCCTGCACTCTATTAAGATATGGATTAGAAATTAGGTTCGTGCTGATGGATGATACAACTTGATGTGACTGTTTGATGAACCATACACATTAGTGTCCTATGTAGGGTGTATGCAGGGCGACGGGCATTTTAGCCTGTCTTTTAGAAGGAGAAACAAATCATGAATCTGCTTTAAATAATCTCTATGATATTCAGACTTAATCCAACTTTTTATGCATATTCTTGGGCTAAGCATGACTGGTGATCGTTTTTTTTTTCCAGTGCATGATACACAATACGAATCACAGTTGATATTAGCTATAAAAGAACAGACAATTTAACTGCAAAAATGCTGAACCAAAAAGACAGTAAGAGGGAAGAATGAACCTTCACTAGCAGTGATTTTTTGCCAGAGCTAGAATTCACAATAACCCCCATGGATTTTCTATCACGATCAAACTCAAGGGTTGCAATCCGCTGCTCCATCGTATTCCATAGTTGGCAGCAAGCTTACATGGCACAAGAAAATAGGACCAAAATAGACCAAAAAATAAATGTCTGAGCCACTAAAAAAATAGAGAAGAGAAATAGAACAAGATACTGTATTATACCTAGAACATCCTCATGAACTGAAGATGATTCCTTGTTAAGCCCTCCAGGAAATCCCATTTTTTCAACCATAACCTAGCATGGGAAAGAGCAACAAAAAAAGCCAATAAGAAATCTGTATCCCATAAACCTTGCATACTATCTGAGTCCTTGAGCCATATAATCACAAGGCAACCCCATATCTTTCACAGACAAACAAGCCTCAGCCCTGAAGCATACTAATAAATCCACATACAATGGCAAGAAAATACACTCAGACAAATAATTCATACAAAAGTATGAACGTGCACACAGTTAGAGAGAGAGACTACAGGGACAGCATCAAAACTCAATCACAAAAAGGTGCTGATCGTGCCTTGTTGGCACCGCCTTATGTTAACTATGTTTATATATAAATTCACAATCCTATACTAATTGAGAAAAAATCCAGTTTTTGATGGCCATTTTACCTTTAAAGCAGCCTCTGTAGGCATTCCACCAGCAACATAATGATTCCCAGATTTCTCCACACCAGCATCATTGCAAACAGCAGCAATCTTAGCAATCATCTGAAGGTTAGAATCCATTCGACCCACTGGCCAATCTTCTATTTTTCCATCAAAAGGGCTATAGGTTGTCCCTTCCACATTGAAGGATCGGAGAGTGCCAACCCTAGAACCCATAGCAACAAGCTTAGATACAGCCATCTGATTGGTAGTTAGAGTACCAGTTTTATCAGAACAAATGACCGTTGTGCAACCAAGAGTCTCAACACTAGGCAACTTTCTCACAAGTGCATTCTTTTGAGCCATCTTTCGAGTTCCAAGTGCCAAACATGTAGTGATTACTGCTGGCAACCCTTCTGGTATAGCAGCCACCGCCAACGCAACAGCAATCTCAAAGTAATACGTGCACTTCTCAAATGAGAATTTAAAATTCTTTGGCCAACCATCAACATATTCCCAAGTGAGGAAGTACTTCACATTAATAAGCCAAACCAAGGCACAAATAATTCCAATTAACATTGTTAGAACTTCTCCGAACTCATTCAATTTCTTCTTCAATGGGGTATCTTCCTCATTCTGTGCTGCTTCATGAATCTGGGAATGCACCTTCCCAATCTCAGTATTCATTCCTGTCTCTGTAACTAAGCATATACAGTTACCATTCACTACTGTTGTTCCTGCAAAAACCATACATTTTTTCCCTTGAATATCCGTACTTTCTGCAACAGGCTTAGCAGTTTTACTCACTGCCTCACTCTCTCCTGTCAAAGACCCTTGCTCAACTCTAAGGGTGGAGCTAATCAAATTCAAAACCCGCATATCTGCAGGCACCTTATCACCCACTCTCAGCTCCACAATATCCCCTGGAACTAGTTCCTTTGCAGGCAAGCTGGAGAACTTCTTTTGGTCTCTTATAACAGTTGCATGCTCTGATTGGATTTCCTTTAAAGCCTCCAATGCTTTCTCTGCATTACTTTCCTGCCAAATCCCAACAATGCCATTGACAATTAAGATCAAGAAAATCACCAACGGCTCCACGAAGGCAGTAATCTCCATCTCCCCTCCTTCCTCACCATCATACCAAGCCAAGACAAAGGATACAATAGCAGCAGCTAACAAAATCCTAACTAGCGTGTCATTGAACTGATCCAAAATCAGTTTAAAAATCGAAACACCCTCATGTTTCTCTAATTCATTGTAACCATAGATCTTTATCCTCTCCTCAACATCCGCACTCGATAACCCAAATTCACGGTTGACTCCATACTTCTCCTCGCATTCCTTAACCTCCTTAGCCCATGCAGGGAAAAAATCACCCTGGTTTTGCGATTCGATACCATTTTGATCCCCTTCCCCATAATCCTCCCCTCCTTTACCCATCGAGAAAGATCAATTACAACCAAAATCTTAGTGAAATTCAATCAGTCCTGCCCTTTGACCTGAAATTGGCAATCAAGCACTAGGGAAATTGAGAGAAAAAGAATAGAAAATCCAAGTAGTATAAGAAATAGGTAAGTGAAATTAAAACTGACGGATACAGACATGTACATTTCTTTTTAGCTAACTTCGCCAAAGCTAAAACAAAAAAAATACATAGAAAATAACGGATCCAAAATCAAACAATTTTCAAAAACAGAAAATGAAAATCATTTAAATGATGATCTTAAACTAAAATTGAGAAAGGTTGTCGGACACTTACCGGAAAGAGAGACTCGGCGGCCGCTACCAGTACTGATATGTCTCTGAATCTGTAATCGTATTCGTAGTATTTATTTAGGGTTACAAAATCAGAATTACTACTGAATATTTAGATCTGCGAGTGTGACCATGTAAAGAAGAGAGCGATTCAATGGCTTAGACCTCTCTCTCTCCCCATCCCCCCATCCTTTTCATTTCTCTTTTAATAACCTATCTGACTTGACTGTCTTCTGTGTGTTATTAAATTTATTTTTAATCCCTATATTTTAAAGTTAATTATACCTTAGTCATTTTCATTTGCAACACTATAATTTAGTCCCTGTTGACCATTGTATTATTTCCATTTCCTCGCTTTGCAAGTAAGCTGAACCAAACGTGTCGTGTTTGATTTTGCATCCAGTACATTTTTTGAAGTTTTGATTCTTTTAAATAAATCTATAGTCGAGCTTTCCTTTCAATTTTCATATTCAACTATGCATTAGAGTCATGATGAAATTTAATGTTTACATGTATTTTGTATTTTTTTTCCATAGCGTATTAACTATTATATTGCAAGGTAAAAAAAAATGTTGGGTATATTCATTAATAGATTAAAAAATATGTTAAAATAGATTTAAAAAATACTTCAAGGTGAAAAATGTTTCGTGAAAAATTAAAATTAAAATTTACATTAACCATCTTAGTATTTAAGAATTGTAATAAAGATTTTATATTATAAACTCAAGAAAAGTCTCTATATTAGATTGATCATAATAATTAAATTTATGATATTGAAAATTATAAAAATAAATTTTTACCTTGCTAAAAAAAGTACTTTATATATAGAAGAGTCATATCTTTTTTATTTTATTGAAAGATAGGTAAAACATTGTTAAGAAAAATAGTGGGGAACTTCTAAAATAGATTTTTATGAAAATGGAGTTTTTTCATTTTTTGAATGCAGAAATCATACATTTAAATATGTTTTATTTTTATTTTTATTTTTATAGCTCTAGTTTTCTATAAAAATTAAGTATTGTTTCATTTTTAAATAGCCTCTTGGTTTTTAAGAAATCACTAAACTCACACTAAATTTAATTTAATGGAAAAGGTATTATTCATCATTTTTAAACTCGGTAAAATCAGAATGAAGTAAGAGTGTGGTGGCATTTCTAATTTTAAATTCTTAGATATTATTTGTTTTTTGTGTTTTAAATTTTTTAAAAAAAATTAATTTTTTATTTTTTATTTTAAATTAATAATTTTTTTATGTTTTTAAATTATTTTAATATATTTATAAGCAATAAAAACTTTAAAAGTATGTTTGGAAATGTAGTTATGGTTGCTTTTCAAAGTTTTTTTATTTTAAAATATAAAAAATATTTATTTAAAATAAATAAAAATTTAAATAATTTAAAAATATTTTTAACATATAAAAATAAACATGATCTCAACAGCAATCACTACTGTATTTTAAACACATTGAAACAAAAGAAAATATTCAGCTAAAAATGGGATGTCTGAACGTACGAAGAACTAAGTTATAACCTAATTAAGAATGAAAGGACTAAAAGAATAGTTACTATTTGTCTTTTATTAGGTTCGGACGCAACAAGATTCCGCTATGTGGCCATCCAATTGAATACTGCCACGTCTCGAAAGGGCAGTAGACGGGCCTATTAAAGTTCCCGGAATGCAGACGTATTGTTGGGTCACTTTACAAACGTGGCGTGCCGCAACTGGTATAATTTATGCGAGAAAATTACACCGGTGTTGGCA